>JAUTXW010004784.1:387500-859228 GCA_030620095.1 Kuschelorhynchus macadamiae
TTTGCCCTACGTACAACTTTTCACAGTCCTGGCACGGAATGCTGTACACTCCGTGGTTTTCCAGTTTGATTTTATCTTTTGGGTTTCCGAGTAGTTTACCTATAGTTGTTTGTGGCTTGTGTATTGTTTGTATGTTGTGTTTCCTCAGAATTCTTCCGATTCTGTCTGTTGTGCCTTTTACATATGGTAAGACTACTCGTTGCTTTCCCGGCTCATATTTTTTGTTGTTCGTCGTTAGGGAAACCTGTGCATTAATAGCTTTCTTTATGGTGCGATTTGTGTAGCCATTTTTCTTTAAAGCACTAGATACTACCTTAAGTTCGTTTTGTCTCGTCTGTGTTTCAGTTAGTCGCACGGATCTAGATATTAGAGTATTTGCCACAGCTTGAATTTGTGCTGGGTGATGATGTGATTTTGCATTTAAATATCTGTCTTTATGTGTTGGTTTTCTATACACGGTGTATTCGAAATGTCCGTTATGTAGTTTTGTGACCAAAACATCTAAAAATGGTAGTTTGTTGTTTGCCTCTAGCTCTAGAGTAAATTGTATTCTGGGGTGGATTGAATTTACGTGAGTCAGAAATTTTTCGAGCTCTGCATGACCATGTTGCCATATAATAAATATGTCATCCACATAACGAATCCATAATTTGGGTTTTAAACTTGCTTTCTCAAGAGCTTCTTTCTCGAGGTATATCATAAATAAATTCGCGACTACTGGTGATAGCGAGGACCCCATTGGAGCACCATCCATTTGTTTATACATTTGCCCGTTGAAAGAAAAATAAGTATTTTTGAGGCAATGCTCCGAGAGTTCTATTATATGTGCCTGGAAATCCTCGTTCATAGCAATCTTGTCCAATGCTTCGTCGATTGGAATACTGGGATATAACGATTTGACATCTAGGCTTGCTATGATATCGTTTTTTTCAAGGACGATAGTTCGTATAATTTGAGTGAAATGCTCCGAGTTTTTTACAAATGAATCAGCTTTTTCTACAGTTGGTTGCATAATTTCAGAAAGGTATTTCTCCAGTTTTTGTAGCGGCGAATTAACAGCACTAACAATAGGTCTGATAGGCGCCCCTGGTTTGTGTATTTTTGGTAAACCATAGAGTTTAGGACATCTGCTCGACTTTTCCCGTGGTATGATTTTTTGTTGAATTTCGGGGTTTATTGGTGAACTTTTTATTTTATTTCTAGTTGTTTTTTCTAGGTACGTTGTCGGGTCCCTTGGAACAGGCCTATAACAATTGTCTTGTAGGATATCCTGCATTTTTTGTACGTAATCTTGAGTATTTATAACCACAGTTGCGTTTCCTTTATCTGCTGGAAGGATTGTGATGTCTTTATTTTTGCGAAGGTTTATTAGGGCCCTTTGTTCAGTGGCATTTAGGTTTTGTTTTGGTGTTTTGCTTGTTCTTAAAATTCTTGCCACCTCTTGTCGAATCCACCAAACAAAACCTAAATGCCACTGAACAAAGGGCCCTAATAAACCTTCGCAAAAATAAAGACATCACAATCCTTCCAGCAGATAAAGGAAACGCAACTGTGGTTATAAATACTCAAAATTACGTACAAAAAATGCAGGATATTCTACAAGACAATTGTTATAGGCCTGTTCCAAGGGACCCGACAACGTACCTAGAAAAAACAACTAGAAATAAAATAAAAAGTTCACCAATAAACCCCGAAATTCAACAAAAAATCATACCACGGGAAAAGTCGAGCAGATGTCCTAAACTCTATGGTTTACCAAAAATACACAAACCAGGGGCGCCTATCAGACCTATTGTTAGTGCTGTTAATTCGCCGCTACAAAAACTGGAGAAATACCTTTCTGAAATTATGCAACCAACTGTAGAAAAAGCTGATTCATTTGTAAAAAACTCGGAGCATTTCACTCAAATTATACGAACTATCGTCCTTGAAAAAAACGATATCATAGCAAGCCTAGATGTCAAATCGTTATATCCCAGTATTCCAATCGACGAAGCATTGGACAAGATTGCTATGAACGAGGATTTCCAGGCACATATAATAGAACTCTCGGAGCATTGCCTCAAAAATACTTATTTTTCTTTCAACGGGCAAATGTATAAACAAATGGATGGTGCTCCAATGGGGTCCTCGCTATCACCAGTAGTCGCGAATTTATTTATGATATACCTCGAGAAAGAAGCTCTTGAGAAAGCAAGTTTAAAACCCAAATTATGGATTCGTTATGTGGATGACATATTTATTATATGGCAACATGGTCATGCAGAGCTCGAAAAATTTCTGACTCTGAAATTTCTGAACGTAAATTCAATCCACCCCAGAATACAATTTACTCTAGAGCTAGAGGCAAACAACAAACTACCATTTTTAGATGTTTTGGTCACAAAACTACATAACGGACATTTCGAATACACCGTGTATAGAAAACCAACACATAAAGACAGATATTTAAATGCAAAATCACATCATCACCCAGCACAAATTCAAGCTGTGGCAAATACTCTAATATCTAGATCCGTGCGACTAACTGAAACACAGACGAGACAAAACGAACTTAAGGTAGTATCTAGTGCTTTAAAGAAAAATGGCTACACAAATCGCACCATAAAGAAAGCTATTAATGCACAGGTTTCCCTAACGACGAACAACAAAAAATATGAGCCGGGAAAGCAACGAGTAGTCTTACCATATGTAAAAGGCACAACAGACAGAATCGGAAGAATTCTGAGGAAACACAACATACAAACAATACACAAGCCACAAACAACTATAGGTAAACTACTCGGAAACCCAAAAGATAAAATCAAACTGGAAAACCACGGAGTGTACAGCATTCCGTGCCAGGACTGTGAAAAGTTGTACGTAGGGCAAACTAACAGGCGAATATCAGTAAGAGTGGAAGAGCATAAACTCAGCATCAGAAATAAACAAACAACCTCAGCTTTATTCCTACATCATCAGGAAACCGGCCATAAAATAAATTTCGATGGGTGTAGGGAGATTGCCAATATAGAACATTATAAGACCAGAATAATCCGAGAAGCCATAGAAATTGAAAAACAAGGTGATTTGAATAAAAGGGACGAATCATTAAAACTACCAACAGTATGGAAGACAATAATCGACAAATCTAAAATCGCAAAAATTCAAGCGCAATTAGCGCAACAACAACAGCACCATCCGGAAAACATAAATAACGACCAACGCCTGCGCAGATATAACCTTCGGCCCCGAGTGGGGATATAAAAGGAAGCGTCGCAGTCACCAACACTTCAGTCTCTATTCGGACGCGAGAAAGAAAGCTTCGAAAATGCCAAATGTGATTTTGGCGAAACGTCAGCAAAACTGTTCTTTTCAGAACGACAGTAATGAACGGATGTACACCCGGAATGAAAACACATTGTATTTTTCCATCCGTGAAGGAGTAAAAATCAACACATATATAAATATATATATATATATATATATATATATATATATACATATATATAAATATATATATATATATTATATATATATATATATATATAATTTTCTCTTAAAATTGTAACCTAAGACTATATATATTTTCGCTAGTAATCCGTTTGAGTTATCAAGGCAACTTTTGGAAGGATTAAAATAAATGATAAAATATTTTTTTCAGGATTTCTTCGTTTAGAAATGATTGCTGATGTTATTTTAAGACTAAATGTTCTAATGAATATTGTCCTTAATGACTACTTAAACGGTAGAAATCAGTGAATAAAAATAAAAATCCCAGTCGTCTTTCTAGCCCAAATACGTCCTGGGTCATATTGACTTGAACCATTCCGTGGGCATATTTTCAATTTGCAGTTCGTTTACAGTTTTTAAAAATACTAGTTCGAGCTGTACCCAGTTATAAAAATTTCAATTTTTAGTTAAGTTCTTTAAAACATTTTTATATCCTGGTGCAATGTTAAACAATATAATACAGGGTATATCCTTCTGTTTACATATATGTTTATAATATTTTCTGCTGTCAATATTCTCGTCTGTTAACCACAAGGATTTAATTTTTATAACCCTGCCTTCTCAGTTTCTGAAATTCGAAGTTGAAATTGTTCAGACCGCCCGCATGGGAAGTGAGGCAGTTGTGTATTAAGCCTTCCAATCACAGGAGGACCAATAGGTCGACTTGCCCCCGCCTATACTTATACACGCGATGTGTGTAAAACTGTGGGCAAACATAAGTCTGTAGTCGGGTCCGAGTTGGCCTAGCGAATGGTCGGCTTTACATTGTTGAAATTTCCAACTCTTTAAAAATTACATAATAAGAATGAAGTGATCTTGACTCGTAATGTCTCTTATTGCAAGGACATGAGCTGTAATTGGTTAATGAGAAGGAGTGGGGAAATTTCGCCTTGGTTATTTCTAATTTGCCATTTCTTGAATAGCTTTTCTATTTTAATATTTTTATTCCATCTTAAATATAAAAGATAAAACCAATCAATCAAATCTGTTACATGTAAACAAAACACATTGTAATCAAGAAAATATTTAAAAGTGAAATATTAGCCTTAATAAAGAAAGAAGGAAATATGAATTTATATATATTCTATGTACAAAAAGTAGTGACATTTGTTTATTGGACTTGCTTTGCATTTAATTTGTATTATTTAAATTTTAATGAGTCAGAAAGTGGTAGACAGTGAAACTGATTATGATAAAAACTTGTAATACTTGCATTGTCTTTGCTGTTGATTACTTGACAACGCTTCTTCAGGTTTTGCACTTAATAACGTCTAGTCAAAATCAATTATTATAATGAAAGAACAATCTCATGTATAAAGCAATTAAAACTAAACCAAAAGAATACAAATTGTCTTAAAATCAGTCACTATATAAAGTGCTGCACAAAATTATCGTTGCAAGCGAATTTTTCAGTTAAATTTGATACCGTGTGATTTCTAAAATACTGAACGGATTTCAAGAAGCAGGTCAGATTTCGAAAGGCCTTTTCATCTTCTTTTGAGTCGTTGGTAACAACTTGTTAAATTTTGACCGAGGGCTATAACACTGGGCAAAACAACACGTGCATTTTGAAAAACATTTCACTGGCGCCCCATTTTGTAGGGAGACCACGCTGAAATTTTTTCGAAAAATTTTAATTTTTCGTTTCTACACCAATTTGCTCTATTTTATAAGTGCGTTCCTCCTGAAATAAAGAACTCGCCCCGAAAACATGTACAATGGTTTATTTAGTAACTTAAATCAACAACAAAATCAGTTTATTGTTTACTATAATGATTCATGTGAAAAATGAGAACAAATACTCTGGAGTGCGTCAAACAAAAAAATTGATTGGATGAATATTCAAAACCTTGTTGGGCTGCGTGTATTTAGAGTGATGTCCCTAACTCTCTCGGTCACAGAATCCGCTAGTCCGGCAATGAAGTTTTGGGGAACAGCTTCAGATTCACACAAAATCATAACTAAAGGTTATTCCACACATCCTCTATAGGATTCATATCCGGCGACCTTGCAGGCCAAATAAATCATATTGTTTTCCCTAAGCGAGTCGTTGGCGACTCTTGCTCTATGAGGACGAGTAATATCGTCGACTAAAACAAAGTCACCCCCAAAATTATTTGCAAAGGGTAAAAGAATATCTCTCAAACAGTTTTCTGCATAACGTGGCGGCATTCATACTTTCCCTAATTAGTACAATTATTTCAGTCCTACCATTCCTCATGATTCCACCCCAAACAGTCAAACGCCACCCTCGCTTCCATATGCTCTTCTCTGAATCGTTTTCCTCTTTCTCCACGCTAAAATACGTTCATCAGAATTATAGAGGTTAAATCTAGCCTCATCCATAAACATGCACCTAAGTCTACTATTTCCCAATGTTGATGGCCCATTGCCTATTATCTCCTTGCAGCTCGATGGATCTTTGGGACTAGGGTACACACTGCTCGTCTTCGGGCATGTAAATTGCGATCGAGGAGGCGACGTCGTATAATCAGGAGACTTTTAAACCTGTATTATTCGTTATCTGCCTCGAATTAAGAGTTCTTCGGTGGTCTACAGCAAGCAGTATACGCTGTTCGTCTCTACGACTGGTCATCCTGTTCCACGACGATATGCCACCCTCCCAGATATCGCGTACCTGCTTAAGAGTCTGGGAACAGACATGCGGCTTGTATCATAAAGAGTTGCTGTTTCTTCGAGAGAATGTCCCAGTCCTCTCAACTAATGAAAAAATACTACTACACATTCGGAAATAATAAAATATATATCTTCTTACCTTACAGCATTCCATCTCCCGTTGGCTTAGTCGTGGCATTTTTGAATGAAGATATTTAATCCCTGATGCACAAGTATTAATACTTTAGTGGTTTATTGAGTGGTCAAGCTGATTTTTATATTTTTTAAAGATAACAGATTCTGAATACAACAAAGTGTCAACAATACTGTTAATTTGACAGTAATAATCAATGAACTTCCGTTGATAGGTAACATGACGTTCATTTCAAATATTGTTTTAACTGGCACTCTTGATTTTAAAAGGATAAGTTAGGTACTATGGAAACTTCCAATATACGGAATAACCCAAATTTAGTGCGCCGTTAGAATTAATGGCAGAGGATTAAAGTAAAACGTAAAAACTAAAGTAAAGTTAAAACAAGGTTTTGAATGTTCGTCCTATCAATATTTTTGTTTGACGCACTCCAGAGTATTTGCTCACATTTTCACATGAATCATTATAGTGAACACAGAATTGATTTTGTTGTTGATTTGTTCCTAAATAAACAATTGTATATGTTTTTAGGGCGAGTTCTTTATTTCAGGATGAGAGGGATACAAATTAGCAAAGACTAACTTGATTAATGCACTTTATAAAATAGAGCAAATTGGTGTAGAAAGAGAAAATTAAAATTTTTCGAAAACATTTTTTTTTCTAAAACCATAGGAGATATTCCAATATCCCAGTCCGAGGCATGGTCAATATCTATGAAATGTTACGCTCAAAAAATATCAGCGTGGTCTTCATAAAAAAAAGGGGAAGCAGTGAAATTTTTTCAAAATGCACGACTTTTTGTTTTGCAGGGTCAAAATTTAAAAAGTTGTTACCAATGACTTAAAAGACGATGAAAAGACCTTTCGAAAAAAATCGCTTGTAACGACAGTAGGCTCTCTCGATTAGAAGGTTTTTCACTTTTATAAAATTTCCTTGCTTTCAAAAATCATATGGACGCCACTGACAAATGGGGACAAATCTTGTTATTTCAAAAATAATTACCTTTAGGGATCTCAGAAGAATACGTGTACATTTAGGGTGTTATAAGAAGTCATTAAGTACTTAAGTCTTAAAATAAAGTCAGTAATTGTCTCCAATTTCCTCGATTTTAAATCTAATGTGGTAAGCAGAGGTAGAAATTCATCAAAATATCCAGCGCTGTAGCGGGATCTTCTATCATTACTTATATTTGAACGACCTTCTAGCTGACGGAGCAAGCACCACTCTTTTGCTCCATAGTTTAAAATGTATCATTGGTAGTACTTATACAACACTTTTGGCAACAGCAGAGGGGTCGTCTCCTTTATGTCACGTTCTCCTGTCATCATAGTTTTCGAATATTTCGGAAATATTTGTTTTAATTACATTTAAAGGCAAAATTCAATCGGCAAGCAGCATTTTAGACATCGATTTTCAAATTACACGAAATTGTCCAGATTCCGATGATGAATTCTCTAAAGGTTTTTTTGTTTAAGTGTGTTTGTTATGTTTACAAAAATTAATTAGGAGAATAAGAAATCTTTTTTTTTTTGAGATTTAAAGAAGAGCAGAAACAAAGCTAGAACTTGGGTACATATTATCGTTTCAAATCCTTTTTTTATTTGATTTTAATCTTCTGAATGTTCTGTGTTAGGTTGTAAAAAAGATTTAGTGATGTATCAGCAACATACTAATTACATTAGCTTGGTTGGGAAGTTTCAAATATTTCGTGCTGTTACGTTCCCGAAGAAAAATATGTCAATTAATTATTCACTGGCAAATGCGGGCTGGCAATTGAACAAAAACTACATTTAATGAAATTTTTATATAGTCGTTAAGGATAATGGTTCATTCGGACTTCAAAATTTAAGAAGTTGTTGTTAGTCTTGAAAAAAAGGTCAGTAATCATTACAAATTTCTTGATGTACTTTTGGGTCATTAAAGTAGGAATTAAAAGTTTATTTTACGCCAAGGATCAATATCTTGAGTTTTTTTATCACTTATTTCATTCCGACGTCAAGATTCTCAAATGTATGGTGAGCAGGAGGAGAGCTTAATTTTACTTCACATGAAAATCATGTTAGTTTACGTGTGTCTGTATAAACTTGATTTATATAACTGAATTATTTTTACATATTATGTATTTATTATATACTACTTAATCTAATGCTTATCATATTATTTTAAAAGACTTACAATTTGATTTTTACGATATACTTACTTTTTTTGTAGATATTATGTTATACTTATTTGTAGATATTAATTTTCTTCTTAAGTACTTGATGAATACATTTTTTTTTGTATAAAAAATAATGTATATATACTATAGATTTTTTACAAAATATACAATCTAATTGATTAGACATATATACATTTTATGTTACAAGTAATTAGTGCCTTTTGTACATCGTGTTTTTTAAGCGATTCCACTATTTCTGGCTACTAAGCAATAAACTTTAAAAGCTTCGAGCTCCTTAAATCACAAGAAAGATGTATTTTTGAGAGATTATAATTTCTTAGCTTTGGTGTCCCACTTTTCCTTTTAGCGCCAACCTTGATGGTTCAAAAATTCTTCATATTGGTATTATAAATAAAAAACTTTTACCTCCATTTATTTATATTCAGGGTTAAAAACGTTTTTTTTTTTAATTATTAAACAAAGCATGTGTTTTTTACTGCATCGTGAGGTGTTGAAAACAGAAAAAACTTTTTAAAACACATGTTTTAAACACTCTTATTATAGATTAACCTATGTTTTTTCTTTGTTTTGTTTATTATTATTATTACTGATGTATTTTCTGTATAAGTATGCTTTTTATTAAAGAGTTAAGAGGTATAGTTTTTCTGGATTTCTATGTCCTTCTGACAGCCTAAATGTCAAATAAACTAGGCTTATATTAAACTAACTAGAAAAAAAAAAAACATTTAAGTTTTAAACATGTTTTATACAGTTTAAAACAAATAACAGTCTTACCTCAGTAAACATGCCCGCTATGCTCAGATTCTTCCAACAAATTTGTTTAATTACTTTAAGACAAAGCAGTCGTTTCTCCTTATTATTGTGGTCAAATATCGTGTTATGCCTTGCGCAGAACTGGAAGAACAAATCTGTTTTCTTGACGATATATCCTCCAATGCTTATAGCTATCTTTTCCAGTCGCTTCAAAGCGTTTTACTATCCGCTTGGTAACTGTGAGATTTTTACTAGAGAACAAGCCTATTTGTATTAATATTGCATTATTTTGCATTAATCTTCCTTAGTCGTGTATTTTGACACGTTAAAAAAAGTGGTAGATAAGGTATGATTATGAAAAGAATTTGATTACCATATAATGCAGAGTAATCAAGTGAAATATTAGAAAATCGCATACAATCAATCTGAAAATAACATTTTTAAAAGTTTGAAAAACTGTTAATGTCAAAATATTTTAAGATCAAAAAAATGAATAAATATCTCTTTTACTGAGTGGTTATTTTCGAAATTAAAACCATCTAGTTCCTTAAAAAAACATGAGTCTGGATTAGGTTAAAAAAAAAGAATAAGCAATAATTATTGAATTAAGTTTCTTTTCCTTGACTTTGCAATAGGAACCTGTTCTGTATATGGCAAAAAAACTCAGAATTTCCTTGCATTAAAAAGTAGCCCGTTAATGTTTGCATTTTTAATGAGCAAACAGCAGCTTTTCAAATATAGCATTTGTTTGTTATACAGAATACAGGTGCATGTTTTCCATAAGTGATTAAAATTTCTCAGTAGATGTCACTTTTCTAAAAATCGTAATAACATCCAGTACCACTTCTCGTTCATATTGAAAATTATAACATAAAAAGATTTTATGACCACTATCAACAATTGAAGTATAAAAACGTTTAATGAGAGCTCACTTAAAAGCTAGAAAACAGAATATCAGAATACATACATAGTAGAAATAAACTAGTAGCGCCACTCCCCCAAATATTTTCCGCCTGCCGACAAAATTCGGCAGATTGTTGGCAACATGCAAAGCGCTTCAGTTGAGAATAGTTAAGGTTCGTCGATCGACTCGAAGATTCGAGCGTTGCGTCCTAGAACAGAGTCGGATTGGCGAAAATGAGTACGTTACAGTTTGCTGCTGTTGGGTGTGTCAACACGTCGAAAAATTGTTTATATTTTCTTTTATAATATATAGTTAGCTTAGATCTTCTATTCGGTACATTTAAAATAAAATATACAGGATGGTTCTGTTTAATATTTTGTACAAATTCCTGTTTTGAGGTCACGGAAACGTAACATAAATGTAAAACAGTGAAGCTGATTATAATGTTTTAAAATCTATATATCCAAAAAGAATAAATAGTTATTGAGAAAATCTTGAATTTTGTCACCTCCAGCTTTTAGCCTCGATTTTAATTTTCTAACTAAAATGTTGATTGGGTTATAACAATGAAATTTATACATAAAATTAAAACTTAGTAGAAAATCTCTGAAACAATACCATATTAATACTTGATTTTTTAAGGTATTCTAAAGTTTTATTGCTCCTCTTTTTCAGCGTCTACCAATTCCTGAATTATAATGTTAAATAAATTGTACAACCTATTTTTTATTTAAATGGAAAATTTAACGTGTCAAATTCTATATTTGTTTTTGGGTGCCCAAAATTCGTACTTTAAACCATTTTGTATGCTTATTTAAGTCACAATTAACGATTGTAAATGTATCTCTAAAATATCTGAAAATATAATTGTATGTTCGCCGGAAGCATTTAGAAACGTAACTCGCCAAATTGTTTCCGTAACATAAAAACACTAACTTTAGAAGTAAAAGTGTGTATACCCAAAATTCCGTAATAGGAAAATACTACGTGATTGTACCCTAAAAATAAGTTTTTGTCATTTCATACCCCTTTTAAATTATTCATCTAAATTGATTATGCCCAAAATCAGTCCGGTTAACTCATGAGCTAATAGTCATAAAATTTGGTTTTTACACGTGAGAAACTTGAGACATTTAAGACGATTTAGGTAAAAAGGTTTTTTCAATGTTCCGTTTTAACGTACTTTTTCACCCGATGATCAAACGATATTTTTTATTTCATTGTGTGCCCATATCTGCCTTAATACACCTCTGGCGAGGGCCCGATTTCTCTTTGCGGGCCGCGGCGTTCGGAAACTTCAACCACAATTCGGCCATATTAGGTACCCATGACTGTTAAGATTTATAAAAAAAAAACACTGAATATTTCAATAATTCAAAAGCCTTAGCCTTTATTACGCACACATATATAGCAAACTTTGTTTTGCATCAGTAGTTTGGAACTCGCAATACCGAGGAGCGTATGTAAATAGGTTGGAGTCAGTGCAAGTTTCTAAAGTACTTTGCCATTAAAACGAATATTTAATTAGGAATAGAGTTTATACTAATATTATGAATCAATATAAAATATTAACATTGGAATATAGAAGACATTTATCAGATTCGGTAACATTGTTCAAGCTTATTATTAGGCTTAGCGTTCGCTTCACAGATTCATTCAGGAGCGCAACATATCTTTAATAGAACTTTCAGGCATCATGAACTCTTTTCCATACCCTTCCGCAGAACTAATGCTGGTAAAAATACTCCACTTATTAGCATGCTTAATTCATTTAACAAACATTGTAATAGAGACAGGTTCGAATTATCAATGTATTCGTTCAAAGCTAGGCTTAGGTCTTATTTTCTAAGTTTGCAGGACTGGTTTGTGTGAACGATAAATTTTCGTCGCATATACCGACGTCACTGTTTTATTGTTTCGGGGTGAAAGTTGGTTAAAAATTGAATAGATAAAAATAAACTAAAGTTAAATACATCAAAAACAGTATATATTACATTCTCACTGAATGAGGTGAACAGGCCTGATTAAAATTAGGTAATTCTGATCTTACCATCAAAGAAAACATGAACACGAAGTATTTGGGTATAATAGTTAATAAGCATTTAAGATGGGACTACCACGTCAAGAGCCAACTAGCAAACTTCGAGGGTTAATTCACAAATTCTACTTAATTAGAAAAATACCACTCAAAAATTGCTGATTCAGGTGTCTAGCGGAATCAATGGGTACTGAGATACAGTATCATCCCTTGGGAGGACTCAACAACAAAACAAATCATTAAATGAACTAAAAATTGTACAGAACTATATTGTTAAAAACAAATGACATATGTCTCCTGAATGGTACACTTTTCAATGTCTTCTGACAAAATAACACCAAACAAGACGTTTGGTGTTATTTTGTATACTAATAATAATCAATTATCTTATATATGCATTTTAAATAGTTTATGTTAATTGCTAGGATCCAAAAAGTTTTTAAAAATGTACTAATTTTAACTGTACTCATTTTACAAGTAAGTTTAGCTCATAGATTTTATAAATTTTACTTTCCATCAACTCTATATTGTAGCCTTGAAGAAGTAAATAAAGATTTCCGAAAGCTCGGCATAGTAGAAGAGTCTTCTCGTTACATTAATACTATATTACATACACACACTGTACTGGACATTTGTTGCAGTCAGTAGATGCTCGAGTTATGGCCCAATATACGACATTACTTTTGGAGTTTGTTTTTTTATAATTGGTTCACCAATTTTATTTTTAAATTCTTCCTCGAACATTTTATTTACTTAAGTTCTAACAGCGCCTCTAATCTCTTTAATGTCAGTGCGAGTAAGAACAATTCTAGGCTCTAAAGTTTTGAGTAAACCGAGAGATTAGACAGAAAAGACAGAACAGTACCTTCAAACGTGTGACCCGAAAACAATGTGGCCTTGTTTATATAAACTAGGAATGTGGCAGAAATAGATCAAAGGATTTGTCGAGGAGTGGACCTACTAGTTTATTTCTACTACGATACATACTTAAATTTTCCAAAAACGCGAAAATATTCAAATAGTTTTTGAATAACTGCGCTTCAAACTCAGGTAAAAACCAGGTGTTACACTTCAGTAAACGCTTAATTTATTTAAAGCCAGCCAGTAGGAGCTGCTGGGTACTATAGTTTGGGGTCAAACGCCAGGCTTCCCCTAGATATTTCAGAGGTCATTCATTAAACAATGTAAATAGCATGTGTTGATCGTTATTCGTGTGGGTAACGTTACAAAATAAATTTTGAAGACACATTTAAGTTTTTATTATAATGTAGAAATCATTTCTGAACAAGGTGACATACAATCTTACTTGAACAATGTCGAAGAATCTACACCTCCTCCTATCCCCCGTCATTCACAGAGAAGGGTCTCACGGAACGGTAGTTTGTACTTAAACTTCAGGCCTTATTGGTTTGTCTATAGTTATAAAAACGTACCTGCTTTGTTTTAAAAATGATTTTTTTTAAATCTTTTTAAAAATCGGCCTCAATAAGACAGAACAAGAACAAGGAAATTTGGCAAACCTATTACTAAGAGATACTACGAATTCGCTGGTCTCAAAGAACGCAATAGTGTTGTTTATTAAAAAACACCCTGTATAGTAAACCCCCCACCGCACAGTCGATGAATGTGGATGTTCGCTGGTTAAAGGAAATATATATTAATATCTGCTAAGTCATTTTATTTGGATGTTTCAGTTATCCGTAAACGATTTACAACACTGAAGAATACTATGAGGTGGTGTGTATTTACTCACTTCGATTTGTTCGAGAGAGTTTTTCGGGCGAAATACCAAGAAAAGTTTGGTATGGTACCATTGTACGAACCAGAGGCTGCAAATTTTTTTCGCAAACTTCAAATGATGTTATTGTAGAATTCAAATATATGTGATTTTGTAGAAGTAGTTGTACTGTCAGAATAAGAAGTAGATCAGTTTTATTATGTTTGAAATAATATTATTTTAATTACAAATTTGATATTACATCTTTATTTCACTGTTGTGTCGTTTTTAAAATATATTTAATGAAATGTATATACGTAGATTGATTAAACTTAAAACTTTAAAGATACAAATAAAATGTATATACAGTAGAGCTTATTTTTTATTTCATATATACTGGGTGACACAGAAGTCATGGTATAAGCCGCCATTTTTTTTATGAAAAACAGTTAAAAGTTACTTCCTTTTTATTTTAAATAGGACCCAGTATATTTTTACGGACAATTGTATTTAGCCTAAAATTTGCTTTTGAACGATATAAAGTTAACTTTTGTTTGTCAAAATGGCGGCTTAGATGCCTATTCAAGATCCTTTTTCCGTGTTGCCAGATTTTTCTTAGTTTTTGAGACAAAGGATGATTTATGAAAAACTCTTAAATATATTTCCTCCAATAGTTCAAAAACTATTGATTCTTGAAACACAGTTTGCATTTAAAAGTTTTATATTTTTTTCACTCTACAACATGGTATCTTCAAATTTTACCTCTTACGTTTCGTGTTCGAGCCACCACCATCAACTTCCTTTTTTTTTTTCAGTAAGGACCTGGACTTTTTATTTCATTTTTCTGAAGCTTATTACCTTCCAAATAGTTCGCTCTTTCTTATCCAAAAAATGTATACTAAAGAAAATTCCCTTAAGGAGTAATGTGTTACAGAGGCGTATATACGGATCTCTTTAAATATGTGTATTTAAAAACAAACAAAATTTTCTGGGTGTGATATATTGTTGAATTTGGGAGGTCATAAGCTTCAAAAAAAACTGAAATGAAGAAACCAGGTCCGTATTAAAAAAATTAAGTTGATAATGGTGGTCCGAACACGAAACGTAGCAAGTGAAATTTGAAGGCACCATGTTGTAGAGCGAAAAAAATTATAAAACTTTCAACTTTAAAGTTAGTCTCGAAAAACAGTTTTTAAACTATTTGACGAAATTTATTTAGGCGTTTTCCACAAGTCATCTGTATCTAGAAACCAATAGGAATTATTTAAAATTTACTATGTATAAAATACAGTTACGACTTGTAACCCGGTACTGTAAATTCGCCCAATGCCGATTCAACGGTATACTCCAAATGACCACGTTGATATGCTCTATATTTGGAATGTTTCAAATCTGAAAAAAATCCGGTGCGCATCTTTTCTTCCACTCTTCAAAAAGACTTATATGAAAATGTAGGTCGTTCAGGAAAGTGTTGTCGTTAAACTCTTACATTATCTGTAAATAAGGAGCATATCAACGCAGACGTTTGGAGTAAATCGTTGAATCGGCATTGTGGGAACAGCACTATATTAGCAGTGGCGGCTCGTGATATTTAGTTCAGGGGAGATAATACATACATGATTTTAGAATCAAAATGTTAACCTTTTTTTAGATATAGGTATATAAAATTGGAAAAGGGAGGAGCTAGGAACGGATATATTTAATTTAACGCTATTTTCAGAGGAGGCACTGCCTCCCCTAACAAGCCGCCACTGGATATTATTGACTAAATTTGTATTATTATTTTAAAGGCAACAAAATTGAATATCTACCATAATAACAACAAACAAATTCTGAAAAAATCTTGGAAGATTTTTTCACGATTAAATGCGATGAATAAAATCCAGTCGAATTAAAAAATAAACGTTTATTATTCATAAAATATTAGTGGTTTATATAAAAACTTGATCATCATTGGACAGGTTAATGTAAAATATACAATATTTAACATATTTTTATAAAAACTTATTTCCAATGTTAAATGGGAATAAATCAAAGGCGGATCATTGGGTGAAAAAGTT
Organism: Kuschelorhynchus macadamiae; assembly: GCA_030620095.1. Taxonomy (NCBI): domain Eukaryota; kingdom Metazoa; phylum Arthropoda; class Insecta; order Coleoptera; family Curculionidae; genus Kuschelorhynchus; species Kuschelorhynchus macadamiae. The sequence goes on from JAUTXW010004784.1 coordinate 403,414, forward strand.
TTTCATCAAAGAAATGTTCTGTAATCCAGTTTCGATTTTCTATTAAAAATTCATTCTAAATACAGTCAAATTTCTTTCTTTAATGCGCAGCGAGTCATCTTCATCAACCAATGTACCACTATATCAATAAATTAACATCTTTTTTTTTCAAAAATATACATATCTTAAAAATGCTGAGTATCAATTATTACAAAATTTCGATATTTGACAACCACTAAAAATGAGCTTAAGGAACTTAGTTAGCATTGCTAGATTATTCCTAATAATCCCATGGAAAATGGTAACACCTTTATATAACCAAAATGTAGTTAACACTGGCAATTTAGATATACACAAGGTTGTAATTACCTACTACACCAACAAAATCAAGAATGACAGCAAGAAAAACAGGAACATTGTATATTTGCTATTTAGACGTCTAAAAAGCAGCAACTGTTGTGAGGGTAACAATAATTTATTCCTAAAACTTTATCGAATTTCAAAAATTTGTCAGGCATATGTTGTCTATTGGTTAGGTACATTTTCATATTGTGGAACTTCTAATGAGTTCTTTGGCTATATTATTCGTAACGTCTAGTTTTATTCATGAAAAAAAAACGTACTTGGTGTCTAAAATAAGATGCCCTAACCCGTTATCTGGAAAACTATGGAAAGTCAGGAAACATTAGCTCAGGAAAAATGCAACACTGTGTATAAATAAAAACAAACTAAATTAAAAGTTCAAAAGAAGTGCCTGAGCTGATATTTCCTGACTTTCCTATTTTAAATAGGACTTCTTATACAGTGTCCTTAAAAAAGTTTGTCAAAATTAACCATTGGCAATAACTTTTGCTTCATTAGGCATTAAAAATTGCTTATTCGAAAAGAGTCACGTGACTCGTGTTACCTGTCAAAATTTGCTAAAATATGAAAAAAAAATTAAAACTGGTTTGTTTTTTAGTTTTTAGTATACCGAATTTTGGCCAGAAATTCCAAAATTTAATTTTTTTAACTTCCCTGTTTTTTGAAAATTTTTAAATTAATTGGAATTGTTGACCAAAATTAAATAAGCATATGTAAAACTAAAAAATAAACAACTTTTCTTAATAACCTTTTTTCATATTGTAGCAAAAAGATCCTTTTTCTGTGATTCCACAGAAATGTCAATTTTGACAGGTAACACATATCATACGACTTGTTTTTTGCTTAAGTAGCTCAAGATCTTGGTATATATTTATTTTTATACAATTTACACTTTAAGTTCCCCATAAAAAATAATATTAAGTTCTGTATCAAAAAGGTGACTAAAATATTTGTAATAACTATTAGTACATTGTCTTTAAATTTCTCCCTGTACTTTTGATACTTCTCCAGATAAGGGGATAGGGTGTCTTATTCTCGACCTGTTGACCTAATTTGCGGGCTTTAATTGTTGACAAACTAAAAATGTAAAAAGTTGTACATTTTAAACGTGAATAAGAAAGTACCCTAAACCGGGGATGTAATCGACTATTTCTCAAATAAGTACCAACATATATAGGTTATATCAGACCCCACCTAAACGTACCATACAAATAAATTAGATTTGTATTTTCATTGAATTCTTGAAAAGATCCCTAAAAGTGGAGCAATGTAAGCCCCAGTAAGTGAAACCTAAACAGAATCGACATTTATAAATTATATTGTAGGCCACAGGACGTCAAAAACAAATGCGTTTATAAGTATATAAAAGGCTTAAATCTGGTAATTGCAATATATAACGCCTATGAAGAATTTTTTTGACTTTTCACGATCTATCTTATTTCTTATGTTTTTATATGTTCTTCCACTGTGCAGTAACGTCCTGTATTTATAACAACTTTACTGCAAAGCACTTGAACTCTGGTTGCTAAACATATTTCAAAAAACGAGCTTACACTTTTTCAACTGTTTGACCAATATTGCTGTCTAATTCCAACATATTAAGTGGGTAACGGACTGAAAATATTCTCGATTCTGCGGCTGCATATAAGTCACATAATAAACTTTTTAAACTTTGAAATGGGCCATCTATTTTTTTCGCCTAATTTCAAAAAACTATTAACACAAACTACTTGATCTATTTTTGAATTCTTTTTTTAGGTATAGCTCTTAAATTTTGTCACGCGACATATACAAGGTGGGACACAATTCAACTACAGGATCAATTGCAAGTGCTTGTTTTTTTTATCAAACCAAGGCTATCCTGATTTTAAAAATTGATAGAATTATGCCATTTGTAAGTTTTTGGATAGTTCCAGATCCTGCTTTTATTTATTTATTTAAAATTAGTTAATATATCAAGTGACAAAAAAAATTATGATTTAAAATTATTTTTAAATTTTTCAAAAACCAAACATTTGTATGCAATACGCAAGGATGGTATATTAACGTTAGATTAAAATGCAGTAGAATCACAATAACTACATTAAGAAAAATAGACAACTAGAATGACAACTATTAAAATATTGTTCTAAACAATTAATAAAAAAAATGCAATATAGATTTATCTAATAATAAGTAGGTCCTCCTCTAGCGCGAATAACTGCCCCCATCTTCTAGGCATACTGTCTATAAGACCTCAAATGAGGTCTTGAGAAACAGCGTTCCACTCCTGTTCTCTCAGCTCTCCCAAATTCTGCCGGGCTGGAGGCGACCTTTTTTGTAATCGAAAATCACCTTCAGGCAATCAGTTTCTAATCCTAACTTTAATCCCACGTGACTCTTCTACTAAGTTTTTTAATTGGTCTGAGCCAAGGGTTCGCTCGCGACATGCTATAATCTGTACATACCGATCAACTCTTAGTGTTGTCTTGCATGCATACCACCATGTCTTGGATATGATGACCCTGTTCTACATCCAGATGACTATCCGGTTGATCAAGCCTACAGCTCTATCTGTTTTTGTAAGATGGTGATACACTATCACGAATTTTACAAATCACACGTCAAAATTCTGATATCACTAATAAACTTGTCAAGGATCATAACAATCGAAGGTTTCCATGACAATACATGTCCATAACTTCTTTATTGCATAAAAAAAATTTGGTTTTTGAAAAATGTAAGAGTAAACTTAAATTATTATAACTTTTTTGTTACCTAAGATATTAACGATTTTCAAAAAAAATAAAAGCAGAAGTCTAAGGCTATCCAAAAACAAATGGCATACTTATGTAAATTTTTAAAATCAGGATAGCCTTGGAAAACTTAATAAATAAACAACCACATGCAATTGATCCAATTCAAGAGCTAGAAACATAGAGCTAGAGCTATATAGCTAAAAAAGAATTAAAAAATCCATCAAGTATTTTTTGGTTAATCAAGTCTTAAAATTAGGTGAAAAAATGGGTTGCCCATTTCAATGTTTGACAAATTTATCTGCACTGTGAGAGTTGGATGTAGGTCACCGAAAGAAACCTTTTTAGTCTAGCGAATGAGCCACTGTTCAAAATATGCCGGTCGATCTTGAAAAACGCGTTGTCTTTAGTAAAAAAAAACAATGTTTTAAAAAAAAAAAATTATGACAGAATTCGGAGTCTATAGTTTTTCAATATAAACTATTTCAAAAATAAACTTTTTTGAAATAGAAGAAAATAAAACATGAACAAATACTGACTTTCCGATAATCTTAACGAAAAAATAACAACTTTTACTTGGAACATTTTTTTTCTTAATAAGACGTTGAGAAGTCGATTCGTTTTAAAGATTCTCTTAAATTTCTGGGCATTAGCTTTATTAATCATAATAATTTTTAGCTTTTAAAGAATATTCTTTGTATTTTGAATAAACTGAACATTTATAACAAGCACATATGAAAGCAATTTTTTTTTGCTTATAGATAAAGGCCAGCCAATGGTTTTTTATGTATAATACCTGGTTTTCTTCATATTCTACCATGTAGGAAACAATATTCTATGTATAATTACCCACATTGAGCTGTTAATATATAACTATAATAATATAACTTGAATCTTGAAACAGAAGAAGAACTATCTCTACAGGAAGAGACATTTATAGCTTTAGAGTGGCTAGAGGTTGCCCACAGGAAGTGAGTGTTGTCGCCCTTGCTGTGGTCACTACTGGTGGATAACCTGCTAGCTATGGGAGGTTAATCTGCAGGCATATGCCGATGAACGCTGAAGAGGAAATCTCAGCAACCCTTTAGGAAGTACTGTATGCAACACTAACATGGTGTGAGGGGGAAGAAATGCCTATAAACCCAAATAAAATAGTAATAGTCCCTTTCACTAAGAAAAAGAATCTGGAAAGATTACAATCACCTCCCTTACGGGGACTAGTGATACCATTTTCAGCAGAAGTGAAGTATTTAGGAATTACCCTGGCTAAAACACTGAACTGGAATGCTGAATAAAAAATTCAGAAAGGGATAGTTTACCCTATGGACCTACCGTAAAATCTGCGGGAAATTGTGGGGTATGAGACCAAAACAGCAATATTGGCTGTACTAACGGTCATAAGAACAATGCTATGGCTCTGTAGCCTGGTGGAGCAAGTGAAAACAAAGTGTTGCCCAAGCAAAACTGAGTGGACTGCAGAGACAGGCTTGCTTGTCAATTACAGGAGCGATCAGCTCCATTCACACAGCAGCAATGAACCTCTTTCTAAAACTTCCACCACTTCACTTATTCGTGGAAAGAGACGCAATGATGACAACAAACAGACGACTCCCTCATGTCACGAGTAGCATGATGGTCAGCACGAGTCACATGGAATCATCCAACATGTTGAAAATTATGAAAAAAAATTACATATTGGGAATGCCATTTGATGCTACCAAAACTTGCTAGTGCACATCAACCCTATTCTGTGATCTTCCCAGGGATAGAGAAGTGAGTTTGGAATAAATCTGATCTACTAATGGGCCTATTCACGCATGATTCCAAAACCAATAAGGGCGTAGGAGCTGGAATCCATGAGGTACTGCCAAGGGTTGCTCTTTCAGTAAGCCTAGACAATAATACCTCCATATTCCAAGCAGAAGTTCGTGCTATCGGATTGTGTGCTAGAGTGTTGCAAGAAGGCCAAATAACACATAAAACAGAATAATCTGGAGCTGCCAAAAGGCACTTGTTGGCCTAGAAAATAGTAATCAAATTGCCCTAATCTACATGCCAGAACTTGGTCTGGAGAGAAATGAGTCTGCAGACTTTTTAGCAAAGAAATGAGCTGAGACAAAATTCATGGGACCTGAACCAGCTTTAGGCGTAGCCCATGAACGGCCAAGCGTGTAATTTCGGTTTGTCATATTCAAAGGCAAAGGCGTTTATCCCCTTCCTATGAAGAAGAGTATAACAGAGAGTCAGTTAAATATGAACAGAATTAAGCTCAAAACGGCAATAGACCTATACACTGGCCATTGTATAAGACATGAGATGCACAAGATGATGCTTGAAGAAGTGAGGCACACTAGGTAGTCAAGTTCAGCATTCTAAAAATAAGTACCAAGTGTGTGCCAAATTCCTGGCGGCCTGGGAAGGGTGTGCAATAATTTTAACGATTTTGGTATCCAAGAGACACTAAATCGTCATAGTTTGTACAATACTAGTGATCTCTCTTGCACCATTCATTTCCATAATACATCTTTCTTCTTAATACCAATTTCTATCAATCAATATATGAAGTCGTAACTATAATATCCAAACTTAAAAATATGATGACTGCTTGTTGTGATGAACTGTCTTCTAATCTTATCAAGAAAATGTGCTGCTGAATTTCAAATACCCTAACACCTCTTTCAAATATGGAATCTTGCTTGATGACTTTAAAGTTATCTCTCCTTACAATAAAGGGCGACCCTACACTTCTCTATCCACAATCAGCTTTATTCTAACATTTTCGAAGGTATTTAAAATGGACGTATGCACTAGGTTAATGTATTTGTTTTACACCGAGAAGTTGCACAGTGATCGAAAGGCCGATCAGTGGGGATACTGTCTATGACTTTGTGGTTTGTATTTTCTGGAATTGTCTAAGGTGTTCGAAAGTCTCGACCACATAGTCTTATGGAGAAGTTGAAAAGTTACGGTGTTTGGGGACCAGCATTGAGTTGGATTCGTTCACACTTGACTGAACGAAGCCAGAGAGTGGTAGTAGAGAAGAATGTGGAAAAACACTTCTCAGAACTAGAGGAGATTTTTATTTTTCATTTTTATGTGAACAACCTAGCAGCTGAGATACTTAACCACAACTCTCGTTTAGTAAGCTTCCCAGATGAAACGAATATCCTTGTCTTGGGTTCAATGCTCTCAGAGCTTCTTGATATTTCCAGTCATCACTTAGATATTGCCCATCAGTCTAATAAACAGATTGGTTCTCAATACCGATGAAATCAACTTTCTTTGCTTCAGAATAAAGCACAAAGATGGGGACATACTGAAGTAGTAGATAAGGGGGCCCAGAGTATCAATCGGGGTAAAAGCACCAAATTGTTCGATATATACATTGATTGGGTTGAGCAAGTGTCAAGTGCTTGCAAAAAACTAAACTCAGAGTGCTACTCGTTAAGAGTGATGTTCAAATATCTAGACTGTAACAACTCAAGAATTATATACTAAACATCCATTTGGAACGGAGGCGGAGGGGCGAACGTAGATGCCCAACGCGCCCTTGTTGAACAAAAAAGTTCATTGGATAATTAAAGCATTAACATACAGTTTTTATATTCAGGTTTTCACTTATTTAACGTAATTTTATGCAATAGTAAGTTGTTTGTCGTCATATTTTCCGTTGTCATAAAGGTATCTAGATATTATCTGATAATGATTCATGTTCGTTTCGATTTAATGCAGTGGAAATTTATTCAGTCTTAGAAAGCAAAATTAACAATACACTTTCACAACAAAATTCTTACATACAGGCAGTACAGGATTTCTTTTTATATTATAAATGGGGCCAATAACTTAATATTTATTGTCACTAATACGTCGCAGAAGAATAGGTAGATACAAAATGTCCCGAATCTATCAACAGTCAAGAAAATGCTTACACACAATTTCAGTACTTATTTTTATTTGGATTATTTCCATTGGATTGCGCGACGAGTTTTCAGTGGAATTATGAGAATATCAGGCGCATTCATCTTATCGTCCAGAAATGTTATTGAAGAAAAATATATTGGTTTTATAGAAAAAATACGCAATAAAACAATACAAAAAATAGTGTTAAAATTTTTCGGTAATCTGGCAATCATTTAAAAAGAATCATGTAAATTGGTGCAATACAACTCTCTCACAAACTTGCTATATATATATATATATATATATATATATATATATATATATATATATATATATATATATATATATATATATATATATATATATATATATATATATATATATATATATATATATATATATATATATATATATTTAATATATTCGTCACAAAATTTTAGATTAAGTAAGATATTGAATTCAATTATCCTAAAAAAATTTACTTTTTTTCAGAAAATGTCCACATCTGTTTTGGAAATAATAATTTAATTCTTAAAAACGGGGCTGTGGTTTATACAATATTATCTTGTTTGCCAAAATAATCCCAATACTCTATTAGAATAATATAGTAATTTCTATTAAAACATATATTTCTTCCAAATTGAATACAGTTGTCAATAGATTATGTATTACTTTTGTTACAATAATATATTAGCTGAAAATTTAATTAAATTATTGTATTAAATACCAGATTTATTATTATTATTATTAGGTATATAAAGATAAGGATAATTAAACCTTTCTCTCTGTGTACTCTTTATGGATTATAAATATATGAGTACCTGGTCTTTTTTTTTAGAAATAGAAACAAGTTTTCTCAACTTGAAACTCAACATGAGTTTAACATGCCCCATTTCACTGTCTAAGTGCTAATGAGAGGGGGGCTGCATATGCTTGTATCAAATTATTTAATAAGCTACCATATTAAGGTAGTAAGTTTAAAACATTAATTAAGCAGGAGGTTTTTAGTATTCTGTTAGAATTTAGAACCTTACTATGTAGATGAATTTTCCCAGTTCATATAGATCAAAGCCAAACATAATAAAGATATGTTTCTTTCTTTTAAGCCTTGAATTAAAATTCCGATACTTCTACCTGGCTGTATTCAGGATTGGGCAATACACATAAAAATCTGTTTTCTGTCATATGAAAAATACATTAGTTAGTTAATAAATTATTTAAAACAAAAAATATTAATTAATACCTGAGAATTACTTTGAATCAGCAATTTTGTTCTACCACTTTTAAAAAAATGTGTTTAAAGAAAAGCAAATCAACAAACTTTTTTAAAACAGTTTGACCAATATTCCGTATGAGTTTGAAGGAAACACGCTATAAATTACACCTACTAGATTTAAGCCTATCAAAAGAATATTATTCGTCCTTTTTTAATTAACATTTGATGTGCTACTTCTTACTGTTTAGGTCTGTTTATAGAAAATATTTTATTATTTACTTGCGTTTTCCATATTAAAGTTATTAAATGTAAAACACTTAAATAACTTGCAATGTAATGTACACAATTTCTATGTGTTCAACCCTGGTTGTATCTTATGATGAAATATTTTTGGATTGCCCATGCATTCAAATGTCAATAAAAATATATTTTGGTAAATTTTTAGTGATTTGATCAAGTGCCAACTATTCCCCATGCAATTTTATGTTCATTTACTTTAACAGTCATATAATCGAATTTTTCCTAAGTTCGCTGTCATTTTTATTCGATAGAAATAACGGCGTCAGACTTAAATGTTTAACAAATACTTTGATACAAAATGTTCCTATAAAATTTTGTAAACATACAGGGCTAGAAAACAAACCTCATAGAAATGCTGAAATTTCCAGCCCCTTGAAACCAGTATCATGAAACCTTCAAAAGATTTTTTAGGTCTTCTGGAAGAGATGTCACGACATCTTGCATCCTCTGATTTAGTTGTTGTTTTACTGATTCACTAACGGGAATATCGTGTTCACATTCCCCAATTTTGCTCTTTATCCTCAATACCATGTCTACTACTTCAACTTCTGGACGATCCTGTACCCAGTTTTTTAAGTCCTAAAAATGTATATATATATATATATATATATATATATATATATATATATATATATATATATATATATTCATATATATATATATATATATATATATATATATATATATATATATATAGCCGAATACCACCGAATAGGCTATTTTGGCTGTTTAACCTTTATTCAACCCTCGGCGAGAGGGGGTTGAACTTTTGAATTTTAAATGCAACCCTATAGCAAATTTTTACCTTATTTTGGAGACCTTTAAAAAACAAAAATTTCTGCGCAGACCGGAGGTCTCTAATCTCGACGTAAAGATTGGGGGCCAAAGCCCGGCAGATAGGCGTAAAACGCCCTTGTCGCCAACCCCTCTCTACCCACTCTTACTCTGGATCACCTTCTGCCTTGATTCAAAATCCCTATTAACAGAGGAGGAAATATCATACTACTTAATAGGAATTTGTAATAAGTGGAGGCAGACTCCGAAGGAAAACAGTCGTCTTATCCAGGGAGGAGCTAAGGACTCTTGATTGGGACAAGTTGAAAGCCTTATAAGAAGGATGTGCCGATTTGAATCAAGGTGAGAAGGTGATCCAGAGTGAGAGTGGGTGGATAGGGGATGGCTATAAGGGCCATTTAGGTCTATCCGCCAGGCTTCGCCCCCCTCCACCCTTACTACTACTACTACTACTTATAATTCGAAAACGGATCGATGTAGAGACCTCCTGTTAAGCAGAAATGTTTATATATATATATATATTTATTATACAGCGTGTCACAAAAGTAAGGAAACGACGAAATATCTAAGGTACCGCATAAATGAATTTAATAAAAATACGTACACTTAGGTATGAAATTATGCCGGATCCAATGGCGTGTTCGGCATTGATACCAAGTTCACTGTTTTTCTGTTACAAAACTATTTTTTTAATGGAGCAGCCTATGTTATATAACTTTTTTGAAATCTGCGTAAAATTCTCAATACTTTTTATAAAGATCACTTTTTATGAAAGTCAATAGTTCTTTCGAGAATAAGGGTCTAATATTAATAATTTAATGTATTACCTTTTATTAATATACCTGCACGCAAAAGATTACCAGATATGTTTGACACATTGTCAAACATGTCTCAGTTACCTTAAGTAAAATTAAATTAACAAAAAATTGCATGAAACTGCAAGGTAAAAGATGCTGTACATTCTGGCAGACCAGAAAGCACAATAATTTCACATCTTGCTACCAAAACACCAGTAAGAGAAAACAGTGTCTCAACTTTAAAAGTATGTTGTAAAAAACAACGGAAACAATGCAATAATACAAAAAGAAAATACCTAATGCAACAAACAATAAATGAATGAAACTAAGCCAAATACTGTGGGAAAACATTTAATACAATAAAATCCTCAAGGTCATTGGGCTCAGTTTTATACACCACATTTTTAATGGTTCACCACAAAAAGTAGTCAAGGGGCGTCAAGTCTAGAGACCGAGGTGGTGGCCACTCTATTGTACCCTACGTTCAATCCGTCTTTCAAAAAAAAAAAACATTGTCTAAACATTCCCGAACATTCCGAGTAAACTGCGGTGGAGCACTATCCTGCTGAAACCATATTTCATCATTTGGTGCACCATTACCTAAAAAAATCAAGTTTAAATGATTAATACAGCAGGTAAAGTAAGGACCTTACGGTTATTCGGAAATAGTTCTGCTATAGCTGGGACAATTTTGGTCTTTAAATGATTCAAATATCTTTCTCCAGTTAATGTGTTTTCCATGAAGAAGGGACCGATTATTTTTGCATCCTTTATACCACACCAAACATTAATCTTCTGGGGAAACTGGGTATGATTTTCATATATCTAATGTGGATTTTCTCTGGACCAATATCGACAATTACACCTGTTAACTTTTTCATTCAAAAAAAAGTTGCTTCGTAAGAAAAAATAAATTGATTAACAAAATTTAGAAGGCTCCATCATGATTTCACAAAATTCCAAGAGCCTATCGTGATCATCCTCAGAGAGTTCTTGCACCAAAGTTATTTTTATGGATCAAACTTTTCGGTTTTTAGAAGTTGGTCTACAGACACATGTGAGATGTTATTGTCTCTTCCTAATGTTCTGGCAGAAAGGTGCGGATTTTCTTCTAACCTGATTAAAACATTCAGAGCCTTATCACCATCTGTTGCGCTTTTAGGTCTGCCAGAACATACAGCATCTTTTATCTTTCCAGTTTCAGGAAACTTTCTAATAATTTTACTTACAGTAGATTTAGTTATCTGATTTCTGTTAGGATATTTGTCATTAAAAATGTTACAAACATCTTCCAGGTTTTGAATTCTACCCCCATCGTGTGCAGATAATTTAATAAAAGGTATTAAGGTTCCATTAAAAAAATCCTTTTATAACAGAAAAACGGTAAACTTGGCAACAATGCGGAATTCGCCATTGGACGTTTCGATCATTTTATGACCTTTATCAGTTACCTGAAATAAAATAAAGTAACCACCTTGACAGACTAGTGTTATACTTTTTTCTTATTTTCAGTTTTAAATTCCAGTATGGATAACACAACATACAAATTTTATTGTTTAAAAAAGTAATCTTTTTTGGCTTACCTTGATCTATTTAAGACAATCTACAAACATTAAAACATTTATAATTCAATTTCACAAATAGGAGTAACAGGGCACACATACATACATTACTATACATATAAAATGGTACTGTTTATTAATTTTTCAAAGATGCATACCTATAAAGTTGTGTACATTTGTTTTTATTATATCATTTCTTTTTGTGGTGAACAAAGGATTGATTGGAAGAAACTATTATTGGTATCTGATATTTTAGAATTCATATTTATTAAGTTTTTCAAATGGCGGAAAATGCTTCGTATGAGGATTCTTATAATACCAGTATTAATTGTTGGAATATATTTTGCTTATATTTTGTACGTCTGTTTTTTTCGTTGATAGAGTTTTTGTAATGTAGACCATTCTCGTTTTTTTTTTTATTATACGCTGTCTGCAATATTTCGCGTTTCTGAAAAATTAAATTTGTGTAGACTGATTTTCATGTTTACTTAAAGCTGTTGTGTTTTTTTTTTGTTGCCCATTTAACTGGTTTTGCAGATATTGGTTTTAACACTTGGACATGGTATTTGGTATATCACATGGGTTTTTTGTTTTACTTTTTAGTGAGTTAATTTTTTTTTATAAGATTGTGACCTTTATGACACTCAGTTATGGCTTGTTTTTTGAAAATAAAAAATTTTCAAAAAGCCTCTCGAATGGAAATGTTGTTGGGCATCAGAACTTTCTTTAAACGTAAGTTAAAAACCGTGTTAATAAGTTTTATGGGGTAGCTACTTTGTATAAGAATTTTTTTGGGTTTTTTTTAAGTCATTTCCTTGATAACTTGTTTTTTTTTTGAGAAAAAGGTAATGCAAGTGAGTATGTTATATGGTAAATGTGAACTGATCTGACCAGATTCATTAATTTTTTTTGTTTATTATATCCATGGCTAAATCTAAAGAAATATTTGTGTATGAGGATACAACTTCTAGAGATATAATTATATAATTGTCCAGTATTGCATATTTTTAAATTTTTCTTTAAAATGTCAAGAATCTTTGATAACTTCGTTATTTTGTTTTTGAAAAACATTTGTGGCAGGTTATTCATTTTTTCATTGTAATATTTAGTCCATAATTGCCGTTTTATTGGATTTGTCTGGTTTTAATATTTTTATTGGGGGGTTTAGTGTCAGTTATTTGGACTCCGAGCTATGCCACCCATAAAATTAGATTGGAAAAGGTTCAAAACCGATTCATCAACTACCTATTGTTCAAACACCAATTTCCTTATTCAGATCTTCCCTACAAGACTAGACTTATTGTGTGGAATGAAGAGTCTAGAAAAGAGACGTAATGATGCACTGCTTCTCTATGTGAATAAACTCATGAACAATATGATCGACTGCTCTGAACTTTAGGGTTATTCACACTACTGGGTCCTACTAGACGCACAAGGCGGCAACAACTATTTTACGAACATCCGCACCAAATTATAGATTTAATGCTTTTGTTGACAGAATGTTGCACGATTACAACCGGTCCTATTCCGCCTGTGATATCTTTAAGTTAGAATTTTATATGTTTATTTCACTCTATACAAACGGCTTGTTCTTTTGTCTTCTATCTTTCTTTTTTTTTTTTTTGTATTCATAAGTATATATTAATTAATAAGTAATATTTCAACATCAACTTATACCATTTGGAATTATCATTTCATAGTGCATTTAATAAATAAATAAATACATTTCTAGTTAAATTAACCACATTTTCATTAGTAAGATATATATAATGATTTTTCTGCATTCTCCCCTTCACCACAATGACAATCTTCTCAGTAAACGTCAATAAAAATACATTAACATCAGCTTTTGCGTCTTTTTGCATCCAAAAATCGGTTTCTATATATATTTTTTTTAAACAAATATGCAAAAAGCAGCAAGTTTCTCGTATGTTTTAACTATAAAGAATATAACCCGAAACCTATATTTTTTACTTACTGCATTCGACAAGGCTTCGGTATGAAGGGCTTGTAATTTCTGAGACAATTCCCTATATCTTGAATTATACCAGGAATTGAAGTTACGAGATCTAAAAAATTTCCGATAAAGACCTGGCCAATCTCCCTTTATATTAGTCTTGTTAAGCGTCAACTGTGGTCCTCCAGTATCCAAAGTTGTAAAAAAATTTTCTGGGTTAAAAGGACTAGGAATGGGAGCAGCCTAAAAGGTTAAAATTGCAAAATTTAAAAAAATTAAAAATATTCCTTAAGAGTTTACGAATAATTCAAATACTAAAACCTTACCTTAAATGCAGATATATCTTTCTGCAAAGGCATTAGACTTGCAATGTATCTTTCTAAAGGGTACATAAAGCTATGGGTAAGTTCTATCAAATGCTTTCTTAACAAGGCAGACTGAGCCTCGTCAGGTCTATTGGAATTGACTCCCATCATAAGTTTCTTAATTATATTTTTGTCTTTTTGCAGAAATGGTTTATATGATGTGTAGATGCCTGAAGAATTTTCATTAATCTTTGTTAATATTGGTTTCTTCAATTTGTACTTTGAATTCTGACCTAAAATGTATTTTTGATTAATAACATTTCTTAGAATCCAATTTAATTCATACTACAGAAAGGAGGTCGGCTATATCTCGGAAACCGTTTATACGTCGGGAAAATTGTGTACAGTAAAAGTGGCAAAGAAAAAGCGCTGGGAATTATTTTGAAGTTTTTAATGTTTTTTTTTTCTAGCTTGTCAAATAAAGGGTGGGGGAAAATGCAATTGTTTTTTTTCAAAGGACATAATTTAATTAATGATTAACGGATCTCGAGGACTTGGGTCTTGTTGAAAAGGGCATTTTTTAAACTTATAAATAACATTTGAATTATATTATTTTAAGCCTCGTGCCGATCACCATCTGGCAAATTCTCAGGTTTCAGTGTTTTCCTGAAAATTGTAAATGGAATAAAACATCTATTATAGACTAGTGTTCCAAAAAAAAAAAAAACAAAAAAACATGGAGCAAACTGTAAGTTGATATATTTTTTTTAACGGAGATATGAGTAAGACATTAAAACTTGACATACTTATAAGAAATTCAGGCATTTCTGAATGAATGTATATGCTGCAAGTAATTTTCACTTTTAACATTATTCCTATTCTAATACGACTAATATTTTAAGCCACCTTTAACTTATTTGCTACAACATATCTCTTTCAATAGGAACCTATCTAAAATTCGTTACTAGTATCCCAATACTTAAAATGAAAGGCTATGTGTTAAAAAACTAGTAGTCTTTGGCAAAAATTGAGAGCGAGCTTCAAACCAATTACAACTTGAGTTGGCAAATTATTTTTAAATTCAGTTTGTTGTGTGTATTACGAAAAACAAAATACCTATTTTTCTAAAAGAAGGGTATGATATTCAGGACGTTTACTTTCAATGCGTTCAAAATGCTGTTATTCCAGCAAGAATATATGCTACTAGATATCCCGGCAGACGCAGATTTTTACACGACTGGAACGACGTCTTCGTGCTACTGGTAGTACTCGTCGCCCCGTCCAGCGAAGGCAAAGAAGTGGCTGTAGGGAAGCACACATTATAAATGTTGGCGCAATTAATCCACACGTCCGTACTTGAACCACTTCTAGAGTTTTAAGTGTAGCTCGTGGAACCGTTCAAAATATATTAGAAGAGCAGAGGTTAATGTTCATGAAAAAAAAAACAAGAACATAAGGAATCTTATTTTTTAATACCAAAGTCGTTAATTTAAAGTAACCAGATTGTCTAAAACCCTAAATTGGGATGATATTTTTATTTCGCAATATAAGAATATATTGTAATATTAATTAATACACTATATAGGGGAAGTATTGGTATCACAAAGATTTCCGAAAACGAAACCCAAAAATCGATAAAATTACCCAGGACTTCCCTTGTTATAAATCTTTCCTTTTATTAGGAACAGAGCAGTGTGACCCAATTTGGTTCGGAATATAGACGTTTAGTAACAAATATATAAACAGGGGGTCCCACGTTCGATGGTGCATTAGAAGTTTATAGAGAACCGACTAACAGATCGTTTTGAAATTTTGATTATTTAGATAAAGAAATCTGATCTTTCATTCTAAATTATTTTCGGCTAAGCGGTGTTGCCGCTTCTACCCAAAACTGGTGGCTACATTGCCATTTTAAATGGAGCACCCTGTATATTTTTCAATTTTTGGAATCTACTTTCATTCCTGACTGAATACTTTCATATGCCTATGTGTAGCGATTTTGGTGATAAGAATTAATGTTCAGTTTTTTTTAATGAAAAATGGGCCTCAATAAAATCTTAATATGTCCTTACTCTAGAACAATTTTAAGCTGAAATTTGGGTGTGGTTAATCAATGCTTTTAGGTATTTGATCGTTTTTTCATATCTTAATTGACGAATACAGGGTGGTCCAGAAAAAAAAGTTTTTGCCAACTTATAAAATTATCCTTCACTTTTTTTTTGTTTCTTCTAATATGTTTATGTCAAAAAAGTCCTCAAAATGGTATGTGATGTTAATTATTCCAAAAAATCGTTTTAAGAACATGCACAAAGTTCAATGAACTTCACCTACATATTCCACTGATCGACCGAAGAAAATTTAGAAGGATTGAAAAGAACTTCAGCAATTTCGGGCAAATCCACAAACCAAGAATGTATGTTCACCCAGTGACGGAAGACGAAGATAACGAAATAAATCTAAATAGTCAGATGATCCTCACAGACGCGTCCAATTTTGCGAAATTATGTTACTGCGTACGCAGGATTTTATAAAATATTATTTGGACCGATGAAGTAAAATTTTCGCGCGACGTCATATTTAACCGTCGAAATAACCATTTTTGGGCTACCGAAAACCCTCATTTCATCAAAGAAAAGGATTTTCAGCAGAAATTCAAATACTTGGTATCAGCCCTATGGCACTTCTGCGCACTCCACAACTGAAGGTAGCAGGGAGCTGTATGCTGTGTTTGAAGGCAAATGTATGGGGTCACAGGGAGCCACCCCGTTCTCCAGATCTTACTTATCATATTTTTGTATTTGGGGTAGGTTCAAAAAAACAGTTTATAAAATAATGATTGATACTACTAGGACCTGGAAAATAAGGTGAGATATGCATTTAATGATCTCAATCTAGTGGAAATTCAAGAGGCGACCACTTCAAAAGTTCTGTTTTATATCAGCCATGTCAAACATGCGGCCCAGTGAGCATTTTTCTGCGGCTCAAATCAGTTTTGAAAACAGCCAGCTAATGCGGCCCGCGAACAAGTTGAAAACTGCTGCAACCACGATTGGTATAATAAAATGTACAATTGTGCATAGTGCCATCTATGTTTAGGAGGATGAACTACACATACTCAACCTAAACCCTAAAGCCAATCGTTATCTGGCTTGTTCCATGAAATTCTATTGCACAAAAACACAGATGACGCTATCTGAACATTCTGGAAAGAACTCGAGAAACCACAATCCGTATATAAGCATATAGAGTTTCGAGTTGAGTTGCGCACTTATTGTTACAACACTTAACAGTACTTATTATAATTTATTTCAGATACAGTTTTTAACATGTCTCTTTCAAAACCAAGTGGAAGTAAGAGGAAACTTGTAGATGAGCATCGTATCTTTCAAGAAAAGTGGGAATTAGAGTTTTTTTGCTGTGAAGTGAAAGAAAAAATGATTTGATTTGTAATAGTACAATGTCGGTGTCCCAAAATTATATAATATAAAACGTCACTATGATATTCATAAAACTATGTTTGACAAGTATACAGGCATCGTCAGAAACGAAAAGTTAAATAAGTTAATATCACGGTTGAAAGATCAGCAGCTTATGTTTACACATCCAAAGCAAGAAAATTAATCTGCCCTTCAAGCGAGCTACGTACTGTCGGAGTTGATCGCGAAACACTCAAAACCATTTGTTGAAGGTGAATTTATAAAAGAGTGCCTTGTAAAGGCCGCGGACATTGTAAGTCCCGTGGGCGTGAATGCATTCCAAAATATATCCTTGTCCCGGAATACTGTCGCTGAAAGAGTTACTGAGTTGGCTGCCAATAAAAGTGATCAGATAAAAACAAAATCAGACTCTTTCATTGCATTTTCAATTGCCTGTGACGAAAGTACGGATGTGTGTGGTGTGGCGCAACTCGCTGTTTTTCTTCGTGAGGTTGATACAGATATCAATGTGCACGATACAACCACTGGGAAGGATATTTTCAATGCTGTTTATGGACTTCTGCAAAAGTACAATTTAGATTTGTCAAAACTGTGTTCCGTTGCAACAGACGGAGATCCTTAAATGACTGGAGTAAAAAATGGCTTCGTTAAAATATTACAAAGATCAGAGGGGCCGTGACAAACCAGATTTTCATCATATTCATTGTATAATCCACCAAGAAATTTATGCTCAAAAGTGATCAAGTTGGAAAGAAGTCAGTGAAAAAAATTATAAACTTCATAAGGTCACGAGGTCTTAATCAGCGACAGTTTTCTGCATTTTAGTACACTGGTTTACCATATCATGCAGGAGGTGCGATGGCTTTCGAGTTCTATGGTACTCGACCGGTTTTGGAAATTCAAAGAAGAAATATGCATATTCATGGAAACAAAAGGAGAAGATGTCAGCTTATTATGTGATGTACCTTTTATACAAGATCTTCCATTTATGGTAGATATCACAAAACACTTGTCGGACTCAAATACGAAATTCCAAGAACCACGTCAAGTTATTACAAATATGCATGATCATGTGAAAGTTTTCAAGTGTAAGATGATGTTGTGGGAAAAACAGTTAGCAGAGGATAATCTGTCACATTTTCTGACTTGTAAGGCATATCAGGAAAGCACAAGTGTCCCAATATCATATAAAATATATTCAGAGAAAATGAAAAGCCTTCTGGCAGAATTTGAAAAGCGTTTTCAGGATTTTAAGACCCAAGAAAACAATTTTTCTCTATTTACTGGTCTTTTCACTATCGATATTGAGAAAGTTCCCCCTCACTTGCAAATGGAAGTAATTGAAATTCAGTGTCAGACCCATTTAAAACAAAAATTGATAGTGTTGGTACATTCGAATTTTATAAGTAGTTGCCTGTTCAATACCGAGAAATGATAAAATTTGCCTGTAAAATCCTGTCAATGTTTGGAAGTACCTATAAGTGTGAACAACTATTTTCTTTGTTGAAAGGAAACAAATCTCCCGCAAGATCGCGATTGATGGACGCACACTAGGACGCAGTTTTAAAAGTTATTTCCGCCGATAAATTCGCGCCATAAATAGACAACTTAATTAAAGACAAAAGATTAAAAGACTTAACATATTGAAAATTTAATTTACTCTAATTATGTTAATTTGTTAGACAAAATCGACTTTTATTAAAATGTTGAATACAAAAAAATACATACAACAATAATTATTATTTAAATGGCTTTTATTGAAAAACGGCTGAAAAGAGGTATAGGAACACCACAAACAGGTCGTTCTATTTAAATAAAGTGAATTTCGGACTCTTTTATAAGTTGGCAACAAACTTTTTTCTGAAACACCCTGTATCCCGCAACTAAGATAGAATAAACGACCAAATTCCTTCAAGCATTGATTAACCGCAACCCAAATTTCAGCTTAAAATTGTTCTAGAGTAAAGAGATTTTAAGATTTTATCTAGGCCCATTTTTCATTAAAAAAAAATACTCATAGAAGATAGGAATGAATGTAGATTCCAAAAATTGGAACCATGGAGAGTGTTTTATTTAAAATAGCAATGTTGCCACCAGATTTGGGCAGAAGCGGCAACACCGCCTTGCCGAGAATAATTTTGAAAGATGAGAGTCAGAGTCGTTTATCTTTATACCCAAAATTTCAAAATGATCTGTTGCTTAGTTCTCCATAAACTTCTAACGTACCATCGAACGTGGGGCACCCTGTGTATACTATCTTTTCAAATATTTTTATTGGGTGTCATTTTGCTCCACCATTTTCGATTCCTACAAAAATTGTACAAATTTTTACCTATGCCACTTGATTTTTGGGTATAATTTAAAATATATTGAATAAATAGTGTATTTGCCTTCATCGGCACCACTTGAAAGAATATTTAGTTATTCCACATTTATAAATACCTCTAGGATCAAAATCTTGAAAACTGGGCGTTAATGAGGGCAAACAAGTTTTATATAAAAATTATTTACATACTCACCCAAAAATAATTTAAATACAAAATGTATTTAAGTCCTTTTCATATTAAGATAATAAATTTTTTTTTTCTTATAAATGTAATTAGTTCTTTAAATACTTTACAGAAGGGTCCAGTATTTAGTATTTAGGAATTAAATACATTTCCTCAACTCTGCCTATAGGTAATTTCATAATGAATTTAACAGAACTTTCCTAGGCTTTGTGAAATGTAATCACCTATCCAAAGCTAGTCTAACGTTAGGAAAAGTTAATTAAAAATAAAAGTGAATGTTTAAAAATGAGTCATAGTTTTAAATATTTTCAATTTTTTTTGCACAGTGTAAGTAAAAAAGTAATGCTTATTTCAATAAGTAATATTGATTAATTAGTTAATCTAAATATATTCTTACCAATGTCATCATTCAATATGATAGTATGAGGCCAGTGCTGAAAAGTTTTGGTAAAAAATGGGTTTGTAACTCCTAATATTGCAGGTGGAGGGAAACGTGGAAAACGTTCTTTAGTAGTATATTGCTTGTATTGCTTAAATTCACTATCATGTATTGTAAAGTATGGCCGGTAATCGCCACAAAACTGGAGGGGGGAAATGAGCCTTAAAAAAATAAAAACCTGTAAATTCTCCAACTGTAGCTCTACAAATGTACATTTTTTAATATTTAATCTTTAGTCATTAACCAAGTTATGTCTACTAATGTGATAGCCAGTGTCTCCCAATCTGTGTTCCGTGGAACTCTAGTGTTCAACAATACCTGCTATGAGTTCTACAACATCCATTCTAACAGACAAATAGTAAAAAAGAGTATACTGATACTTTTGCAATTAGTTAGAAATCTGATCCTTAATTTACTTGTTACCAAATATCAACAAAGTCTGACATAAGATTTCTATGTAATTTGTTTTATGATGGCGTTTTCTTGTATTTTCACCACTAACAGTATGTTGCTCGACAGTATGTAGGAGTAGTGAACTTTAAAAGATATAATAAAAACTAAAACTAAAACATGCAAATCTCTATTTTTATTACACATATACAATACATTTTAATTATTATAATTAGTCAATCAAGTCAGGCTTCACATATTTTTTGAATTTTTAAAAACTGGTTTCACAGAATAAAATCAATGAGAAAGAGACAGACCCACGTAAACTATTTAATACTAATTCATATAAAACTACCCGAAATAAAAACCAAGATTAATCCTATAACTTAATCTTATTTTCACATGAAAAGTAAATTTGGCAGTTTTTCAATTTTCTTAATATTTGGTCTTGTCCTAAATAAAAGCTTTCAATTACATGTGAATAAATATACTATAACAGTTACCTAGTTAAAGCTAAAACCATAGATGAACAACTAGTTGGAGATGAAGCCATAACAACAATGGGTTCTGAAGTTATAACAAGTTCCCATAATAAATGAATATGGGACAATACTGGCTTAAAAAGCTCAAATATATTTAACTCCTCCACCTTTATTAAAACTTTGTTTTCTCCTAATTCACTGCCTCGAACTGAGTTTACAGGTATACAGGTCTGGAAATATACATAAATTCTTTGTAAATATAAACCCAAGAAAGCAGTTGGAATAATGCTATTACATATAACTTTGTCAACTTGGTATGTTAGAATTACCTGAAAAACATGTCCCAAAATAGGCAAACTTATATTCATACCAGGAGTTGGAGGCGGCCATCGTTCTATATTCAAACATACTGCTTCTAAACATTTTTCACCATGTTCAAAATATTCAGGAGCCATGTAACTACATATTTCACTAAATAAATTATTAAATGGCATGTATGAGATGAGAACAACGCTCTAAAAATATATATATTATGTATAAAATATTTATAAAAATATGGAATGATAGTACCTAGCGTACAAAACATATATTTCAACCTTAAGATCCTTCATAAATAGATTCATTATTTCATCCTAATGAAAGTTTATTATATAAAATTAAGATACAAACAGGGACAAGAGGTAATAAATTTGAATAGAACAATGGCAGAAAAAAAATGAGAAAAAACGACAAAAGGTCCAATACCCTAGAACCCCGCATTAACTGAAAGAAATCATAAGATATTGCTGAATAAAGATGAATAATGTAAAAGTGGGAAAAGGTAAGAAAATATAAAGAGAGAGAGAATATTGGGAAAACTACTTAAATAATTAAAGACAAAATAAAGAAAGAGGGCTCTTTTAAAGAAAATACTTAAGAGATAATTAGGGACTGTTCAAATACAAAAATATGAAAGGTAAATTTACACAGGTAAATAACATAAAATAAAAATAACCTAAGAGTTAAAACAAGACCATTTTTACAGGGAAGAGATTTTATCAAAATTACATCTTTTATTTTTATTTTAGTAGTTATAGGCACACTGCTAACAGTGGTCTGTTTGATTGGCAAAACTGCCAGCAAGCACGTATTTAAAAGCATACTCATCAGAGTTACTTTATTACATGTTATTTGTCTGTATAAATCCAGCTGAACGCAAATATTTTTTTCTGAAACTAATATAAAGTCCACAGTTCTGGCACATGTATTTAGAGAGAGTATCTTTATTTTTGTAAATTCTTATATAGGTATTATGAAAATGGTAAACAGACCATTTTACTATTCAAAATATAAAATAAATGTTTCAGTAAAAATTTTGAGATGTGTTTTTAAATCACCTTATTGTATTTCAACCAATACCTAGATTTTGTTGTTCATATAAAATTAAACTATAATTAAAATTTGCTACCTTTTGAAAATAGCCTCTAGGAAGATTGATATCTCTCACTTGTCTAAAATAAACATATCCCCACATGTACCCCTCATCTATCCTTAGTGAAGGTGGGCATTTATTATTATAGTTGACATGTTCAGATTTCAATTGCCGTTTGCTTTTACATGGTAGTCTTATGACAAATTTGGTGTCTCCCATACATCCTGAATTGGAGTCAGGGAATGCCGAGTAACAGATATTAGATATTTCTTGTTCTGTTAATTGTACATGTCTAGGGTATTTTACCTACAAAATAAAACATAATTTTAAGTGTAATGTTGTTTATTTAGTTTTAATGTAACAATTAAATAAACATAAAATTAGTATTTATCCATTTTTACAGGGACAGCAAAAGTTAAACAAGAAAAATATGGAAAAGTACCTCCAGTGCTTGCCCCAATTCCAAATCGAAAGTTACCACACAAATACAATGGAACCAATTGGTGAAACCTTCCCAAACATCATCATTTAATAATTCCGTTTTATGGATATCGTTGAGCCCATCTGTCATGTTTATTTAGCCTAAATAACTAAATAAAAACAACAACAAACATAATTTTTGTTATCCATACATAATAATACATTTGCTAAAGTAAACTCGACCAATGTTGCCAATGCTACGAGGATGGAAGTACTATACTAGGAGTGGCTAATCACTGAGCGTGAACACAGTGTTATACCCTTTAATATGGATACTGTTTTTAACATCAGCCCCGAAAAAAAAACCCTAACCAAGGATATACAAAGTCCTCTACTAGTAACAGTAAAACCACGGACGGATTTGAATTGCTAGCTTCAAACAAACCTTAGATCCGAAATTGAATATTGTTTCGTTAAGAAATCATTACAACCAAAATATTACAAAATTAGAACTTTCCCATTCTCTATTTTGGTTGTTGTTAACTTTGGGATAAAGCAAAAGACGGATTATTTCAATTTACGGAATCTGCCGTTGCACTGTGTTCGATTACTCTGGGGCACCCGTAGACATTTTTACTTATATACAGCGTGTCCACGAGCAACCCCTACAAAATGAGCGGGGTGATTCTACATAAAAAATTGTTTATATTAACCTAGGTCCGGAAATGCTTCGTTACCGATACAGATACAGGGTGTTGAAATATAAATTTAATTTAATTTTTTATAAAATATCTGTTGCAAATAATAAAATTGGGCGTTCGGGGTATTTTTTGGGTGAAGAATCATAATTTGGTATTAGATTTCATGTGACACCTAATTTATGTAAATTTGTTTTTTTTACGCATAACTATTATTCTTGTAACTTTTCTAAGCAAAAAACCTATACTTACTCAACAACGCTAGAGGTAACCGTTCTCAAGCAATTTACAAGTTTATGCGTCGATGCAAGAAAAACAGGCAGCAAGCAGGGGATCCATGACGACATCAATAGCTAACTGTATAACCTTGTCTTAATATGTATATAATTATAGACACTTTATTATTATTTATTACGGTTTGACAAACAGGGGCTAACCTAACGGGACAGATCCACCTAACAGTATAGATTTTGTTAAAGAAAAGCTAAAAAGTCTGACTTTTGTTTTAATGTAAATACACTTTGTTACATCACCACAAAAAAGCCTAACCAAGGCTAACCCAAACGGAATTCGATTCCACACAACTACATACAAAATTATAGCTTTTATTAAAAAAAAACTAAAACATTATTTGCAATGCTAGGAGAGTACCCTTCCATTGTCCTACTAGGCTTCACATCAGAAATTTAAGAGCCTTGTTTATACTCCGCCGAAATATATTAAAGGACAGTGGCAAGGTACGTTATGATTGGTCAATACGTCACATGATCCAATCGGCGATTTTGATTAGTCTTCGAATGGATTCTTCCTGCAATGAGACACTTTGGATATTTGGGTTTTGCTCAGGTTTTATCCGCGTTTCTTTTAATTTTTGGCTTTGCTCAGAAGAGACTTGCCAGCTCTATTTGGTAGCATCTGGATTTAGAATCTACTCAACAAGTTTTTTTATATTTTTTCAGGTTCATTACCGAATATTATAAGCTGAATACCATGTGAAACCAGCTGAGAGAAAATACTGCAAAACAATCTACGCGTTTGCCATACGATTCTACAGCTGGACGGGTGTATAAAATATTACTCACTTTTACTATCAATTTTTGCTAAAGTAAATTATCTTCATTGTTTACAATTTCATCCTTAGTCCGAATAAATTTTGCATTCTGAACAAGAAAGGAATTCTAAACAATCTATCTTAAATCTTTATGTTTATTTTCATAAAATACTAGTTATACCGCACTTTTGCGAGGCATTATATACTTACCAACTTTTTTTATCTTAACTCATTTCAGTTTATAAACTTTGCGACAAATATTGATACGTTTATAACTGTTTCTAGTTTCTTCAATGGGAAGCTGATTGAGCAGTTTGTTACCTACTTTCTTTTTTAGAAGTTGAATATTGTTTTCATAATTGATATGCTGTATACTATTTGCTTAAGTTGGCCATATAAAAAAAACTTGTGCTATGAGAAATGTGCACCCGACAATAATACAGACTTTGATTGGTGTATTCGGGATGTCATGCTCTCTTCCGAAAACCTTGAAATCACAAAAAACTTTGCTAGAGTCATTTATGCAGATGCCTAGGATTGGGGGCACATTATTGTGAAAGCTCAATCAACTTTAATTCAGCCCTTTTACGGAGAAAAAAATATATATCAATTTTCTAGAGATACTAGCAGTATTGTACGCCTTAAAATCTATTGAAAATCTAAGACACAGTGTCTTAGACTTTCAATAGATACTATAAAAAATCATTAGACAAATTTGGGAGTGGTGAAAATCGTAAACAATTTGTATTTATATCGTACATACCTACAAATGAAAATATACACGCAGACACAGAGTCTTGATCAAAGTCTATTGGGCCAGAATATTAATTAACTCGGGTTTTTTCAAATTTGCACATAGTCTGCAACACTTGAATTGATTTTTTCGACGGCAAATTAAAACCTCTGATATGTAATGCTTCTACATTTCGTTATGATATCACCAAAACCAAATTAATACGAACACCTGATTCAAAAAAAGCACATCACAAACCATAAGTAAATAGCTAAAAAAGGATCTGAAACTCGGTGGCTTCAACGCTGAAACATTCTCAGGTAATAGCAGGCGTCAATATCGATATCATCAGAAATTCATCTACGTAGACAGCTACTTCTGGTGTATTTAACCAATTCTATAATCTGCCTTTCTCTGTAAAGACGATTTTTCCGTTGCTAAGCTCAAATAAATAGTACCTTAATAATAAATCAAGATAAGTAGTTATAGAAAGAATATTTCGTATATCCATTTATATAAGCTGCTCCTTATGAATTAGGGATATTAAAATTGTGCATATTTTTTAAATGCCTATAACTTTTTATGTATCTGGTTTTTTAGAGATTGCGATGTACTGCTTGAAAGGGTTACTTCTCATGAACTTATATAGTATATAATAGTAATGGACATTGCATGCACAGGGTTGTTAAGAAAGTGTTGCGAAGCATCAACATAAAACACATTTAATTTAGTTCCTTATTAGGTAATATTAATCGCCGTATTTGGTATTTGAAAGCAAGTTGGTAAAATACTTAAAATTAAAAAATGCTAATCCGAAAAAATAATTTTTTCACGAACCGTCACAGAAATTGGTAATTTTATTTAGGTGCACTGCACAAATGCATTTGAAAATTAAAACAATCATAAATAAAACCAGGCTCTTCTCGTTTTGTATCACGCAATAAAGAAATTAAATATTTTTCAGTAGTATAATTTTATTTCTGTACCATTTGACACAGAAGTACAGGACATCAATATTATAAAGCCTAGATCTATGTGTAATTAATGACAATTTGAAGCAACCATAACATTTTTAAAACGTATGTATATATCTAAAAACTTGTAAAAAAAATTTAATAATATATATAAACAAGTATAACTAACTACCTTATTCTATTTCAAAATAATTGTAAAAAGAAACAATAAAAAAGATAGATAAATAGTATCTAATGCCAATATGGACAAACAGAAATAAAATATCTGTTCATAACAAGTTATTAGTACATTTCCCAAAAGAGTTAACAAACTTCAAGGGAAGACTTCAAAATAATTTAAAAAAAAATGCACATTTGAAAATTGATATGTCTAATAAAATTACACAATAACCTTAGAGTAAGAAACAAAGGTAAAGATCATAACTGATTTATAAATAAATAAAAATTCTTTTATATGCAGTAATTTTTGTATCTTTTATAGTTTCTCAGACAAGGTATAGGACCATTAGCCTAGCCAGACTTAGCACTTGGGGGGATATAATTGTTTTTCAACACAGTTGCAAGTGTTGACGGACATTAACCAAAGGGAACAGAAAGAAACAACAAAAAGTGAACAGATATTGCAAAACAATTTTCAAAGCAACATTTTTAGCAAAGGAAAGAAATTAAAATTACACTTCTTGGGGGAAAAGATATAACCCCCATCCCCCGTGGTTACCCCACTGTACAGGACCATGTTATGTAGGCCACCCTGACACTAATCCACTGATCGTCAGTGGTTAATAGGAAGTATTTTTATTTTGTCAGTAAAAATTCAAGTTTGTGAATATTCGACCTGTTTTCATAACACAATAAATATAAAAATTGCTTCCTGTCGTACTTTCGGTTAAATCGGAAGTTAGACCTTTATGGTATTAAAGAATAGTATGCCTGATGCAAGTCCAAAATTCTCTATAACAATTTTACTACGTTCACTGAGATGGAATAATTTAGGATTATACGAAAATTTGAATCCAAAGATAGCAATAAGGAATCATATATGTTTAAATATTAGAATTTCCCATAGAATTCATCATCTGTTTGAGTGAACACAATCCGCATCTTAGCTAACCATATAACGTTACAAAATTTCAAATAGATGTTACTTGAAGAACACTGAGAAAATATAACAGTTTATAAGATGGCATCTTTTTATTTGCATCTGCAGCGTTCTACCAACATGGGTTTTCACGAACCGTCAGTGGAATTAGCAAATTTTATTTAGGTGCACTGCACAAATGCGTTTGAAAATGGGAACAATCATAAATAAAACCAGGCAATCTTTTCGTTTTGAATCAAGCAATAAAGAAATTAAACAATTTTCAGTAATATAATTTTATTTCTGTACCATTTGACACAGAAGTACAGGACATCAATATGATAAAGCCTAGATCTAAATGTAATTAATGACAATTTGAATTAACCATCTCATTTTTAAAATGTATGTATATATCTAAAAACTTTTAAAAAAATTAGACTGTCATAATATTATATATAAACTGGTATAATTACTTTATTCTATTTCAAAATAATTGTAAAAAGAAACAACAAAAAAGGTAGATAAATAGTTTCTAATGCTATATGGACATACAGAAATAAAATATCTGTTCATAACAAGTTA
This sequence comes from Kuschelorhynchus macadamiae, assembly GCA_030620095.1. Classification (NCBI taxonomy): domain Eukaryota; kingdom Metazoa; phylum Arthropoda; class Insecta; order Coleoptera; family Curculionidae; genus Kuschelorhynchus; species Kuschelorhynchus macadamiae. The sequence goes on from JAUTXW010004784.1 coordinate 431,528, forward strand.
CTAGTACATTTCCCAATAGAGTTAATAGAGTTACAAACTTCTAGGAGAGACTTCAAAATAATTTTGGAAAAAACGCACACATCTGAAAATTGATATGTCTAATAAAATTACACAATTTTTTACTTATTTAATTGGTTGTCAGTGTAATTTAAAATTCTATAATATAATTTTAATGTCACCATATTTAAGAGATAGTGCCTCCGTTTTCGCCAGGAGTAATAAATTTTAGACAAAAATAGGCTATTGCACAAAACTTTCAATACATCGCTCTTAAATGAGATTATACAAGTTGTCCCAGATTTGTTGTTGAATTAGGGTAACAGTTTTTCTACAAAACTCCCTTTTTGAACAATTAGAATGGTACCCAAAGCCCTAGAGTGCAGCTAGCAACTACGAAATGGTAACCTTAGAGTAAGAAACAAAGGTAGAGATCACAATTGATTTATAAATAAATAAAAATTATTTTATATGCAGTATCTTTTATAGTTTCTCAGATAAGGTATAGGACCATTAGCCTAGCTAGACTTAGCACTGTGGAGGGGATATAATTATTTTTCAACACAGTTGCAAGTGTTGACGAACATTAATCAAAGGGAACAGAGAAACAACAAAAAGTTAACAGATATTGCAAAATTATTTTCAAAGCAAAATTTTTAGCAAAGAAAAGAAAGTTATATTACACTTCTTGGGGGGAGGGATATAACCCCCCCCATCCCTCGTGGTTACCCCAATGTACAGAACCATCTTGCGTAGGCCACCCTGACACTAATCTACTGATCGTCAGTGGTTAATAGGAAGTGTCTTTATTTTATCAGTAAAAATTCAAGTCCGTGAATGTTTCAGCAGTTTTCATAACACAATATATATAAAAATTGCTTCCTGTCGTACTTTCGGTTAAATCGGAAGCTAGACCTTTATGGTATTAGAGAATACTATACCTGATGCAATTCAAAAATTCTATATTACAATTTTACTACGTTTATTGAGATGGAATAACTTAGGATTATATGAAAATTTGAATCCAAAGATAGCAATAAGGAATTATATATATTTAAATATTAAAATTTCCCATAGAATTCATCATCTGTTTGAGTGAACACAATACGCATCTGAGCTAACCATATAACGTTACCACATTTCAAATAGATGTTACTTGCAAATAAAAAGTAACAGTTTATAAGATGACATCTTTCTATTTGCATCTGCAGCGTTCTACCAACATGGCAATCTTTTCGTTTTGAATCAAGCAATAAAGAAATTAAACAATTTTCAGTAGTATAATTTTATTTCTGTACTATTTGACACAGAAGTACAGGACATCAATATGATAAAGCCTAGATCTAAGTGTAATTAATGACAATTTGAATCAACCATCAGCTTTTTAAAATGTATGTATATATCTAAAAACTTGTAAAAAAATTAGACTGTCATAATATTATATATAAACAAGTATAATTACCTTATTCTATTTCAAAATAATTGTAAAAAGAAACAACAAAAAAAGGTAGATAAATAGTATCTAATGCTAATATGGACATACAGAAATAAAACATCTGTTCATAACAAGTTATTAGTACATTTCCCAATAGAGTTACAAACTTCTAGGAGAGACTTCAAAACAATTTTGAAAACAATGCACACATCTGAAAATTGATATGTCTAATAAAATTACACAATTTTTTGCATATTTAATTGGTTGTCAGTGAAATTTAAAAATCTATAATACAAATTTTTTTAATGTCACCATATTTTAGAGATAGTACCTCTGTTTTCGCCAGGAGCAATACATTTTAGACAAAAATAGGCTATTGCACAAAACTTTCAATACATCGCTCTTAAATGAGATTCTACAACTTGTCCCAGATCTGTTGTTGGATTAGGGTAACGGTTTTGCTACAAAACTCCCTTTTTGAACAATTAGAATGGTACCCAAAGCCCTAGAGGGCAGCTAGCAACCACTAAATGGACATAACCTTATAGTAAGACACAAAGACAGAGGTCACAATTGATTTATAAATCACGTCTTTCTAAAAAATCACCGTTCCAAGTTACACATCTTCGTTTTAGAGTCCCTAAATGCAGAAAATATGTTTTTCAATTTCTGTCTTCTGTCTGTTCGAGCGAGAGCTACTTACCCGATTAAGTTCAAGTTTCGGTTCAAAATTAATGGTCATATGGGGGTCATAATTTAGTTACGAGATTCAAATACAATTCCGGATTTAAACGGCTATTTTTTGTGAAACTTCACACTAATTTTTACAAGTATAGTAAGTCAGCTAAAGGTCCTAGTTTAACAATGCCCAAGAAAAAAATATAACTAACAAATATTTAAAAAATCACTGTTCCACAAATCTTACATACAACTGTGAAAGCCGGGTGTATAAAAATGAGATGGTCTAATATGTGGAGTAGTCATTCGGGGTTGTCATTTTTAGCTGGTGCAATCTGATCTGAGGCTTTGGGCATTTTATCTTATATTTTGAAAGAAAAGTAATTTTTTTTAACTACTTAGAAACTAGTAATGGAAAATATTATTATTTGTATCATCATTTTGCTGCATCATGTTTAAGCAATTCCATATTAATATACATTTGGATAAACAGAGTAGATTTGTTCAGAATTGGCATCATCTTACAATTGTCCTCATACTTTGAGGTATACTTGGCAGTGGCCAAATATGTAAATAGTGACCTCTATTTTTTTCCTTAACCTAAGGACATAACAATAGACAAAATATCAAAAATCTGGTTAATGTCTAGAAACTTGTAACACCATTTTCAACATCCACCTATTTAATGGATCTTAAGTTAGTATTTCCTCATAGGGCCCATGGAATTTCCATATTCAAATCGGTTATCATTGTAATTATTAATACCTGGTGGTGGAGGACATACAGGACCCATATTCATAGGATTACTTTGAAATGGTCTGCTGGCATTGGAAGGCATGCTGTTATTAGACACCCACCTATAACAAAATAGTTTATTTTTTATAAAAAACAATTAATAATAAACCAAAACCTGGCTAAAGCGTCAAAAACGCGCTGATAAAACAGCGTACGACAGTAACGACGCGAAGCGCCAAAAGCGCTTAAAAACGCGCACAGAGAAGCATGCTTTTAGTTGTATTTCTTTGCATTCAAACACTTTATCATAAAATATGTGTTTTGGAAAAGTAGTACATGAAAATATAGGACCCCACTGACCCATAAAAAGGGCACTAGATATGTTGACCGAGATGGTGTATTGGTTCCACTATCTTTATATACTTCTTCACAGAAGCATGTTATTTATGTGGGTCCTAGACTGTACAATTTGTTGCCAATGAACTTAAGTAAAGTTCTCCAAGTAATTAAAAGGATAAGGATGAATTATCATGAAATAACTTACAGAATTCCAATCCTTGATTAATTGTTCATTCCTGAACAAGAGCTTTAGGTCTATTGTTTGATTTGTATTTTTAGAGTAATATATTTAAGTCTAGGCTGTTCTAATGATGTTACTAAAAAACAAACATATTATTTGAGGTTGAAATTATTTGGTTAGTCAAGGGCCTCTAGACAAGTCACTTATGGAGGTTCAATTTAGTTATGTCATCATTGTATTTGAAATTAATGTTATAAATAATAAATAAAAACTATATGTTAAATATGTTGGAAAAACTAATTTGTTGTCATCCTGTTTTCCACATCTTATATAGGATCTGGTCAAAGTTTAACACCCTGTAATTTAAAAACTAGTCATAAGATTAGATTCATGAGAACTTTTGATGCAATATATAAAAAAAATCAGAAAAATTCACCGAAAGCTATTTTCTATAAGTGTAAGAAGTTCTTTCTCTATAGCACAGTCGTTAGTGAAATTAAACAACAAATACTAGTAATAACTAACTGGTGTTTTATTATACCTCTCTGCAGCAGGGGCTGGTCTCCATTCATGCTTTTCCCATGGTTTTGGGGCACTCGGTGCAAAGGCTATCTGGGGGGCTGTCCAGTTGTTGTTCCTATTTTCAAAACGTGCATCTAGAATATAAGCACTTCATTACTGTGCGACAACAAACAACAAAGGTCGATTAAATATTAAACTATCTTACCATCTGGACCATCATATCTAAGTCCTCTGGACTGCATAGATACATTCCCTTTTGATCCTCTGAATCCTTGAGGACTTCTGTCCCTTTCCCGATGATCTGAGTACCTAATGCGATTAGTTATATTTAATTTACCAATTAATAATAAATAAAAAAAAACATATTTGGTTTATAAAATATTGTTCAAATTAAAATACCTATCCTTTCCTCCCCTTGGCGACGTTCTACGTCTTGGGTCACGATTATCATACTGCCTCTCATATTTATTGTGGCCTGATGGTGCTAAAAATATGTTGTCTTTTAAAGAAAACTATATTTATTTCACCTTTAGCAAGATTAAGCATTTAATTACATGGTGATCCAAATATCTGAACACGCCTTATGTCACCCTTATTCGTAGAGGCAAGAAAAAAACTTGAAATACAAAACTTGAGATTGTGGTGATGTTTTTAAAATTTTTATCAAAACATAACTGACTTGAAATATAAATATAAGACATAAAATTAATAAAAAATTCGTTAAATTAACCTTATATTTTATTACATTTTTGAATTATGTATAGGGGCGTCCTACAACCTTGTTGATGCTAAAATATTTGAAGATATTTTTTTAAAAGCAAGAAAATTCGTTTCTAGTCTTTTTTTTATGGCACTCACTTCTGTCCTAAGCCGACGAAAAAGATTTTCTGCTATTCAAAAAAAAATCGGAAAAAGTTTAAGGTCATGTTGAATTTAAATGTGACAGTAAAAAATGACCATAAAAATATAAAAATAAGATCTTTTCAGCCATTATCCATTGTAGTCATAATGTCTTTCACCTTGCCCTATATTGTGCTATGCAATACCAGTATCTTCCTGCTATTGACTTCACATCATCCAACCATCTTTCCTGGGGTCTGCCCGCGGTACATTTCGTTAATCGCGAGCGCCATTGGATGCATCTGCTCCATTTCAATGTTGCGATTCTCTCCATTTCGGTGTTTCTCCTTCTGTCTCTCAGACTTATTCCTAACATGGCTCTCTCAATTGCTCGTTGTGCCGTTCGTAGTTTTTCTGCACTTATTCTTGTTAGCGTCATTGTTTCTGTCCCATATGTTAGCACCGGTAAAATGCACATGTCAAATACTTTTTTTCTTTAGATATATAAGAATGTCTCCATTTGTCAGAATATGTCTTAGTCTGCAAAATGCTGCTCAGCTCTGCCTGATTCTTATGATTTTCGATGTTTGGTTTGATGATCCAAGTTTTATTAAATGACCTAAGTAAATGTATTCTTCTATTGTTTCTATTCGTTCTTGTTGTAGTGTAAATTGTTTTTCGGTGTTATTGGACATTATCTTCGTTTTACTTCGGTTCATCTTTCGACCAATTTTCTCTGCCGTTGTGTTAAGTTCTTCTAACATTTGTACTAGTTCATTTTCATTTGTGCTTATTATAATAATAATAATAATAATAATAAACATCCTTTATTGCCAGCTAAATCACAAAGGACAAGGCAACGTCACACAAGAAAGTATATATGTTGCATAACAACATTAATATATAATACATATTTTAAATAGACATTCAATGATCAAACAAACAGATAATAAAATATGATTTTGACAAAACATTTTAAAATTAAATTAATGAATAAATAAATAACATTTTAAAAATTGAAGGAATAAAAACATTTCGACTTAGCATATTGTATCACAGATCTTCTGAAAATTTTGACACTATTTAAGCTTTTTATGTGTTTTGGTAGTGATCGATATGCACTAACGGCCATGTAATATGGGCCATTTCTATAAAATGAGGAGCTATGTGCAGGCACGCTCAGTTCATTGCGTTCTCTAGTTACAATGTCCATGTTGTGGGCATAGAGGTCACGGTTTTGAGTAAAGAGCTCAGGTTGTTTTCTGACAAGCATTACCAAAGATAGATAATACAAGGATGGTACGGTCAAAATGTCTAACTCCTTAAAATGTTCTCTGCAAGATGTTCTCGGTGGTAAACCAAGAATACATCTAATTATTCTTTTTTGAATGATGAAGATTCTATTGGCATCCTTGGAGGAGCCCCAAAAGCAGATTCCATAGGACATAACTGACTGAATATGGACAAAATAATATTCACGAATAGGCTTAAGAGATATGATGAGTCTTAATCTACGGATCATAGCACATGTACTACTCAATCTTGAGGCCAGAGACTCAATGTGAGCTCCCCAGGCCAAGCACTGATCTAGGTCCACTCCCAAAAACCGCACTGAGTCAGACATTGAGATAGATTTTTGTTTAAGTCTGACAAGTAATGATTCCTGGGTACTCCTCTTGGCAAAAGTCAAGAGACCAGTTTTGTCAGCATTAAGCTTCAAAGAATTTCCCTCGCACCATTCAGCCATGGACTTTGCCACACGTGAACATCCACTCGACAAACCATGCAAACAACTATCAGCCACTAAAACAGATGTATCATCTGCATATTGGCAAACAATCCCCCCACTAAATCCATCGAATAGGTCATTCACATACAATATAAATAAAAGTGGCCCCAGAATGGAGCCCTGAGGTACACCCATTTTGAGCTTAACAGTATCTGAGTAATAATTTGTTCCATTTTGTGTGATGCACACTGTTTGGGTTCTTTCATCCAAGTATGAGTTTATTAGATTTGCACATGTACCACGAATCCCATAACAATGCAATTTTCTCAATAACTGCTTGTGATCCAGAGTAACAAAGGCTTTAGAGAGGTCAAAATAGATACCTGCCACCCTGTGGTTTTTATCAACATTTTCATAGATGTATATTAAGGCATGAAAAATTGCCAATTCAGTAGACTTTGTTGGTCTAAATCCAAACTGCCTGTCACTTAATATGTGATTTTGGTTACAAAATAATAAAAGTCTGTTGTAAATTGATCTCTCAAAAACCTTTGAAATGGAAGGCAAGAGTGAGATGGGGCGATAGTTTGAACTCCTTTGTTTATCTCCTTTTTTATGGATAGGTACTAGCTTAGCTTTTTTTAGTGCATTAGGAAACTTACCAGAAACAAAACATTCATTTATTATATGCGCAACTGGGCAAGATATTAAATCTGCTACATGTTTAAGTGTATAAACTGGAATTTCATCCAGACCTGAGGAGTATTTATTTGGAAGATCTATAATGATTCCACGGATTTCCACATGATCCACTGGTCGTAGAAATATTGTCGGATAAAAATGATTTAAATTTGGTTGCATTAAGTTTGAATTTAAAACTGGCAAATTAAACTGAGAAGAAAAGGTATTCGAGATCTGATATGGGTCTTCAATCAGCTCACCATCAATTGTTTTTAATGTAATATTTGAGACAGAATTTGTTTTATTTGTTTCGGTATTAAAGATTTTCCACATAGTTTTAGATTTATTTTTAGAATTTAGTATTTTATTGTCATTTAGAGTTTTCTTATAGTCAGAAATGTATTATGTACTCCTTGTAATTTGATAAGTAACATAAAGATTCTTAATATAGCTTGAATAGTTCTTTATGTCAGCACTCACCCAGTCTGTTTTATCCCTAAGCCTGCTGGAGCACATAGGAAATGAGATATTAAAATAATAAAATAATATATTGGAAAAGCAGTCGTATTTCTCATCCACACCCTCTTGCTGATAAACATCCTGCCAAGATTCATTATGTAGATATGTTCTAAATCTAGATATATTACCCTCTGTAAAAAACCTTCTTTTTGTATATGATAAGCATTGCGTTTCTCGAATATTGATATTCAGAATTTGACCATTATGATCAGAAATAGGGGTATAACAGGTATCAAAAGAGATGCCATCTATAGGCAAATTGCTAAATATATTGTCAATTTGAGACTCGGTTGTGACTGTTACCCTTGTCATCCCAACTCCATGAGGTTCCAGCCCATAGCTCGCCATTAATTCAACTATTGTTATCGACATAGGATTATGCGTAGAAAAATCAACATTGAAGTCTCCTCCAATTACTAAATAACTATTTGGACTGTACAGTTCCTCTAACAAATCACATAAAATGGAAATAAAAATATCAAAGTCACCTGATGGTGATCTATAAAGACAAATAAATAAATACAACTTATCAAATTTCATTTCAGCTACACAAAATTCACAATGTGTTTGAATTGATTTAGTTATTGTGTTTCTACAGTCTATAGTTAAATTATGCTTTGCAAAAATTGCCGTACCTCCTCCTCTAGAGTCTGTTCTGGATGAGTAACTTGCTTGTGTGTAGTTTTCAAAATATACTGATGATATCTGATCCTTTGGCATCCAATTCTGACACCATAAACAAATTTGGGCTCTCGACTGATAGCAAAACAGAGACTGTCAGACTATGTCATCAGCAAAGTGAGGATGATTCAGGAACTTTCCATCTATATTAATACCTTTTCTGTTCCAACCCAGTTCTTTGAAAACACATCCAATGCTAGGGTGAACAGTTTTGGCGACATAGTATGGCCTTGTTGCACGCCTCTCTGGAGAGGTATTTTTCCGATTTGTGTTTCTTCATTTATTTTAATGTGTATTGTTGCACCCCCCGTGTCTCACTAGCATATTTTTTTTTTTACTTTTTCTATGCTATACTCAACATTTTTTGGGAAGATATCTGGATTTAAATTTTGTTACCTAATGTTAAATGGACTGTATACATTACCGCGGTAATTCATAATTAACGAGTTATCAAAACTCAAACTGTCTCAAGCTTAAGGTGTAAGGATATTAAAAGTTAGCTAAAGTTCTAAAAAGACTGCTTTTGTTTTTTGATATCCACCTCAATAATCATATTTTGGTCTTTGGAAATTTCTTCAATAAAAACATTTCTTTTTCAAATTTTAAAATTTTTGCACACCCTGTATACATGTTTGGTAAGACATGCAATATGAGTGTTTCTCTAACATAACAACGTTATAAAGGAAGCATCATTTGATATAAAGTCATAAAGCTACAGGCTAAAACGTAAAATACATAAACATTTTCATAAAAAATCATATCTCAAAAGTTGGGGGGATATTGAAAAATGCACTAAATTGCTTTTTGTATTTAATGCCCCGAACACCTCAGTAAAACACAATAATAAATTGTTAATTTTTCCATGACTGCCACTAAGATGGAATTTTGTAAAAAAATACTTTTTAAACACACCTGGTATATCCAAACTACTAAAGTTACAAAGGCTGCTAAACCTTTAGCACATTCTACAAGCACTCTAATATCTTGAAAAGTATGTTAAAATAACTTTCCTGTTTCCTGAGATGTATACATTTTAATTTGAACCAATATTGATTTTGCTTTAGGCATTTGGGGTGGTCAGCAATCTAATTAAAAAAATGTAACGAAAAATACATGATAGTGCTTTTAAATTAACGATTTTTTTAAAATCATTTTTTCATGTATATTTTTGATTTGATAGTCAGTTATCTTTTAATAAAGTTTTAAAAATATCACAAACACCTTCACAAGTTTCGTTTTTAAAGTGTTTTCTTATCTCTACGAATAAAGAGATCAGACCTGTTCAAAGATATCTGGATAACCCTAAGCATTTGACTACATACACATACCTGCATAGTCGCGACCACGTTTATCAGAATAAGAACGATCATTGGATTTGGATTTGTTATAGGAGTCCTTTGGAGGGGCATACGTTTTGGGCTTAGGACTTTCGTCACGTACTTTACTGCAAAAAAAGACAATACAGTTGACTTTAAATGCAACTTCTCGCCTGAATTATTCCCTCTACCAGGGAAAGCACAAGTTTATAACGATAGAAGTTCCAGTTAAAACGTTTTTATATATTTACCCAAGTACTAAGAAGTTTTCTAAATACAAAATTCTTTCTTGATTGAGCAATTTAGTATATTCTGAAATTTAAACATACAGTGTGAAGGCTCTATCTTTTTAAATTTTTGAGATAATTTGAATAAACTGAAAGTTTGCATTTTCGAAGAGTGTCATCATTGAGGCAACTTGTTAAGGGCAATGCATCCCTGCTCTTAGATTTTGATTTCGACGTTTCGGTTTTAAGATACCATCATCAGCTTTTTTTCTTATTACAACCATGTTTTTTAGCAAATTTAAAAACGATGTTTTTCCCTTTAAAATGATGTATGACACCTATTAAAAAAATTTGTTTTTATGTAAAAAAACGAAAAAAATTCGTTTTTTGTTTGAGTTGGCCATGACTGCGAAGGCCATTTGCTTTAAAAAACAACTGCCATTCATTTAGTTATCGGGAATTCTGGGAAGATAAATTTGCATTAAGTGTATTTCTATCTTTTATTAACCTATGCCCCAAACAGCTAGACGGAGATTCACTAAGTGTGCACCGTCTGAAATGCCTTTCAGTGGTACTTTAGTTACTGACGACGGCGACGTCAGATTAAAATAAAAATTAAGAACATCAAGCCGTTAACGTTCTACAAAAATATAAATGTATGTACTCCAAAACGATTTTTTATTAAATTTCGAAAATAAACCTTATTACAATGAATACAATAAGAAAACTAAATTAAACCTAATAATCTCTGGATAAACGATATTCTTTACACTTATTAATAATCTACTTGCCTATGGAAGTTTTGAAAAAGCGGTCCGAAAAGTATCATAAAAATAAATGACGAAATAGGAACAATCAAGAATATTTTGCCGAAATTCCTACTTCTTCTACACGAGTTGCAAACACAGAGATCAACATCAACAAAAAAAACAATAATTATTTTAAAAGTAGGTAACAAAATAAATTTAACAAAAAAAAATTATGCTACAATTCAAAATGCCGGTCGTGTTTTGTCAATGCACTTTTGACACTTTATTAATACCGATCTGGTAATGCGGTGAAGAGTGTTCCGAAATTCCGATTAACATTAAATAGTACATACTGCACACGTTCAAGTATTTGTACATTTTCAGGGGGATCGAATTCATATGTTTAATTTTTAACATATCCCTATAAATAAAAGTCTAGAGAAGTAATGTGTGGAGACTTGGCAGGCCACCGCCCAGGACCGCGGTTGGATATAACTCTCTCATCAAAAGTTTTTGATAGATATGAACAATTTCTCTAATTGCCGGTACTATTTCTGTTTGCAACATTTCATTTTTAACATGTCGCCATAAGTCTAGGGGAGTAATGTCTAGAGACATGGCAGGCCACGGCATAGGACCGCTGTTGGATATCTCTTTACCAAAAGTTGCTGATAGAAATGTTTGCACCTTGAATTGTGAGCAGAACATCCATCTTGTTGAAACCATAAATTGTTAAAAACTTCTAATTGCCTTTGTTGTTCCCGTAATTGAGGATTTTCTACAGCCCAGTAATGGTGGTTGTGTCTGTTAACCACGCCACAGTTTGTAAAATGCGTTTCGTCTGACCATAAAACATTTTTGAAAAAAAAAGAGGTTTTCATGGCATTTGCTTCGATACTTTCAGAGAAAATTCTCAAAAAATTTTCATGTTTGCTGTCTGAACCATTAAGCCATCTTGTTAATGAATCATTTGTTAATGGGCTATTCCCTGAGCCCCTAAAAGAATCTAAATGCATTCCTGTTTTTAAAAATAAGGGATCTAGTTCTGAGATCTCCAATTACAGACCCATTTGCATTCAAAATCAGATCGCTAAAGTCTTCGAAGCAGCATTTTCTGTGAGACTAGCTTCTTATCTAGAATATCATAAATTATTAAATGGAATGCAACATGGGTTGCGTAAAAATAGGTCAACTACGACAGCTATCGAAAATTGGTTGGATTTCATTTATAGAGCTCTAGATGGAAAGGAACACGTATTGAGTATTTTTTGTGAGCTGAGTCAGGCTTTTGACACTGTCAATCACAGAATATTGCTGGATAAATTAGCTGCCATTGGCGTTCGTGTCAAAGCACATTCCTGGATAAAATCCTACCTGGAAAACCATAAGCAAATGTTTGTGATTGACAAAACTTCTATAGTCAAGTCTAATTGCAGGTTTAAAAAGGTTGGCGTATCGCAGGGTTCAATACTGGGACCCCTGTTGTTCAACATATATGTTAATGACATGAAACAGTTTTGCACAACACCAGACCGCATAGTCCTATACGCGGATGATACTAACATATTAATTAAGCATAAAAACCTACAACTTCTTTCCGAAAAGGGCAATAAAACTTCTGTAGAATTTTCTACATATTGTAAAATTAATGATCTACAGCTTAATATAAAGAAAACATGGTTTATGGAATTTCTTCCAAGAAATTCAACAACCAATTACGATTTGCCAATAAAAGTGGCAGGGAAGTCCATAGAAAGTACTAGGGCCCTAAAACTTCTTGGTTTGTATATCGATCAGCTCAGCTGGGAGTGTCATATTGATCACCTCTGTAGGAAGTTAAGTGTATCCTGCTATATTGTAAGATCTCTTGTAGGTACTATCTCTTTGGATGTTTTAAAGGTATTGTATTATGGACTAATTTACTCTCACCTTCAGTATGGTCTAATTTTTTGGGGGAACTCGGCACATATACAAAGGTTTTTTACAAGCCAGAAAAAAATAATAAGATATATAAGCCAAGCAAGAAAAACATCTTGCAAACCATTATTTAAAAAACTTGGATTTCTTACATTGCCCTCAATATATATCTACGAAGTCTCTAAGAACATCTTAAAGAATCTAAGCAAATATGAAACAAAAAGTGTTATTCACCAGCATAACACTAGGAATAAAAGTGACTTACATTTGCTTTTCTGTCGAACATCACTGTCTCAGAAGTCTCCAGAGTATATGGGTATGAAATGTCTTAATAAGTTCAGGGCGCTTATGAGCAACCAAAGTAATAAGAAGTCAATAAAAAATCAATTAAAAGACTTCTTAATTGAAAATGTATTTTATTCAGTGGATGAACTTTTGGAGCACTAGGGGAAACTTGTTTGAAAAAAACCTCACTTTTACTTCGTGTAATGTATATATTGTACTTGTATTATATTTGATATTTAAGTCCTATATTATTATTTATTCGTGAACGATTTTTGAATTGTTTTGTCTAGTTTGGTATCTTCTAATAGTGAATGTAATCTGTTTGTTTTCTGCCTTGTTTGCAAATACGTATTTCTGTTTGTATAATTTTGTGCCTGCGTATTGCCTATTTTTCAGTGAGGATGCTAATACATTTTCTTTTTATTTTCCATGTACTAGTTTTAAGTTGTAAACTTGACTGCAACTGTTAGCCATATTTATTTAAAAACTTCTTTTCAATTGACTAGCCTAATAAGTTTGTACTTCTTGTAAAAACTTCTATGGTGAATAACCTATACTTGAATTAGAATTTGAATACCAATGGCAAAATTGTAGTCTTCTCTCAAAATGTAATGTGGGTTTGTAAGGACGATAACGGGCTGCTTTCAAGACGTCATGTATGGTTGACTTCGAAATGTTAATTTTTCTGCTTGCAACACGTGTAGAAGATGTAGGATTTTCAGCAAAATATTCATGAATGTTTCTATTTCGATTTTCATTATTTTTTTTGATACTTTTTTGGTCGAGGTTTTTCAAAATTTCTATATGCGAGTAGGTTGGAAATAAGTGTGGAGAACATTTGTCTCCCAGGTTGACGTCTTTCCGGAAAAGTTCCAAAATAATCATCCCCATTTCTATGATTTTTAATATAAATTACTAGCAGGTCTAGCAACTTTTCTACGTTAGAAGAAAATTCCGGCATTTCGCTAAATACTTTACACGTTTTGACACCAATTCAATAAAATGTAGTTAAATAAAAATATCTGCCAGATTTAGTACCGTCTAAAATTGCGGTGTTAAATAAACATGGAGGAATTTTATTTCCGACCGTCTTGTAGGCATTTCGGCATTATTTTCGTCGAAATAAAATTGAACATTTTTGCTTGGAGGTTTGATATATTTCATGGAATTCGACAAGCTTTGTATTTCTATATATCTCCTATATGACATTATAGGAATAAGATTTTTATATTTAATGTAGCGAGGGTTGCCTTTAGCCGGGGCTAAAATTTTATTTATATTGGTTTTTCGATATACCGGGCGTATATAACTAGATTAAATACGCTAACTATTTTTTGGAGTTTGGGAACAGCGGTTTCCCGAACTATTTTCAGCACTACTAAGTTTCTCTAAAAAATCGCCCTCAAGGAGCTATATTTCCACTGACATAACTTATAGGAAATTAAAAAGCTTAAGGATGAGTACCAACTTATACCTCTGTTAATATAGAAAAAGGTTCTTACCTTGGAGGCTCAAATCTTGGTGGTGGAGGAGGTTCAAAGTGTGGTCTTTTTCGTTCATCGTAACGTTCATCATTGCGGTAAGGGGCAGGTCTTTTCACTCTTCTGTCCTCCTCAAGCCTAATTAATGTCTTTTCTAATTCCATCTTTTCGCGAGCAATTTTTTCCCGTTCTAGACGTTGACGATCCCTCTCCAGTCTCACTAAAAAAATTATTTAAACACGTATTCGTAATTTTCTTAAATACATAAAATGGGTTGCACAAACTAAATGCAAATATTCCGAGATATGATCATCTACAATTTGTCTAAAGCACGATTATTTATGCTAATAACAACAGTTGTAATAGGAGGTAGGTGTTAGATGTAAAAATTAACAAAAGGTCCCTAGATTTTTTGAAAATTGTATTAGAGTACCATTTTGTTCCATCATGTTGAATTCGTACCAGCTCATCTCTATATCACATATAATTTTTGTGCAAACTTTGAAGTGAATTGAATAAAAAAAAATCGCCAAAATCCTCTCTATATGCAACATTTCGGTAACAATAATATAGCATTTTATATTAATTTTCATAAATATAGCTTCTACCCCACCTTCCTTACACAATATATTCAATTTCATTTGTTTTTTGTGCATACCGTCCTTTTTTAGCTTTGAAAAGTAAGTTACTTTTATTTAAAGTGTCTATGAAAGACCTCATACATCAAATGCAGAGTGGAGAGAAATGACCCTATAGTTCAGAACGTTTTCAATGAATAGGTTTAATTGTTTGAAAAAAATCTAGGACTTGTCTTCCTCTGAAATATAAAAGGATTTTGTAGACTCTGCGAACACTGTGCGAGTGTCCTACTCTCTTATCAGCAAATAATCCTTTCTAGGAGAGCACTTGCCTATTATCGACAACTTCCCTACGTGCCAACATCGCCTATAAATAGGGACCCCCGATTTTTTAATTATATAACGCCTAATATGAGCAATGTTCCCAGGGAAGGTGCACAGGGTGGTCCGATAATGGAGGACGTCAGCTGTAGCTCGGAAACCGTTAATGACAGAACTTAAGGACAAAAATATTTATAGGTAAATCGGCCAAGAGAAATCACTGTAAATTATTTTCAAGTTCGAAAGTTGTCCGCTAGCGGGCGTAACAGCAGCACAAAATGTATGTTTAAATGCCAATTTTCTATTAAATTTTCATAATTGTGGTATGTTGAAAATATAAGCTTTATATTTTTTAACCAATTACGCACCTTTTTGCTTCAGACCATTTCTGTCTATTTTCAAAATTAAAGTGGTCGGGGAAGGAGAAACATTTTTTACTTTCAAATGCAGATATCTCTGTTTTAGATCACCGATTTTATTCCACTTTGTGTCGAAAAAAAGTGCCTTTTTTACTCCACTCGTGGAGCCATAAACTGTACTGTAATGACTTTGTTAGTGGTCACTAGATGACGTTGTTTCGGAATTCTCCAAATAATGCTGATTTTCTCAAAAAAGTCAAATGGTACACTATGAATTTTATATTACAATTTATTTGGTCCTTATGCAGGGCAGTGAATGGTGAAATAAAAAATCCAGGTCCTCGTTGAAATTAAGACAGTTAATGCTGGTCTCTCAAATCCGAAACGTCGGATTGGAATATTAACCTTGGCATTTTATGGAGGAGAAAAAGTGACAATGGCAAAGCGGAAATTACTTTCATCTCTACCTGGAGAGATGAACATAATTTTCACTTTGCCGTTGTCACTTTTTCACCATCATCAATTTTCTTAATAGCATACCATTTGATTTTTCGAGAAAATCAGCATTATTTGGAGAATTCCGAGACGCTATCTAGTGATCACTAACACCTCATTACGGTAGAGTTTATTGCTCCACGAGTAGAAAAAAAAAACGTTGAATTAAATCGGTTCACCACTTTATTTTTGAAAATGGACAAAAATGGCCACAAAAAAAAAACTGCGTAATTGGTTACAGAATGCAATGCTTATATTTTCAGCATATCTCAATTATAGAAATTGAAGAGAAAATTGCCATTTACACTTTTGTTTTGCTGTTACGCCTCCTAGCGCCCAACTTTCGAACATGAAAATAATTTACAGCGATTTCTCTTAGCCGATTTACCTATAAATATTTTTTCCTTAAGTTCTGTCATTAACGGTTCCCGAGCTACAGCCGGAGTCCTCTATCATTGGACCACCCTGTACAAGGGCTCAATGGCATTTTCATTTTATAAACATCATGTTACAAAAAGCACACTAAAACCAACTACTAGCATTTACCTAATTCGGCCTTTTCACGTTCTATTTTCTCTTTTTCTATTCTCAATTTCTCTTTTTCTCTTTGTAACCTCAGAGCTTCCTGACGATGGCGCCTTTCAACTTCTCTTTGTCTATCACGTTCTAACTGACGACGTCTCATCTCCTCACGTACCTCACGTTCCCTTTCGCGTTGCTTTTGACGATCTCTTTCTCTCTACAAATACACGTCTCGTATATTAGGGCGTCATTTTTAAGACGAGATTCATGTCTGAAATGATGTGGAAATTCTCCACTAAAAATAAATTAAAATAGAATATATTTACCTTAATATGGGCAAATGTAAGAATATCTGCTCTTGGACTTGCAGCATAACGTCCAGATGATCTGCTTCTTCCCTGAAATAAAGATGTTGTGAACATCTGATAAAATGATGTTGCAAACAGATACATCAAAAACATTCAACGATGATGTCTGTACCTTCGTTTCTTAAAAGTCCCCAGTTTGTTTATTTTGTATTTGTAGGTAGTGTCAAGTTCTTTAAAAAATATCTGAAAGTGGGCCAAACAAGTTTTATGGAAGGAAATTATGACGGTTATACACTTACCTTTCTTGAATATTTTTTTTTCTCACCCTGCAACATTTTATAAATGAATTTCAAAGTTTCAATTTGAGGTAGTACAACAATCGTCCATTTTTCTTCCAGTTTTGATAAAATATAGTTATTAGTAGTTATATTTTTAACATACCTCAATTATGGAAATTTAAGAGAAAATTGGCATTTACACTGCTGTTACATCGCATAGCGGCCAACTTTCGAACTTGAAAATAATTTACAGCAATTTCTCTTGGCTGATTCACCTATAAATATTTGTTTCCTTAAGTGCTGTCATTAACGGTTCTCGAGCTACAGCCGACGTTCTTTATTACTACCTACTACCATGTACAGGAAAACAGTTTTTTAATTTTTTCTCAAAACTAGAAGAAAAATGGACGATCGCTGTAATAACCCAAACTGAAGCTTTTTCAAGTCTCCCTTAACTAAATTTGTGAAATTTAATGTACAGTGTAACTGTACAGGGTGTTCGCAGTTAAATGGACCCCCCCTTAACTTTTTAATTTGACGTTTGACAAAAAAATGTCAAATATAAACGTTTTATAATTCAATGTGAATTTTTTTAAAAACCTCTTTCCATATGTACAGGGTGTTTCAGAAAGTCTGGGCGTGGTTCAACTTTCCTATTTTAAATACCTACCCCATTTTTTTATTGGATTTTTAAATTCTCCTAAAAATTCCACACATATTTTATATAGCATACCCTACAGCTAAATTTAACCCATAAAAAGATATTACTGTCAGAAAATTCTCATTTACTTGTGACGCGTATTTTAAATTATACGTGAAAAATAGCGTATGGTGGTATCATTTCATATCCTTGGAAACCAATATAGTAAATAAAAAGACAATTTGTCAAAAAACGTTAAAACTTTAAACATGGTTTATTTGGAAGAAGAAAAATTTGAAATTGTGTCTTTATATATTAAGAACAATAAAAACAAATATATGGCAAGACGAGAATATATAGTTCTTCATGGCGATAGACGCGCGCCGCGCCGGCTTTAAATACGTTTAAACGTATTTATGAACTATTTGGGACTTCCAAGTCTTTAAAAAGACGAAAAAGGACTGTAAATATGAACGAAGACGAAGAATTAGATTACCTTTTATATTTTCAAGGTATGTATTTTTATCTGTTTAGCTCTAGCTTATTATTATTATTATCAAAATTATTTTATTCTGTCTAGAACAACCTGCTAATTCGATAAGAGATTGTGCGAAAGAGTTCCACAAAAGTGTTGGAAAAATTCACAAAACATTAAAAAAATATAAGTGGCACCCATTTAAACTGACAAAAGTCCAATATTTAACAGAAGCTAACCAACGAGAACGCTTATATTTCTGCAGAAGAATGTTAGAAGAACTTGAACGGGACCCAACATTTTTTTATAAAGTATTGTGGAGCGACGAATCTAACTTTAGCACCGCAGGTGTTCCAAATAAGAAAAATTTACATCATTGGTCCACTAATAATCCCGAAAGGTTTTTTGAAATAAAGCATTCAGGTCGCCAATCTGTAAATGTATGGTGTGGCATAAAGAACAATAGAGTTCTTGGGCCTATATTTATTGGCCATTCACTTACTGGAAATGCATACTTTGATATGCTTAATAACGATATTGAGAATCTTATCCATGAATTACCATTGAATGAAGCACAAGAGGTAATTTTTCAGCAAGATGGGGCACCACCCCACAACGTAAGGATGGTAACAACCTATTTAAATGGACAATATGGAACGTGGATTGGAAAACATGGGACAATTAAGTGGCCTCCAAATAGTCCCGATCTAATTCCGCTAGACAAATTTTTATGGGGATATTTAAAAAATTACATTTACTTGGGGGGCCTTATCAATGTTAATTTATTAAAAGAACAAATACAAAATGGTATAGACACTATAAATATGAATCAAAATTGGTTAGTAAAAGCTTTGAATAAATTAAAAAAGGGATACCGCCTATGTGTCGAGATGAATGGAGGCCATTTCCAGCACCTTATGGAATTCCAGTAGTTAATAATATAATAATAATTAATAATTAATATAATAATAATTAATAATTAATATAATAATAATAATTAATAATTAATATAATAATAATTAATAATTAATATAATAATAATTAGATTAGTTCTGTTAATACCTGTTAATTCTTTGTTGTTTGAATAGAAAAAATCTGGCGGTAATATCTTTTTATGGGTTAAATTTAGGTGTAGGGTATGCTATATAAAATATGTCTGGAATTTTTAGGAGAATTTAAAAATCCAATAAAAAAATGGGGTAGGTATTTAAAATAGGAAAGTTGAACCACGCCCAGACTTTCTGAAACACCCTGTACATATGGAAAGAGGTTTTTAAAAAAATTCACATTGAATTATAAAACTTTTATATTTGACATTTTTTTGTCAAACGTCAAATTAAAAAGTTAAGGGGGGGTCCATTTAACTGCGAACACCCTGTACCTAAAAAATAAGAGAAATATGGGCCAGAGGAGTTTTAAGTAGCGATAGCCTTTTGTATATTTTCTAAAATTTCATAAATCAAAACTAAATCCTAATAATTAGGTGATCAGTGTTTCGAATAAATATTAGAACTGAGAGTAATGTCAAATATGAATAGAACCGGCTTTAATAAATCCAACTTCATCTGAGCGTATTTCAAAAATCGTTTGAAAGTCCAAATAATTTACAGAAATAATCGTGTGGGTAACATAGAAAAACCACTAAGTGACAAGCAAGAAACAATAAGCCACCGTACTATATTATGATTTTTACAGTAGTGGCAAGTTCAAACTCGATTATTTTGGTAACGAATGCAGATAGCCAGTTGACATTTTTGTTACATTATTAGCAAAACTAGGCAATTTAAGAAAATGTATAACGACACAGAAAACATTTGACCAAATAAATCAATCTCTTAAACTTACAGGTCTATCATCTCTTATTACTTCATTTTTGTCATCTCTACGTCTGCTCCTATCCCTTGGTGGTTTTTCTTCTTTTGAATCTTTTTTCGCCTTTGATCCAGATCGATCTCTAGCTTTATCTGTTTCTTTGTCTTCTTCTTTCTTTTTTCCATCTTTTTCACTATCTTTCTTTTCTTCTTTTTTATCTGTAGGTGACTTATCTTTTCCTGGAGTGTCATTCATTTGCTTCAACTGTTCAGCTCTAACTGCATCAAACTAAAGAATATGTTCTAAATTTTAGAAATATAGTTATAAAAAGGTCCTAATTATGTTACAGCTTAACAGCATTAAACTAATTACTAAAACCACTGAATATGCAGTGACGGCAAACTAATTGGAAACGATACCTTACGAAAATCTGTTGCTAGTAAGAAATTGGTTTAAGATATTTCGAATATTATAATCTTTGTTGCTATTGTTAGGATGTTTATTTTATTAAGTTTAAAAAAATAATTTATTCATTACAAAATTCGAAGAACACTACATTTTTAAGTGGCAAACTAATTGGAAACATATTTCTGAATCAACATTTTCTAACAACTTATAAGTTTTTCTCTGAATCAAGTACCTAGTATTTAGTTGGATATCCATTGGCTTCAATTATTTTTAAACACCTCCTAGACATGAACTGTATTAGACGTCTACAAGTCTCTAGTGGAATACTGGTCCAAGCTTCTCTCATACCCTCGAATACTTCGTCGAAATTTTGGAAAGTTCTTGATCCTAATTTTCTTTTAACTATCATCCAAAGATTTTTTATTGGGTTAAGATCTGGACTACAAGATGGCCATGTAAAACATCTACATGATTATCCTAAAGCCAGATAGTCACCCTCCTAGCAGAGTGCTTTGGATCATTATCGTGTTGAAATTTCCAAAGTACTGATAAATTTTCTTCTGCATACAGTTGCATCAATTTTTCCAGTATGTTGTTATTGTATAAAAAGGGCCAACACCATTCCAAGAGAAACAGCCCCATACCATGATACAACCACGATTCACTTCAGAAAGTCGTAACCTGCCAAAAAGTTGTGCCTCGTTCAAACGATTACGAACACTTCGAATACTAAATTCTTTTGGATTTTCAACAAAAATGTCTTTCTAAATATCAATTGCTGATTTGTGAGGGTCTGCCTTAGAAATGCGAAAAATTCGAACATCTGTTTCGATACTCATTTTTCTTTTCTAGGAACAGTTCTAGTGGTTCGCTTTTTCGTTTTATCACCATTTCTGCAATATTTTGATACGAATAGCCTTTCCTATGAAAATTAATAATAACTTGTCGTTCTTTTTCGTTACAACTTTATTTGTAGAAATTCGAATGAAGATTAAATTATTGACAGGAACAAAAGTCAACAACCCACTAAAGCTCTATAATAATGACTGTCAATTTTAAAATAACCCTTCTTGTTAGAAAATGTTAATTTTCAATTTTAAAATGGGCCTACTTGTTAGGAAAAATGTAAAAATGTAGTGTTCTTCAAATTTTGTAATGAATAAATTATTTTTTAAACTTAATAAGGTTGTTTAATGCGGTATCTTAAACCAATTGTTTACTAGCAATGGTTCAGATTTTCGTAAGGTATCGTTTCCAATTAGATTGCCGTCACTGTAGATGTTAAAGAAAGCCACTTGTGGGGTATGGTAACTAAAAAGTGTGGTGGGTAACACCGTTCTAGGAAGTTGATCTACCTAAATTTCTTAAAATGGTTTAAATATATGTTTTTAAATTTTAATTACAAAATGTTTCCCATATAACACAAAATAGTTAGACTACCACTTTCTGCTTCAAGAGAAGAAATTTAAAAAGAAATAATTAGAAGATTTATCAAGAGAATTTTAGATTATTAGTGTACAGAAGGGACATCAAAAAGGGGCTGTGATAAGTTTATTAACATTTTGTCGACTATTATTTGACTTTTAAATTTCACCAGGTCTAAATTTAAGAATAATTCAAATATCAATATATATATATATATATATATATATATATATATATATATATATATATATATATAAAAAAATTGTTATTATTATGCTTATTAATGGCATTAAGATATATTGAAAGGCACAAATCTAACTCTAAATTTAAAATCATTAAAAAATATAAGAAAGACATTTCGTTTTCTAAAAAACACTGATGTTTTTCGAAACAACCCAAAATTTACTCACTTTTTACAATGCAACGTATTAGTAAAACAAATATGAAGAATTTTATTAATGCAGTAATATCCTTTAACAGAAATGGAAAGACGTATGTATTTATATCTATACGGTAAGGGTCCCTTTTACTAAAAGTCGAGAGTACAAATTTTGTCTCATCTCGCGGCATCACTAAACACCATATGTGCGCTTTCATCATAAAATTACTTCACTTATTTAGGTTAAAAAGCGCTCCAATAGATAGATAGAACTTACATATCCATGTCAACAATAAGTAAAACTAATGATAAATTGAAGGTTATTTGAGGGAAGAAAAATTTTAAATTTTAGAAAAAAGTTAAATCATGGATAACATCTAATACTGCAACTATGCACATTAGATCTATGATACTGCAATTGAACTGTACAATTTTAATGTAATATCACTTCGTATTATTGTACGATTACTGTAATTACTAACGATGCAAAGGTTGGATAATGTTAAAAGTTCCTTAAAAATTCATATAAGTACCGCTGGTCAAAACAAAACACAACAATCAATTATTGTTAATTCCAAGTATTGACATGAAAAGTAAACTAAGTTTGCAAATATAAAAATCAATTATACCTTGTCAATCTTTATCATATGTCCATTTAACTCTGTGTTATTTAACTTGGCTATGACATTTTCCACATCCTCCAGTGACCCCATTGTAACATATCCATAGCAGTTGGAGCCTGGAAATCTAGCATTTACCACAACTTTTGCGCCAACCACTTTACCACAGGCCGACAAAGCAGTCTTCAGCTCGCTGGCACGGGTAGTCTGAGAAACATTAGATACCCAGACGACAGTGGGGTTGGTCTTGACATTTTTTTTCGGAAGTTTCTCGTCCGTTTGCCTAGGAGAAACAAACATTTAAAATAACGTAGATGGTAATGCCGTTCTTGTTAATTATTAGTGTAAAATAATGATCATTACTTTGATTATTTATTTGGCCCACTATATGAATTGATTTTTTTGCCATGAATATAATTACTAGTTTTAATAAATACGCCAATATTATCCTCCTGCTATAATTAGGCACTAAATATCTAGTTATTGGCTGCATACATAATATTAATAGAAAAAAAATGAAGATTACATTCTATCATTGAACACGCAGTTTAAAGAGATTGTAAATAAATAAAGACATAACATTTTAAATATTTTTGCGCGACGGTTTCTAGCTGCCAAATAGTAGTTCTATTTTACTTATATTTTGTATAGTATATGCGGATCGGAGCTATAATCTACAAATTTTGTGAAGTCATACAGGGTGCGTCATGAAAGTGTGGCATATAATTTTTTATATATGCATTTATATTGCAAATTTTTGTGAACACACATTGTCAGATAAAACCCCAAACCAACCCAATATACCGGGTGTTCCATTAAGAATGGTCTCCGGCCATAACTCGGTAACTGTTGATCACACAATTGTGGGAAAAAAATATTTGTAGGAAAAGCGACCAAGAGAAATCGCTGGAAATTATTTTCGTGTTTGGAAAATGGCCGCTAGGGGGCGTAACAGCGACTCAAAAATGAAAATGTCGATTTTCTCTTGAATTTTCCTATTTAAGGTTTTTCGAAAACATAAGTATTTTATTCTTCAGGCAATTATCAAATTTTTTGCTATTTATAATGTTTTTCTATTTTCAATAATAAAGTGATAGGGGGAAGGTAAACTTTTTCTTTAAAATGTTTATATCTCTGTTTTGGATGACCCAATTACATTGAACTTGGTGTCAAAAAAAAAGCTTTTTTTTAGTCTTCACGTAGAGCTATTAACTGTACCGTAATAATTCTATTAGTGGTCAAAAATTCTTCAAATAATATGGATTTTCTCAAAAAAATCAAATGGTATGATATGACTTTTTTGTTATAATTTAATTTTCGGTTAACGAAAGGTATCGAATAGTAAAATAAAAAATCCGGATCTGTATTTAAATTAAGAAAGTTGATGATGGTCGCCCGAATCCGAAACGTCGGTTTGAGAAACTAACTTCACCAATTTGTAGAGGAGAAAAAGTGACCATGATGAAGCGAATATTATTTTCACCTGTCATTTCGACTAAGCCTACATTTATAGAAAAACCACACAAGTTATATTTTGTTTGTTTTTTTTTGTTAGTTTTTCTACAATTTTAGGCTTAGTTGAAATGAAGATGAAAATAACTTTTACTTCATCATTGTCACTTTTCTAGTCTACAAATTGGTGAGGTTAGTTTTTCAATCCGACGTTTCGTATTCGGGCGACCATCATCAACTTTTTTAATTTAAATACGGATTTGAATTTTTTTTACACTATTCGATACCTTTTACAACCATAAATTAAATTACAACAAAAAAGTCATATCATACCATTTGATTTTTTTTTGAGAAAATCCGTATTATTACGCCATCTCGTGACCACTAAGAAAATCATTACGGTACAGTTAATAGCTCTACGTCAAGAGCAAAAGTCCTTTTTTTTCTGGCACCAAGTGTAATCAGTTCATCCCAAACAGAGATATAAACGTTTGAGAGAAAAAAGTTTGACCTTCCCCGGCTTCTTTATTATTGGAAATAGAAAAAAAAAAGATAAATAGTAAAAAGTTGCATAATTGCGTGAAGGATACAATGCTTGTATTTTCGATAACTTATTTAGGAAAATTCAAGAAAAAATCGACATTTTCATTTTTGAGTTGCTGTTACGCCCCCTAGCGGCAATTTTTCGAACTTGAGAATGATTTCCAGCGATTTTTCTTGGCCGATTTAGCTGTGTGTGATATTTTGTGATCAACGGTTACTGAGTTATGGCCGAAAACCATTCCTAATGGAACACTCAGTACACTCTGCAAAAAGCCGTCATGGGTTAGAAAAACAGAATTTTTTATTATTACGACGAAAATAGTACCTATTATTTAGTTGGAATAGTGGCCTAAATAAAAAAATAATTATATACCATAAATTTAAATAACAAAATGACATCACTAATTTTGTTACAAAAGGATCATGAGTTTTTCATAAAAAAAAAATTTTAAAAACTAAAATCATCACCTAAAACACGCTTCTTGCAGAGGTATGATATATATGCTATAGACGTTTTCTAGTCTTCTGTCTGTTTTGGCAACAAAGATTAAGGGCCAAAAAAAAAATTAAAAATAATTTACAGATAATTTTACTTTTCTGTTTATCTTTGCCACAAATGTTGACGTCAATTGATTACACTAATAATTAACACCTGGTTCTTGCCTAAAGTTTTCTGCGATTTTATGAATTTTTCAGATTTTTTTAAGGGATATTTAATCCTTTCTTTACAAATGTTTTCTGCTAGCCATATTTTATATTCAATCTTCATGTTGAAAATCAGTCCCACTTAAAACTGGACACACCTAATTAGACAGTTATTTATTAACGGAAAGATTCTTTCAACTATACCTACTTATACATATAAGGTAAACTTTCACTCTCATATTTTTGAAAGGCAAATTTTAGCATCCCTTTCAGGCCTCAATAGATATTGTCATTGTTTTTAACACTGCATCTTTCCCTTTTTATTGTGAAATCATTCGTTTTGCACTGTCAAATATCGCGCTCGATAATCAAATATTTTTGACAAGGGCTATATCTTAGTAAAGTAAGAGAGCATTGCAGAAATTGTTTTTTTTTAATTTGGACTTTTCAAAGGTTTAATTTTTCTTCGATCATCAACATGTTTGTAGTCAATTATGGGTACTTCTAAAAATCATGGATAATAAACACATTAGTTAATAATCCAAAAGAATATTTGTATTACAATACTAGAACTGTGCTATAGATCAAGGTATCTTCCTTAAAAAGGGAGAAATCAGAGTGATCCTTGGCTATTACCTCTAAGCATTCTTATAGTTCAGAATTAAAAAATATTCAATATTCATTCAAACTCACTTTTACTTTAAATGATTCTTCTGAAAACTGTGGAGTGAATACTTTCTCTCTCTGTCTAATATGAATTCTTTGTTACTTAAACACCTAATAAATTAAGTGTTAATTAAAAACCATACAAATCCGAAAAAAATATAACTAACATGTTAGAGTGTGTAAATTTTAAGTGGAACTTCACGAGAATAATTTCAATGAATGGATCTAATTAGATTTAAACATTCATAAGGATATATTTCTGGTAATTAACACCATTAATTTTATACTCGATATTAGCAGTATCCGATTAAATTCAAAACACTTTTGCAGTTAACTAAATAATTCTTAATATAAGAACCTTCCACTAAATTATATTTCCACTAAAATCACTGGAACTCCTCTTACCAATTTTGTATTTCCTACACACTTTTTTTTTTCAAATTTAACCCTACATAATGCTGCCATTTTACTTAATACCATTTTCCGTATCACAAATCTCGTCACAGCTGAAAGTCAGGAACCCCACTGGGAACGATTTGGCTCCAAAGAAGAAATACTATGACGCACCATTTCATATGTGAACATCTAATCTCAGAAGCTGAATCTAGTAGTTCTCCAACAGAGCAGACTGTTCATCCCTCAAGCCTCTAACTTTTGAAAATATTAGTGGAATCAATGTGTAACCCCGAAATCCTGGAATCAGGCACGTCAACCTCAGGTTATGGAACCTCCAGTCACTTGGGCATAGCAGAATTATCCAAAATCTTCTACCAAGTCTATTTTCTTTACTGGTTCGTTCAATTTATAACTCTAGGCTAGCTCGTATACTACAAGGGGAGAAAAAATATAAACTGGAATTATTTAAACCATTTCATTAATATATGTGACTTCCTTAAAATGCAGTTTCTAGGTTTCCTCCTATAAATCTTGCATTTCCCAACATATTTTCTTGTTGTGTTATAAAGTCCATCCGGAAAGGATATTTAACAATTCTCAGATAATAAAAACCATTCGGTTTTTAGCCTACACTCTATTCCCATATAAATCTAAACACTTTCTCTCACATGTTGAGATCTGTCGGCATCTAAATTAATTATTTTAGCTCTATGCCTTTCCTCTAATCTTCCATTTCTATTTAAGGTAACAAAATGTCTTCTATCCATTTTGTATTTCAATTAATCTTCTAAATCAATTTTATTTCTTTTCAAAACATATCTCATCGCATAAAACAACCTTCTAAATTATATATTTAAAGAATTTATTTGTCCCAGAAATTAAACATGATCTTCAAATTCTTAGTGATGCTTATTCTCTTGTTTATGTAATACAAATTACACAATTTCTTTATAACATCACAAATAATGATGATAACTGATATGGCCTCGAATTAACACCAAAATTTTTCCATTGGTTTTAAG
Organism: Kuschelorhynchus macadamiae; assembly: GCA_030620095.1. Classification (NCBI taxonomy): domain Eukaryota; kingdom Metazoa; phylum Arthropoda; class Insecta; order Coleoptera; family Curculionidae; genus Kuschelorhynchus; species Kuschelorhynchus macadamiae. The sequence goes on from JAUTXW010004784.1 coordinate 459,184, forward strand.
TGATTAATATGATTCCGTGTTCTTTTCATACAAGTAAACAATGAAATCACAACGTTTTTTTATAGTCTTACTGTAGATAGGATACAAGTATGAAAGTATTGGGAAAATCCAGTTTACATTTAAACTCTCTTTGCAATAAAAACAAGCAAACTATTTAAGTCAATACAGGCAGCATTACGAGCTTCTAGTATGTAGTTTGTAACATATAAGAAAACCAACCTATTGTCCTCTCCATTTCCTTCATTCTCCAATCTTGGCTCTTCCTTCTTGCTTTCGTCGTCTGCACTCTTCTTTTTATCTACAGAAATCAAAATCGACGTGATTTATAGGTGATTTAAAAAACTGTAATAAACCATCAAATTTTACGCTGTTCCTACACACATATAATTTAATATACATGCTTGATTCAAGCTAATATTCATTAGGTAGAGGAACACACTGAACATCAAAATATTAAAAACGCTTCGATGAGTAGATTTCACTTTAATTTATTATGCACATAAAAATTGATACACGTTTTTCTAAAAATCTCCAATATAATTTCAGATATCAATAATATTAAACAAAAGGCTTCCTACGAACGAGACATCTCTGCTGCAGACTTAAATCTTTCAAAGCTGAATTATTGTACAGGGTGGTTATTTTAACTTTTCTACATTTTAATCTGTTATAGCTTATTTTTATTATTATTATTATATATTATTTTTATTATTTTATTATTATAATGGTTCAAAAAAACAAATTCTAAGGCTACCAACTAATCAAGGTTTTTCTAATGTTAGAAAGATATAGAAAAAAGTAAACATTTTTAAAGATATACATTATTAATGCACAGCTAAAAATAAAACGTAACTTTGGTGTTTGTTTTCTCTCAAAGTATTGACTCGATTTAAAAAAACCTTTTTCTAGGTTGTAGGTTTATTCTTTGAGAATTTAAGGAACCAGTATTGTCAAGAAAAAATCAGTGTTCTACATTACATTACTTATTTCAATATCATAACTAACAGGTGAGATATAGAAGGTTATATCAAATACTGTTTCTGTAGAAGCTTATTACATATTGAACCTGGTAAAAGGTGTACGTGTAGAGGTCTAACTGACTGACATTATCAAACCATGTATTACTGAAGGGTACTTTTCAATGAAACTAAAGCTGTCTAAAGTCGTACCTGTTTACAAAAAAGGGAGAGACTGATGATGTTAAGAATTATCTTCTAATCTCCATCCTTCCTACTTTCTCAAAAATTCTTGAAATTATATTATGTCAAGGTCTGCTTTCATCACACCTAACCAATTTGGGTTTAGAAAGGGGATATCAACCACAGATGCAATCTATCAATTACCAGAGCGTGTCTATGAGTCATTTGAACAGGGAGATAAGATCGGGTGTCTGCTTACGGATTTATCTTTAGCCTTTGACTCTGTTGATACTCCTTATTGCTGGCTAAAATGCACTATTATGATGTCAGGAGGTGATTCGAAGTATATTTTTTTTTTGTGAATTCATTTAAAATTTGCCTTTATTTTTTTAAGTCCACTAGTAAAAAACATTATTGCTTAAAGGATCTTGAATATCCTTTAATAATAAAGATATTGAAGTCAATAAAAAAGGAAAATGTTAAGAAAGGATAAGACTAAAATTTAGTCCTAAACGTGTTTAGTGTTTGGTAATTGTTGCAGGTCTAATCTACAGAGCGGCAAAAACTTCAAAGAAAAATCATTCTTAAAGAATAAACCTAAAAAAATGTTTTTTAAAATCGAATAACACTTTCAAATATAATGGTATTAACCATGGTATATTTAAAATCAAGAAAAACAGACCTATCTACTGCAGTGGCTGCTTCCTACAAGGAAAGGTGGCACTACCATTAAAATTGTATTTTGTGCCTCATTATCAAACTTTTCTTATTTACCTGTATGTTTAGTTTCAAACCCAGACTGAAAGAAATTATTTCATTAATACTGAATATCATTTATAAAATGAGAAAAACCCTTGGCGAAAAATGTTTTCTCTGTTCTCATGTTATTCACACTTCTGATATGGCTTTCATGGTTTTCTACGGAATGTAAACGCCGCGGTACGTTGACGGCTAAGAGAGCACGAGCCTGCATCTTCGGCTTTTATATGGACTGTTGAATCCACTCGCACGTTGGCTCCATTCTAGTGATATATACTCTTTTCTTTCTTTTCACTATTATTAAAAAAATCCATCAAGTATGTCAAAAAGTTTTTGAAATTCTAAGGACTAAATTTGAGCTAGAGGGATTATAATTTAGTATATATGTAAATAAATATTAAGTAGTTAGCTTACTCAAAGCATTTTACTATTTTTTATGCTGCGGTTTTTATTATGTTACTATTTGCAGCGCAAATTATGGATAAAATAAGTAGTCCATAAACTAAATGAAATTGAAAACAGTTTCCCGCCGGGAGTTTCTACCTACCCTCTATCTATTACTAAAGGATTTAATTGCAATGTTTTAACAATAAAAATTTTGTTGCATTATTTAAAAGTAATTGAAAAATGAGCGAAAAATAGACTTGGTATATAGCGCAAATTCATCTGTAAATTAAGGGACTAAGTTTTTAACATACAGCTTTCAGACTTTAAACATTTGCATTCACTATGTAGTTGCTAGTAATGTGCTAAAATAATATAAAAAAAAATCTTCATTTTAAAAAAATTGAAAAAAACGTGCATTTTTTATTTGGTATTCGACGTGGTTCTCCACGAGCCGCCACTGATTTTCTGAAAGTAAAATTTACGGGTCTAACTTTAAAAAATGCAAGTTATATTTATATCTTTGAAAAATGACACTATAGAATTTATTTTTCGGATCATTTGTATATCTTGAAAAATAAGGTTATAGCAGGTTAAAATGTAGATAAGGTAAAATAACTACGCTATGCAAGCTGGCTCTAAACAAAAGTTTCGAATTTCAATGACACATACTATTCCAAATAAAAGGTTAAAAAGTAGCCTTAACCAAGGATTTTCTGTTATGTTTCCCTTTTTTCGTTAACCAAAATTATGGAGCACAAGGTAACTAACTTAAAGTGATTAACTTACATCTGAGAGCTCCCATATGCCAGAAGATGTTTAAAACATTTGTTATTTTTCAATTTTTATATTACTTATCTTGTTGATTTTTGTTTGTTTTTTAAATGTTTTTTTTTTCTCCTTAGAAAAAGTAAATAGTATGCGTACAGGTCTTTCGCGATTGTTTAAACCTTTTAGTTGATCGTTATCTTGTTCCGCCTTGTTGGATTTTTACCAAAAACTAACTAATTCATCTCTGACCCTTGATTATTTTAAGTAAATCAAATCAGTACTTTTTCATTATTATAATTTTTCTACTATGACGGCGGTTTCATTACAGGTAAAGGCCATCACAAAGAACTTTAGATAATCGCACAACATAAGCATATAAATGTTTCAACCCAATATAAGAGAAGCCATATTGTTTAGGATTCTTGTCTGGCAAATTTTCTATAAGGTAGAGTAATGCACTGTATGATCAAATCCGACTACAATAACCTTAAAGGCTGGTATTTTAACAGACGAACTGACGGCAATTCTTAGTAAGAACCCTGAAACATATACTGACAAAATCTTGGAGGGTTATTTAAATTAATTATTTGGACATTGGATTAGCTACAAGCGGGAAAACTACACACTGCCATTTATATAGAACAATTTTCCGCAACACAATTCAATATCATTGTAAGCTTTCTGAATAGAAACACATTATACCTATTATCTCCCCCAATATTGTTATTATACCATGCTAAAACATGGTTAGAATAATCCAAAAACAAGAAAATGGAATTTTGCAAACTTTTCAAACATCTTATTAAGCCGCTATTTTATTTTTCCACATAGGATTCGGATCAAATTTTACCAGTGCATACTTGATTTTTGTGTCAAATTAGTCAATTGGCTACATATTTTTTTTGATAATGATTTTTACACATTTTATAAGGAAACCAAAATGGATTTACACCAGACCAATTTATCTTCTTGGACATACCTAACCTGTTTGTCTGTCTGTCTGTTTTTACACAGATATATGGGACTTTCATTTTATCATCGGATCCGGATGATACTATTTGAGAGGCGTTTTAGGCTATTTTTGATGGAGCGCCTAACCGCCTACCCATCAAATGGCGACCATATTAAATATATTTTTAACCCATGTAACAGTTAATTTGAATGCAAAATTTGGGGTTAATTACATAGGCAGTTTTTTTTAAGGATATATTGTGTCACCTTTTTTTTTCCACTATATTGGACTTTTACCAATATGACCCATGTTTTTTAGCAAAACTGAAGTCACTCAGCTGTATAGTTTTTGATCCTTGCTGCCAACTGACACACCCACAGACTGATAGAAATGGAAAAATGGTGTTCGGTGTCGGCAGACCTTAGAACTCAAAGAATGCAAAAATCTATAAGTGTAATATTTTACAATGACAATAAGCCTATTTAAATTAACAGAAAGGATTTTATACTTTTTAATCATGTCCCCTTGAAACTATAATTCAGTTCTAGACAAATAATTTTACTTTATTTTGGTAATAATGCATGTCAATGAAACTTGAGACATATTATCTAGGGACACTGTGTAAATAGCTTGAATAGCAAGTAAAATTAGTTAAAATTTATATCAAAAGTTATTTTTCTCTATTTTCTCAGATACTTTAAATGAATCAATGAAATAACCTAAAACACTTTACACTTATTTAAATATTACAACCATTTGAATGTGGCCCATATAAATAGACATCAAAAACTGAAATCATTTAAGAAAATGCATAGAATATTAAATTTCCAATGTGTTTTAAATTCCTAAATAATACTTTATTTTTATACTGAAAACTGTTTAGTTTTTAAATTCTACAAAAATTATTTAAATAATATGCTTTCTTATATGAAAACAAATTTAGAAATATACTAATACCAATGTGTTTTAAATTCCTAAATAATACTTTATTTTTATACTGAAAACTGTTTAGTTTTTAATACATTTCTACAAAAATTATTTAAATGACTGGTGTACTCATGCTTTCTTATATGAAAACAAATTTAGAAATATACTAATACAAAATACATCTTCCTACTGTAGAATAAATGAAGTTGGGAAATATTTAAATGACATTTGGTGCAGTCTTCAAAAATCAACTGAATGCCTGAACATTCTGGTAGCCACAAAATTTATATAACAAAGAGTGTAGAAATTCCAACAAATCATAAGAAAACTATGAACATTCAAGGTTTTATTACTTTACAACAAAATTGCATGCCCTTGTAGAAAACTATTATTATAATTTGCTATTTAGTCCATATGACGAACATTATTACTAATAAAAAAAGGTAACAATAAAATATACTGACACATTTACCAATCAAATACAATGCCCAGAGACACACACATAATAATTTAATTTTTATCAAGCTTTTAATTCACTTCTGGTTTAAGCAGAGATTAAATCCAAACAATTGTTTTATTTTACTGCATTATTACTTACATTATTTACAAAGTGCACCAAGTTAGAGATACATGCACTTTTACCTCATTATACCTACTATAAACTTTCAGGAATATAAAGCACTTTAAAAACTTGTTTTGAAATTTGCATTAGTACGTTCTGCTTTTGAAATAACCATCTTCAATTTTTTTGAGCTTCTTTCCCTTGAAGACATTTGTTTAATTATATACATACACAACAGGGTTTAAACAGACATTTTTGGAATTATGCCTTAATTATATTATACAGTAAAAAAAAATCTATGCTCATATAACCGCAGAAAATATATTTTCTACAATATAACACAGACCATATATGTATACAATTATTTGGTAAACTTTATACAAATCCTATAACTGCAATTTTAGTTTAAGTAATTACCAAACAACTATATGGATTTATGAAATATGTAATCTGTACCTAGTGGAATTCTGTACAATGGATTTGTTTTTAATTCCTTTTATATTATTATTATTATTATTTATTTTTCGTAACTTCCTTTATATACTTAAAAAAAATAAATTGTGTCTTTAATATTTTTCTAATTAAAAAGAATTTTTTATTCCAGGAGTAATTTTACCAAATACTTCAATTTATTCAAAATTTTATATGGCAAAAACTGTGAAAATTTATTCTGTAGATATGTAAATTAAAATTAAGTTCCCTATCTTATCAATGCCTAAATACTTCAAATTAAACGGATTCCTACCAATATAAAATATCAAGACTTACAATTATGAGTGATAGACCACTTAAAAAATCCTTTTGATCACAATGACTGAAGTTACAAACACTATAAAATAACTGTAATCACCATATAGAAACATAAAAGACATTTACATGATTTAAAAGTAGACACTACAAAGCTAGAATACAATAAAAAAAATCTGTAAATTTCCTTTACCCGAAACGCCCCTCATTATTCGTCTTCCCTTTTATTCGGAATAGTGAAGTGTGAACCAATTTAGTTCAGTACATAGTCATTTAATAACACATGTATACTATCTTTTCAAAAATTTTTATCGGCGCCATTTTGTTCCATCATATAGGATTTCTACCAATATTTTACCAGTTTCTACCTTACATTGAACCCGTGAACCCTTTTGAACCCATTTTTTAACCGAAATGTAATTTAAATTGCCTATACATAACATTTTTTTGAGGTCGTACGTGCAGGAAATTTTTTCTAATACGTAGGTACTTTTTCACCTTACTTTGAACTTGACTAGAACTTGTCGCTGATTTTTCACTTTTTGCGTGCAGTTCACCCTTAAGTAGTTTTTGCAGGCTGAATTTTTAAATACTTTATTAAGTCGTCATTTTGTTCCGCCATCTTGTATTCGCACCAAAATTTTACAAGTTGATTCCTACTATTTGATTTTTGTGCAAAATTTTAGATTAACTAGATACAGAAATGTTTAGTACTAATTTTTTTAACTTATCACTTATTGTTTTGCCATATTGGATTTTGACCAAAATGTTACCAGTTTATCCCCATATTACCCTTAATTTTTGGCAAAAATTTCAAGTTAATCAGGTAAGTAGTTTTTAGCTATGCCGTGAACAGGCAGTCAGACAGACAGACCGACTTCTTCTCTTTTACAAAATGAAAAAGTCCGAAATAGAACCTTTGATGTGCTCCAAGTTTTGACAGCAATGTCAATGGGCTCTGGCTCTAATGAGCCATCTCCCTCCCATTACAGAATAACCATACCAGTGAATATTTTTTGGCATTATTAAAAAAAATTACATGCATTTGAATAGCAATTGAAAAGTAACATAATTAATCACTTTGTAGAGAAAATAGAATGTTGAAATGAATGCCTTTTCTTTTTAATATGTTGTATTATTATTGTTTATTAAACTTGCTCAAGCTGTTTCAGAATATGAGTACTTAAGCAAAGAAGTAATAATTTTACTCTTTTTAAAGATTTTATTAGATTAAGTATAATTAAAGATAGTACTTCATCATTACAGTAGAGTTCTTCTGAAAATCATGATATATAATAAAAAAAATCACCAATGCAAATTTCAAAGCAGGTTACGAATTGCCATATATAGCAATACAAGCATCTCCAATTTAGTGCACAGTATAGTATAAAGAAACTAACTGCATATTTTTATGAAGTTTTAAATTCATGTATGTTCATCTTCTGAAAAAAAGCATGCTCTTTTGTGTCGTTCTTTCTTGCTCTTTGGTTTCATATATTATAGTTTCTTCCAATTTTTCAGCTCTTCATTCAGGGATTTATTAACCCCAGTACACTTGGGGATGTCACCAAATATACCTTTTCTTGTCTTCTTCCATATCTCCTTGATTCAAGCCAGTTATCCTCAATTTCGTAATAAATATCTCACAGTAAAGTATCTGTTCAATATGCAGTTAGTTTCATTCAATGCTTAATGCCACAGTGTATCAAATATTTATATCTACTTTTTTTCTGTTTTCCTAACATTCATAACTCCTAAAAATACAAAATGAACATGTAACTTACCATCAGAGTCATCGGCTTTTTCCTTTTCAGCTGTTTCATTCTAGAACAAAATTATTACTTTATTACATGCAATCTTAAAAACAATCCCCAAATTATGTTTACAATACAATGAGGATATATAACATCATATCATATATAACATATCATATATAACATGTCTTACATGAAAGTATTTTCTATAATCGTTAACCAAAGATAAATTAAGTACCTTTACCTCAACATCGTGCAATGAATCTTCTTCATCTAAAGTAAGGCGAATTGGGTCATCATCCTCCTCACCAGTCACAGTTTTCTTTTCTTTCTCGTCAATTACAGTAGAATGTCCAGAATCATCATCCTTTTGAGCAGCTGCTGTTTTCTCCTCTTTTTCTTCAAGTTTTTCAGCTTTGTCCACTTTTGCCTGGACCTAAAAAAAGATAATAAAATGTAACTTTGTATTCATTTTATTATAAAATTTAATTTACATTATTTACAGGTGTTTTAGGTTCTTCCTTCTTCACATCTGCATCTTTCTTCACAGGTTTGGCCTCATTTGCCTTGTGTGTTGGCTTCTCATCAATCACTTGTTTCTTTTCAACTTTTTTCACATTACTAGAGCTGCTTTCCTTATGCTTTATGTGTACTTCTGGAGAATCCTCAGTTTTTTCTTCATGTTCTTCAGTTACTAAATAATAAGTAATTAAATATTTTTACTTACAAAGTTGCTGAATGGCAAAATATATTCCCTAGTATAAATAAAAAGAAAATGCAATAAGTAACTGAAGGTTTTTAAGTAAATTACAAAATAAAACTTACAAACTGATGTTCGCCTCTTTTTACCATCCGAGGGAGCAAATGTGTACGTTTCAGGATCCAGTCCCTCTTCTTCAAGTGCCTGTAAAAAAAATGACCAACTAATATTTTCAGATAAACAAACAGTTCTATTAATAATGTAATGAGAGAAATTTACACATGATTGTTTGTGGTAACAAAATATGAAGAACGCATCAGTAGTTTAATTGCTCTTCTAATAAAAGAAAAAAAAACTAAAACTTTGAAATTAATTTTTTTATGTTGTCTAATCTTTGTTGTCTGTCCGCATTAAGTTTTAAAAAATTGGATTCACACTAGGCCACCATCCATCCAGCTGCAGCCGAACAACCCACCAAAAGGGCATCAAGGGTAATCCCACACTGAATGACAAGATGTATTATCAGCATACTCTCAAATATGCCCACCCAAAAACCCCCTGATAGATCATTCACATACAACAGAAGAGAAGCGGTTCCAGTATAGAACCTTGTGGGATGACATCCATTGGAATGAGTATTTTATCTGAATAGTGTTTCTGCCCATTATGCCAGACACAGATAACCTAATATCTATTACTGAGTTAAAATATCAGCTCCAAGCTGATGCCCCTTACACCATAGTTATCTAACTTAGACAACAGCACTTCATGATTAATGGTATCGAAGGCCTTTGAAACATCAAAAAATGGACCAGCAACCTTGTTTTTGGTGTCAAACTTCTCAATTATTAATTAATTAATTAATTAATGATTATGAAATCTATTGTTTGAAAGATGGCCATTTCTGTTCATTTGCCAGGAACAAAACCATACTGGCTACCATTAACTATGTTGCAACTTAAGAGGAACTTCAATAATATTGTACATATTAACGTTTCAAATACCTTCGGGGGAAGAATAATCACAGGCTTGTAGTTTGAATATATACTTTAATTAATTTTTAATGAGAATGCTGGATAGTTATTAAAAGTGTACTTAATATATAGCATAAATAATTTGCATACTTAAATTAAATTCACATAACTGTAGATATTAATTAATCCTATTACAATACTAAACTAAATGTAACTCTGATAGATAATTGTTTAAATAGTTTTTATTGAAAATATTGTATAGGAATATGTACATTCCAATAGGAAAATAAAAATTCATTTTGGAAGTGTGTAACACAAGAAATGCATTATTTCTTTATTCCTAAGCTAGCCTTGGTTAATTTATGTTTCATTTAACACAATTTGCAAAATTTAAACCTTTTACTAATGTAACATGCAAATAAGGGTTTTATATTTAACAATATTAAATCAAAATAACCCCCTATACCCCGTCTGTGGACTACAGCGTGTCAACAAAACCATGTGAAAACCAGATCTACTAAACATTTTGTATTTCATTGATACCCTGAGGACACGACTATAGACTCCTTTTATTTTGTTACTTATGAATGGGTGGGAGCGTGTATTCCTTATTTGGTCTAAGCACTAAATATTCCCCAGTATTTAAACATAGTTAGAAAGCGGTAAAGGTAAACATTAAAAACCCAGAAATTTTACACTTTTTTTGATATTATCTTGGAAGATTATCGTAAATTAGACATTTTGAAAACTAACTAACCTTGAAAGAGGCAATTTTTTTTTATTTAAAAAATCACTCAAAAACTTGTTTAATTCTCCTTCTTCAGGTACAATTTTTAACGACGTTTGCTGAAATTTAAGGCTTGTAAAAAAAATGTTATTTTTTTTATAGAAGTTACAGGAAACAAAAATAACTTAAATATGTTCTTTCTATTTTGCTGAATGACTCCCAGCTATATAAACATAAACTAACTAATGGTTCTGTCTTCAGAATCATAATCGCTGGGATATTTTCTATGATCCAATTTCTGAAACTGATAGTTTGGCCACTTTTCTTTTAGATAAGTATAGTTCTTTGGCAGGACAATGCTTCCCATTAGTGAGGTTTCACGGTGATAAAAAACCACCAGTAAACTGGTTTAATTCCAATTTGCAATATAAAAAAGACATTTTATTTGTGATTAAATATATTTGTAACTCTAGTAATGACCCTTCTTTTTGGTCAACCTATACAAATTAAAAACAAGACTATGCTATTTCAATTAAAAAAGCTAAAAAAGATGCGTATGATGGTTTTTTGTTTAATTCTTCCAATAAGTCGAGGGACTGCTGGAGAATCATTAATTTTGAAAGAGGAAAGCAGTCAGCATTTCTCTGGAAGAGTTTAACAACTTTTTCAGTTGCTGAAAATATAATAAAAACCCTACCCAATACTTCTATGGATACAACTGATTTTATAACCAAGCAAAATAGGCCTGCTTCAGGTTTTTTCCTGTATCCGGCTACAGAACTTGAGGTTTCTGATTTCATTAGACACCTTAAAAATTCTAACTGTACCGATTATTATAATTTAAATAGCCATATGCTGATTGATACTTTGGACATATTAATCAGTCCTTTTACAATCCTTATAAATAAATGCTTTTCTGAAGGTGTATTTCCTGATGCTTTTAAATATTCTAAAATTACCCCCTTGTTTAAGAAGGGTGATTGTAAGTCACTCGACAACTATCGTCCGATTTCCATTATTGTAATTTTTTCAAAGGTTTTGGAAAATAATATTAAAGGACAGACTAATTAGGTATTTTGAGAGATTCTCCCTCCTGTGTACTTCTCAGTTTGGTTTTCGTTCTGGTTTCTCAACTATCAGGGCGATCCTTAATGTTGTTGAGGGCATAGTTGAGGACCTGGAGAATGGTCTGCATTCTCTGCTTACCCTATGTGATTTATCGAAGGCCTTCGAGTGTGTCTCCCATGACTTGTTGTTGGCTAAGTTGGCACACTATGGGATTAGGGGAGTCGCCCTGAATCTGTTTAAATCTTATCTTTCCAGGAGACTTCAGTGTGTTGTTTTGAGGGATAAAATTTCCACTTGTAAACCTATAAAACACGGAGTGCCTCAAGGCTCTGTCTTGGGGCCTCTGTTGTTCATTATTTATATCAATGATCTTTGTGCTTCTATGACCTCAGTAAGCAAATGTGTTCTTTTTGCGGATGATACAACCCTTTTGAATGTTGGTTCAGATGTGAGTGTTCTTCTTGAGTATGGAAGGGTCTCTTTGAGGCAGGCCGAGGCATGGTTCACTGCGAACAATTTAAAATTAAATCAGTCTTAAACGGTTAATCTTCTTATCAGTAGGAATAGTAGGCTTACTTCAGGTAAGACTTGTAAATTATTAGGAATAGTGCTGGATGACTTATTGTCTTGGAATGGACACATTGAGGCATTAAGGAGTAAACTTTCCTCATCCATATTTCTTTTGAGACAATTAACTCACTGCCTTAACTTGGATGTGCTAAGGATGGTATATTTCTCTTTATTTCACAGTTTGATATCAAATGGTGTTGTTCTGTGGGGTGATGCGGTGAACTCAATTAGAGAATTTCGACTTCAAAAAAAGGCAATTAGGCAAATGACTGGAGCTGGGTTTAGAGCACATTGCCAACCCTATTTTAAAGATTCAAAAATTATGCCTTTACCTTCTTTCATTGTTCATTTATCATACTTTGATTGAGATACATACAAAATCTTCATCTCTAATTTTACAATCTGAAACACACAGTTACAGCACAAGATCAGCAGGCTTGGTTAAGCTGCCTCGATTTAAACTTAATATGTCTGTAAAAAATTCTCTGAACCTAAAATTATATAATCACATTCCCAGTACACTTATGGACCTAGGTAAACTTGAGTTTAAGAACAATATAAAAAAGCACATTCTTAAATACTGTTTTTAATCTATTGATGAATTTTTTAATACGCCTTATTTACAACCTGTAGCAACCTATTGACCAGCACAATAATAATGTTACTTATCTTGTTTTTTTTTTATTATTTTAATTTTTACATTGCCTGTATTTGGGTATTTGTATCTTAAGCTTTGTAGTGTTTCTACTGATCTGTTCTTTTTTTAATTGTATTTGTATTCTGTTACCTTTGTAATTTTGTATTTTCAATGACTTGTCACAAACTTCCATGTAACGTGGTGTAATATATTCTATTCTATTCTAATATATTCTATTCTATTTCCAAAATGACAACCAATTCTCGTGAAGTCCAAGCAAGGACTCAGGCTTTCACCCATCAATGGATGCATCAAATATTAAGACCTATCTAACAAATAAGGGCTTAAATGGAGAGTTTTTCTGTGAAAAAATGCACACGAAAAAAGAAAAAGAAAGAAGCTTATTCAGACTGGGAATTCCTACTGAGGAAACTGATAAGATCATTGATGGATCTATGTGGCCCGTCGGAGTGGTAGTCAACCATTTTATGAACATCCAGAACCGTCGCCACTCTCAGGGAGGCAATGGGGTCAAACAACTGGCATAAGTGGAGTAAAGGGTCAAAATGTTAAAATTTTACATATTAATATAATGTCCCTCAGAAATAAAGTAAATGAACTTGAATCATTTATAGCAGATAAGGATATTGATGTGATCTGCATTACAGAACATTGGCTGAATGAAGAAGAGGTGAACATAGTCTGCATCCAGGGCTACAAAATTGCTGATTATTCTGTCAGACAACAGATTGGGAACCGTAACCATGGTGGTGGCACAATGATCTTTGTTAGGGAAGACCAAGCAATATCAAGGAGTCTAAAGTTAAGTTATAGCATAGATAAATGTATTGAATGTTGTTCTGTATGTTTGAGATCTCTGAATTTACACATCTTGACTATTTATCCCTCACCTTCGGGACATTTTAATACCTTCTTGTCTACATTTGAGAGTATTTTATCTGATATTGAACCAGGCACACGACTTTTAATAGCCGGCGACTTCAATATACATTTTAACACATTTGAAACAAACACAGTGCATTTCTCCGACATAATGGGTGGGTTTAACCTTAAGCAAACTATTTTTGAAGCAACACGCTTAAATTCTTGTCTTGACAATGTTTTTGTCAGCTCTGGTATGTTTGTACAGAATGCCGGAGTGTATGAAATGAGTATGTCTGATCATAAAGGACAAATTGTAGAGTGTCTCGTAGAGAGACCTATTTTGGCTCACACTGAGTCCAGAAAAATATGCAGGCCTATATCGCAAAAGGGTTTAAATCAGTTTTTTAATGTTGTAAGTGAAATGTCATGGGATTTTATAACCGGGAATAATGATATTGATCTCATTCTTAAAATATTCTTAAATATGTTAGAGACTGCATCTCTTAAATATTTTCCAGAAAAATCATATTTTGTTAGGTCAGATCAATCTTATAACATTAGCTGGTTTAACGATGAACTACGGTTGATGCGAGAAATTTTGAGGTTTCTATGTGAATTGAAACAACTGTATAACTATTCTGGATTGGAAGCTAAATTTAAAAACTATAAAAAGCTATATAAAAAATCTGTTAAAAAGGCAAAAATAAAAGCCAATGATAAAGTTATTAGATCTTCTGCAAATCCTATGAGGGCCATGTGGCAGGTCATTAATCAATATCGAGGTAAGAATAAAAATTCAAATGTTCCAAATAACTTAACCGCAAATGACTACAATAATTTTTTTGCAAATATAGCCCAAAGTGTAGTACAGGGTATTCCTGAAACTCTTATCGACCCTATTAATAATCTTGAGGCCGTAATACCACCGGCAACTGCTTTTTCTTTTGACCCAGTAAGTTTTAATGAGGTTAGGGACATCATAGATAGTTTAAAAAACAAAAAAAGTCGAGATATCTATGGTCTCAGTGTGAAGATCATAAAGTCTGTGAAAAACTATCTGATAATACCTCTTACTAAAATTATTAACCTTTGCTTTAGGGAAAATAAGTTTTCAGATGTTCTTAAGGTGGCTCTTGTTACTCCAATTTTCAAGAAGGGTGATCCGTCAAAGCCGGAGAATTATAGACCAATATCCCTTCTTCCTATAATATCAAAAATCATTGAGAAGTGCATGGCAGTGAGAATTGTTGGTTTTATGGAGGGGAATGATCTTTTCTCGAAATCCCAATTTGGCTTTAGGAAGGATAGAAACACTGTTCTGGGAGTCCTAGATCTTGTCTCTGATATAATAGAGGCATTTCATAACGGGAGTTACTGTTCTGTTTCATTCTGCGACTTAACTAGGACTTTCGATTGTGTTGACCATGCTGTCCTTCTATGAAAACTTGAACACTATAACTTTGGTTTAAGTAGTATCAGTCTTATAAAGTCATATCTGGAGAACAGGTATCAGCTGGTGAGGGTCAATGGAGTTTCTTTGGCTAGGAGCAGAATGTCAATTGGTGTACCTCAGGGGTCCATCCTGGGGCCCATACTTTTCCTTATCTATATAAATGACCTTCCAAGGAATACAAATCTGGCTAAATTCACACTCTTTGCTGATGACACGACAGTGTCCCTCTCCGCAGACACATTGCAGGACGCAGTGAATGGTTCCAGGGTTGCCCAAGAGAGAGCTGAGGTCTGGCTTCAGGCAAACAGACTTCTGTTGAATGCCAACAAGACTCAGAGGGTTGTTTTCTCATTAAGAGATAATGGTGATTTGCTAAATGCCACTAGTGTAAAATTTTTGGGAGTTATGCTTGATCCAAAACTGCAATGGGGAGAACATATTAACACACTGGTTGCAAAGCTTAACAAAAACCTTTATGTTCTCAGGAATCTCTCTAAATGTGTGTCAGTTGAGGTATTGCGAACATCTTACTTCTCTATTTTCCAATCACATATACAGTATGCAATATTGGCCTGGGGGCACTCAGCAGGGGTTTCCAGAGTGTTTGGAGTACAGCGAAAGGCAATTAGGGTAATATCTGGATTGGGTTATAGGGAGGACTGTAGACAGATATTTCAGAAGTATGGAGTGATGACTGTGCCATGTATATAAAAACTGGGTGCATAAAGAAAAAATAATTTTGACAGTATTAAAAATTAGGCCCGATATGCAGGGGTTCAAAAATACCTAATATGTTTGATAGTGGCAAAATTATTCTTTCTTTGGGCACCCACTTTTATCAAGAATTTTTTTTGAGAAATCTAATAGGTATTTTTTTCCATACATCATGTATGGAAAAAATACCTATATAGTTTTTCGCGGGCCCTGTATATTATTCTTTCTTCGTGCACCCACCTTTAACAAGAATTTTTTTTGAGAAATCAATAATTAATAGGTATTTTTTTCTATACATCGTGTATGGAAAAAATTACCTATATCTAGTATAGTTTTTCGCGGGCACTGTATATTATTTTCTCTGAAGATTTTTTATACTTTAGGATAGAATAATGACATGTAATAAAAAAGTCAACCAATTAAAAAAACACGTATTTTATTTGAAAACGCTAGTCTTGCTTGGTACAGTAATCACACAACTTTATATTCTCTAATGCTTATGTGTTTCATAAATACTCCTACTTTTTATCTATTTTTCCATAATAATTTAAAAAATAACATTTAATATACACGCGAATACATTTAAAAAATAATATATATTTAAAGCAATGTAATATAGATGAGTCCTCATGCAACGCCACTGGCCAAACCCGCGTGGAGCCAGCCGGTAACATGATACGTTGCATATTTATCTGTCCACTCTCTTATTTCGTCATTGATTGTTACATTCAGCCTATATAAGCACAGGAAAAAGAATTTTTGAAAAATATCTTATAATAGCAGAAACAGGTATACTATATAATTACCATGGTTTTATGACTGAATTTTTACAACACATGCAGTTTTTTTTTAATTTATTTATTATAATTATTATTAAAAATCCATTATGAACTGATCTACAGTAGGTTTTATTGGAATATGCTATGCAAAAAAGAATAAAAAAAGACATTATAACACTTTGACAATAAGTGAAGTTTTTGACTTATTTAGGTATGGGATTCAAAAAATATCAGGTAAGTTTGGCAACACTGCAATAATTGTGTTTCTGTATTCTGTCAAAAAACCTCATAAATCATATAATATAGTTTTTCTATCGAAAAGTAGTGAAATTGTGAATTTTTTTGAATTGCCCTTTTGAAAAAAAAAAGTTTTTCCAAGGACTTTTTTATTACTAATCTACTCTATACAGCATATACTATCTTTAAAATTAAAAAAAAACTCAAATGTTTTGGTTTACAGGATTTACAAGCCTCTTAGAAAGCTAATTTGATGACATAGTATGAAAAAAATATATTAGGTATGGGATTCAAAAAATATCAGGTAAGTTTGGCAACACTGCAATAATTGTGTTTCTGTATTCTGTCAAAAAAACCTCATAAATCATAATATAGTTTTTCTATCGAAAAGTAGTGAAATTGTGAATTTTTTTGAATTGCCCTTTTGAAAAAAAAAAAGTTTTTCCAAGGACTTTTTTATTACTAATCTACTCTATACAGCATATACTATCTTTAAAATTTAAAAAAAAAACTCAAATGTTTTGGTTTACAGGATTTACAAGCCTCTTAGAAAGCTAATTTGATGACATAGTATGAAAAAAATATATATACAGGGTCCTATTTAAAATTTTTAAGAAAAGACTTCACAGTTTGGAAATTTCTACGTTTCTATTTATCTAAAATGTTTTCAAAACGATATAATGGTATTTATTGTAAAGCGTGGAACACAATGCAAATTACGACAATCCTTTACGTTCAACTTTATTTTTATTTATGTGATTTTCGGTGTTTTGTTGATACTTTTTTGAAATATGGGTTATATTTAGATCCAACGTCAAAATTATTACACATTTTTGTACCACAAATGTGTACTTCCTTTTTTTAAGTTTCATTTGGTTGGCTAGTTTTCACGCTAAATGTATACGGGACTTCTATTGTGTTCCGAGCGTTAATAACAGATTGTTAGTTATGCAGCATGTAAAATACATTTTTACCATTTATTTTTTAGATGGTAAAATAATTGAGGGATCAATAAAAATATGATTTTTTTTTTAATTTAAATTGTTATTTTGTCATTTTGAAAATAAATGATGCTATCATGTGACATATTGTTCAAGAGAATTTCATGCCGAATAATATAAAGCAATAAATACGGTATGGTAGTGTGTTTCACAATTACGAGAGAGATGTAAATAGCAAGGTACGCCTCATTTACGTTTTAACCATTCACAGTTTATTTTTATATTAGTAACAGGTCATGATTGATAATTTTATTTCACTGTGAGAATAAGGAAGTGATTTTTTTCCCAACTCTATCATAAATATACAACTATTTAAAATTAAAAAAAATAGAATTTTCGCTCGTGCTTAAAAAAAAGCAACGCTGCAAAATTCAAAGGTAAAAAATTGTAGGCTGATTTTATATTCTTTCATTGACACCCGGTATATAAAATAATGTTACCTCTTTCAGTCTTTGCATCAAAACTTGTTTCACACCATTTTTATCCAGTCCTCTCTTTTCCAATTCTGCTCTCAGATCCACTACACGCAATTCTGATAATTTTTTATGTTCCGATTCAGACATTTTGTTAAAACGCAATTTTCCTTGCCACAAATCAATATACTTCTGACTTGTTACACGACAAACACAAAATGGCGAGGGTATGACTTATGAGTAACAGAAAGAAAAGAGTTGAATTCAGTGTCAGTGTCGCCAACAATTGAAATATAAAGAGCGACTAAACCAATAGACGTTTTCACGTGACTCTGGTCTTACTGACCAATAGTGTTCGCGTGGAAAGTGATGACGTACACGTCTAACCCGGTTACAGATTGGTCTGTCATTTAGCTAAACAACTGGGCGACATGGTTAGAGACCGTTACAGATACATTATGGAGGCTGTTAAAGTGTGACTTATTGATAGAGGTATTTATTTCGAGGATATAAAAGAGGTGTTGTTGCAAATCTTGCATATTAAGTACACATTTTAAAGAGAGTATTTATGCCTAATCTTAAATGCAGAAAATAATATTGTAAGCTATTGAAATTGTATTTTGTTACAAAATTATTTATTGCTGTTTTTGGATACCACACATCTATTTAAACGTATACCAGCGGTATATCTGGTATTTGGTTACTGGTGTTATTTAGACAAAAATAAATAGATTTACCAGACAAGACAAAACCAATACAATTTTCGCACCTGCAAGAGAAAGCATTTCATGATATTCAGGTATAATGTTTTTTAGCCCCTTTTGTAAACTGTACTTCTTTCTTTGTTTTCTGGTTCAAATTGTTTGTAATTTCAAATGTTACTTTAGTAATACCCTGGGGATTACCTATAATATATAACAGGAAATATAATTTAACTTCAAGATGTATGAGTAATACTTAATTTTAAGTATTCTATTAACCTAGAATATAAAAAAAATATTGTTTCAAATTATGAAATAGTAGTGGAATATGTATACCGAGCCGTTAAAAGTGGGAAGCTTTAGATATGTGGCATCATTAGTGAGGATGCTGAACGACGAACGTGGACATCTAAATATTGAAAAATACGAAATTCCACAGCAAAAAATTTTAACCTTTTTACTCTCTAACCTAAGAAAATTGACACCACTCAAATTCAAACCATTTGATTTCACAATGCTTTGTTCATGACGTCATGACTTGACAGACCCAAACATATCACTCTCTAACAGCGTCTCTAACCGTACGGTAATTACCGTACATGTACGATAATTGGTGTTAAAATACGGTATACAGTACAAATCTCGTTACCGTACGCAAATATACGGTAATTAGCCATTTCCCAAAAAAATATTCACACTTTTAAACTTTATTTTGCAAGACTTACGCACCGCTGACAATAGGGAGTAGTACCTCTCTAATGAAAACATCTAATATCTATTTTAATTTCCTGCATTAGATAATGACAGACAATCCACGTAATGGCGTAGTCAAACTTCCAACTCTTTTATTATAAAATATTAGGTGCTATCTTTTTTTTAATACGTCTAAATCGATAATGAACATCTGATGTAATTACGAAAATCGGAATCACCTAGAGGAGAACTAGCTTATTGACATTTGTATAGAATATGCTTTTTTGCATATGAATATGATTTGTATTTATTTTTCGGAATCAAGAAACCGCATTTATTATACTATTAATGGAACTATGTTGGCAAGTGAATACATCCAAATATCGGATATCAGAACTGTATGAATTTTGCCCCTACAAAGGCCTACACGGCTAAAAACACATTATATTCAGGTGAATCTGAAGCTGATGAATCGTTTCAGATTGTGGATGACCTATGGGAATAATAATGGGTTGTTAATTGTATAATGAAATGAAAATTAATGGAAATATACAATATATGTAGATAAACTTGTTTTTTTCGTTCCTAAAATGTAAAAATTGCTAAAAGGTGAGACAAATTATCGTTATATGTTCAGTAATCTGACCGGAAATACGGTAATTTTATGCCGCCAGTACGGTAATTTGTTTCGGGCAGGTTGGCAACACTGTTACAGTTACACTGATCATTTTTAAAAGTGACTGAAAATTGTCAATTTTTGGAAAAGACCTAAAATGAACTGTCATTTACTAATAAGTGAACCTTTTTAACTGACTGATTTATAAATGACTGTTAAATAAAAAAAGCATTAAATGCCTTTTTTAATTAAGAGTGCAACTTTTTTTGTATAAATTGAAAGATAAAAGCAACTTTTTAGGCTTACTTTCGAATGTTTTTAAAAATTACCATAAGTGACCGAATAACAAATATGATAAGTGACCAATTTATAAATGACCGGTCATTTGTCAATACTACTATAAACAAAGTTACTTAATTTTATTAGCATTTGTACATAGCGCAAATGCAACCCACGAACCATAGAACCTTCCTACCGGTTCGTTGTTTCTTTCAGTGGAGTATAAATTTTCAGAGTGAGCCTCGTGACTCAGTGGTTGGATTCTCGACTTTCATTGCAATGGATGTGTGTACGAATCCCGGTTCAGTCGATAACTTTTTTTATTTTTTTTAACAAAACTTATAATTTTGAATGTAGTTGTGTTTTAAAAATACGTGTTTTGTGTTTACAGCGTTGTTAGCAACGTCTATTATTTCATAATAAAGGCATCTGTATTTTCGTAATAGATTCAATAATTTCCTAATAGATGTCGCCAAATATCGATTTCAAAAAAGTCACTGTAATTTGAAATAGTTTGAAATTTTTTTTTATTCAAATTCATTCTTAAACATTCGCATGAGTCCCACCACTTGACGAGTCTTTCGTTTGACAATCCTTGTTTTAATATAAATACACTTTTTTATATAGGTAGGCTTTTTTATATCATTCCAAAAAAAGAACCTAACCAGGACTAACCTAAAGGCAATACGCTTTTTAAAACAATTTTTTTATAACAACAAAAAAACACCTATTAAGACTCGGGAAGCGGCGGGACTCGTGCAGATGTTTAAGAATAAAAAATTTGCGGCCTGATAATGCTTGGAATATAATGGGCCTTCCGTAATCCAATTTCGGCCATTAAAATAAAATTTAACATCGAAAAACGAAATTTAAATAGGAAGTACATATTTGTGGCACAAAGACGGGTGATAATTTTGACGTTGGAACTAAATATCACCGTTTATAACCCATATTTCAAAAAAATATCTAACTAAACATCGAAAAATACCCAAAGAAAAATAAAGTTTCACATAAATGGACGCATCCAAGAACCGTTATTTGCATTGTGTTCCATGCTAAACCAATGTTGCCAGGTCAAAAAGCTTAACTTGACACTTGTTTTAAAAGTTGCTATATTTTGGAAACAATCACCAGATTTTATATTTTTTATACATTTGCACGTGATACATACAATAATTAAAATTAAATTAAATATAATTATTTAGAACATGTTTTATTACAGACAAATTTCTTGATAATAACAAAATCTAAAAAAAATATTTCAAATACCTACTTTTTGCAGACAAATACTGTACCAAAACTTCCATGATTTAAAAATGTATTATCCTAGTATCAAGCAGAATTAAGAAATGTACCACTGCGGCAATACTGGGCACGGGTAAACGTCAAAGTGGAGTTTTCAAAACATATAACGTTACAGACTTTTTATATAATAATGTAGCAATATTTTTAATAATCAAAAATATAAAACATAATATAATCGTGTTTTTTTAAATATAAATTGAAATTTATAAATAGATCAGTGTCAAAAAAAATCACCAGAAATTGGGTTTTTTAAAAAACTTTTCACCATTTCACCAAATGAGTTGAAAAATCACCAAATCTGGTGAATTTTCACCAGACCTGGCAACATTGCGCTAAACTGTCCGGTTGACAAATGTCAAATTCACTTTATGTATATTGCCATCTGTAAATTGCGTTAGTGTATCAGTAATTATATAAAATTAAACTCGCAATACCGATATTGACAACATCGCCGAAGGCTGGTATGAAGTACATATAATTTCACCTAAAAGGAAATCGTAATAGAATAATTCAACGGCGTAATAACGTAGTATATGATTTTCAATCGTAATAGATTTAGTACAAACGTAGTAGCGCTAACAACGCTGGCTGTGTGCACGTTAGGGATGCACGATACAATCCGATATTCTAGGATATCGACACTTTTGCTTCTGATACTCGATATTTTGTATCGATATTTTTAAAACGATACGTGCTTTGTATCGATACCTAGCACGATATATCGGTACCATTCGATCGATAATATTTATTTTTTTTATCAGTAGTAACATCAAATTCTGGCTGGGCACTGAAAATTCTAATATTAAGTTGCAAATTACAGATTTCTATAAGTGTTACTGGTGTCCAGAATTTTGAAACTCTAGTTAATAGTGGGAAGGGTGTATAGGGGATTAACAGACAGCGTTGACAGCGGCAATTAAGTTGATGTCTGGGAATATTCCGAATCGTCTATGTACATATTTTGTACTGATAAAATTACTAAGTATTTGTGATATCTGTACAACAGAATCACCCTGATTTAGACAAAGTTGAAAAGCCTTGTGCACATGCGCCACATCCTAGCCGAGGATCAAGAACGTGTCCAGCTGACTCAACAGAGTCAGCCAAGTTTGAGCACCGCATCCAAGAACAAAAAAACATTAAAAAATTTTAAATTCCAAATTATGAAAAATAAAAAAAACTTTTAGCATTCTGTCTTATTTAGATCTACTATATCTTCTTTAAAATCAAGGAGTTTCCATTATTTTGGGTTTTATAAAAATAAGAAATTTAATCGTCCCTCTAGGCAAGATTTCTAGAGCTGGTTTTATACAGGAAATAGAATAAAATAAGGAAATCAATGCTTGCAAATCACATATTGCGTTTAATACGGCGAAAAAAAAAATAAAATAAGAGATTGCCTATTTTCATCTTATTTTATTTCGAAAATGTATCTGCGCATTGCGTCTTGGAACATATGATATTTACAATTTCACTGATTATTTTTGTATTTGGATGAGTTGAGTTGTTTATATTTTTAAAGTTATGTTTAAATAAACTAATCCAATAGGTATAGCAGTACTAAACAGCTGCAAAAAAACTGTTGTGTTTCTGGGTTTGACAGTAAATGTTCTTATTTAATTTTTATTTATGTATAAACCACCTCCAAAATCCTTATTTTACTTCCTGTATAAACCTACCTTTACACTTTCATGAAGGATTTAACGATAAAATGCTATTTTTTATGATATCTTTTTATTTAATATAAACGTAATTGGCTAAATTTTTTAACCTAAGAATGCTTTGCGGTGATAAAATTAGTAATAGAAAATAAAAGCTTTTGGCTTACACTTTCATGAAGGCTTTAACAATAAAATCCTATTTGTTATAACTTTTTATTTAAATATACATAATACCTACGTATTGTATCAAATTTTTAACCTAAGAATTTATGTAAGTTCGTTTCAAAAAGCTGTCTAAAAGAGATTTCTTTTTCAATTTTTGTTCAGAAAATATTTTTTTCTTAACACGTAGTAGACATATTATTCACTTAACATACAGGAAAATATAAAAAAACACTATCCTAAGCTTATACTTTTCAATGCCATTATATGTATCCCAACCCATGTGTGACGTCAGTTCGCCGGCAGAAGGAAGGTCATGTTTATAGTCGTTTATGCGGAAGGGGGGGGGTATCCAGATCCCCCATCTTGGCTACGAGTTTATATATTAAAACAATTTTTTTTTAAACAAAACCTATACTGATAGGTGGATCCGTCCCGTTAGCGTTAGGTTAGCTTAGGTTCGGAAATCAAATTTGTACGCGCACTTTGAGGTGATATGATAGTCGGGCTCTTTATAGGATTCAAGTTCCTGTCTTTTGATTACATAAAATAACCCAAGATATTAAACACAACACAGATTGTTCAATGTGCTTTCTATTGGTTCGTAGTTTATTTCCGCGGAGTATAAACAAGCTTTGTTGAATGTTTAGTGTGAGCTTCCTAGCTCAGCGGCAGGATTTTCCGCTTTGGATACAACGTATGTGTGTTCGAATCCCCAATTAGCACGAGGACAAATAGTGTATATCAAAGGACATGTGAGTTAGTTTCCGGCTGTTCAGCATCCAGTACTTAAAATACTCGGACCGCTTTGAAGGGAAGCTCTCCATCTTATAATTGTTGTCTGTTTTGCTTGCCAAAGCCAGTTTTATATTAGAAAATTACAAACGTAATTGTCTTTTGGTATACGAGAAGGCTGTATTTAACATAGGCTTATGAGATTGGTGGTAGGTCTAAAAATGCGCTGGTAAATTTTTGGTGAACGTGATATGATGTTGTCCGTTTAAAAAATAGAGTAGCAGATCAGTTGAATGCCCTCAGCTGCTATGACCATACTGTGGACATAAAAAATGTGGTAACTAGATTAGAAACATGACTGGGCCATATTTAATACGAAGAATCCACTACTTTCCCAGGATACATGTCATATTTCACGTTTTCGATTTTAAACAAAAAAATATTTTGTATTTTGAAAAACTGCGGAATAAGAATGACTTCATGAAAGCTCGTAAAAAAAAAGAATTTTCATGTTTTAAAATTTTATTTCATAATTTTGTCCTAGCTTTAAGCAATAAACTGACACACATTTTCTTTTTATATTACCATTATCCTTCCTGGAGAAATAGCATTTTCAGATGTTATCAACTAGCAGCCTTGTTTTTAGTACAAAATTTGCCAATTAAAAAGAAAAAAAATATGAAGATATTGGGATTTTTAAACCTAAAAAAATAAGTTTGATATTGCGGTCTCTGGGGAAGAAACGTTGAATTTAAAAACATGTTTTTTACCGCTATCTCCGTAATGGGTAAGTATTTCTAATGCTCTTTAATTTATATTAGCAGGAAGATTTTTAACCACCTTCCTAACCAACTGAGGAGGCTAGGTTGGAATCTTCCATTTTATACTTATATATTGTTCATTCTTGTTTTATTAATTTAACAACAATAATCTGCTAAATCACTCTAATACTTTCAATGCCGAGTTGCTTCAAGAAGAACAATATATTTGAAGATCTGTTATATTGTAAACAGAAATAATTATAAGAGTATTTCAATAAAATTTATAGGAAAATTTACGAGAGACAACCTCCCATCTTGATAAGCTATACTTGAACTGAAGCATCAAAAAACACACAAAATTTTTTTTGATTTATTGAAGAAATCTATATGAAAGATGCATTACAAAACTGATAATTACAGTGGTTAGGCTTAGTTTTTTTTTATTTAAAATTAGGATATCGGCGAGGATTTTTTTTTAAATCCTAATAAAGGGTGTTGTATTCTGAGAGTAATAACTCAAGTGGAAATTTTATACCAACAGTAACAAAAAAAAAAGCACATATAACTTCGTCACTACAATTTACTTAGATTAATTCATTTTCGAAGATCTCAACAATTACATGTTATACAATTCCCCACACTTTAAAACAAGTTAACAATATTTTAACACAGAAAAATCAGTCACATACACTACACAGTTTTTAATCTTATATGAAGCATACAATGTTAAAAGCGCTAGTTCAAGTTTTACAACCTTTCGTGAGATTTTTAATGCATGAAAAAATTATAACAACCAGAAAGAGACATATGGAAGTCACTTAAAAACCTGTGTGGGTCACTTAATGAATTTTCTAGTATGTTAGTGATACAGTCTCATAAATAGTAGTAATTACAAAACAACGGGAGGGGCATTAAAACACCAAAAACAGTATTATGGGAAAACATTTTAAAGAATTAGACTAATATAACAAAAAGAGTAAATGTGCTACCTACCATTATATCCTGACAAACGCAGTGAAAATTATGAAGGAATAATTATGAGTATGGGGGCTTATAATATTTATTTCTTATTTACATATGTATTAACAATAAATAATTTAGAAATTATCCTAGACCAAATTTAAGCGACGCATTTCTTTTAGCAACTCTGTACCCATTTGTGCTGGCGACCTAAAACAAATAGATTAATTATAATAAAATGATACCATATTTAAACTGATTTTAAACGTCATTAACTGACGGTTATATGAAATAATATGCTAATAATTTATTATCTCATTTGAAATTTATTCTTTATCAAAGTTAGGTACATAAAAAAAAAAATAATACAAGAAATGTCGTCGTAAGGTACATAGGCGAATTAGACATAAGAAGTTTCTGTTATGAGTCCTAATATTTGATATTTGCCTGACATTAACAGTGGTTATAGGAAAATACAATGTATGCAATATGAAATGAAAGATAACTGTAATTTATAAGAACATTTTCGTTTTATTAAAATCCCATGGCCAGGAGCAGAGGTAAATCGATTTTCTTATTAAGATAACTGAGTAACAAGACAATGAAAGCTCATAACAATAATAAAAGTCCGGGTAGCACAAGAGCCCTACTGGTACGATATTTGAGAAAAATTAGTTTTTTGATGCCGCCTGCAGGTGACAATATCCATGTCCAGAAATTTGTGGAGTGCATCCAATATTATTATTAAGAAACTACTTATCGAATGGACTTCAAAATTTGCACAAAAATATAGTGTGGTTATGACGAAACAAAATGGTGGCCTAATAAAAATTACTGAGTCAGCTCACTGAGTCGGCTCAATTGAGCTGCGAAACGAAGGAGCGAAATACACTCCTAACGTCTTTTGACAAGACTCCTAACTGATGACTTGATTCCCGTGCCACGTTTCTGCCACCCTGGCGCCTCGCAGTTGTAAAGCACAGAGGATGGGCTATCGTGCTTGGCTAGTATGGCGAAGAATCACCGAGACGATTTGGTCAAGTTTAGTGTTTTAATTTTTAACGTTATACAGTCTGACTATGCAGAATTTCTGTTGGAGATTAAACAAGTAAATTAGGCTCTTATTTATTTCGTTTAAGATAGGTATTAAAACTTATAGATATTTGTATAATTAATATTAAAAATGGCTTCACGATATTGCCGAAAAAAAAGTCATCATATGTTCTTTTACATAATGTTACAATAAATAATATTTAAGTTTACTACATTTTTTAACCTACATTATTTTCTTAAATAGTAAATTGTCTTATTTTGTATGCATATTTACCAATAGGGAGTTAAAACCATATCTAATATCTATATTTGTATTTATTTTACATCTAAAGAGCCGAAATAAAAAGATAAAACCTAAAGAGTTAAGACCGCTAAGTCGCGCCGCATCGAGAATGTAACAAACAGCACAAATTGCAATGCAATTCGACTCTTTCGGCGGTCGGTTACTCTCCTGCTCTTCATCGTCCCAAGTCGTTCCCGCTCAGTTACGCTGTAAGTGAGAGGCGAGTCAGAATCGACAATGATCTGTACCGCGGAGCTGCTTCAGTGACTCACTTAACTAAGTTGATCCTTTGAGCCAGCTCACATCTTTATGGCCTAATGTAATATTTTAAAATTCAATACCAAAAGACTACTTATCCAACTGACTTGAAATTTTGCACAAAAATCAAGTGTTAAACAGGGATAGACTGATCAATTTTTCATGCGAATCCACTATGGCAAAACAAAATGGTGGCCTAATAAAAAGTTTAAACATTCGGTAAAATTCCATTTCCTGGATTAAAACCTTTTTATGGAGGAAAATAATAAAGAGCATAATTTATTTTTTGTAGACTATGTAAATATTAAAAATAAATAATAACAATAAATTAAAAAGATAAAAAAATTACAATTTATATAATATGTATAAAGTTATTAATAAATAATTATATGAATATATAGACTGTTTATTGTAAGTAGTGAAATTCTGTATCAAGGAAGTTGTGGGTAAAGGTGAATTTACCGATTTCTTTTTTGTACATTATGACAGACTTGCTCAAAACTGGTTACTCTGTAACGGCCAACAACCCCTATCTGAGCTTTCTTCCCATTTTCTACATTAAGGGAGTATC
Source organism: Kuschelorhynchus macadamiae (assembly GCA_030620095.1). NCBI lineage: Eukaryota > Metazoa > Arthropoda > Insecta > Coleoptera > Curculionidae > Kuschelorhynchus > Kuschelorhynchus macadamiae. The sequence goes on from JAUTXW010004784.1 coordinate 487,375, forward strand.
CGAAAAAAAAATCCACAAGAATTTGTAGGGAATTTAACATCACTGCGTTGGAATCAGGCGGAACTCTAAGAAGTTGTTTCACGAAAACAAATCCTGTAGGGAGCAATGGCAGCAAGAAGTGCATATACCAAGTTTCCTGTAAATGTGGACAACCATACATGGAGAAAACGAAGAGACCCGAAGAAAGAATGAAGAAAATCTCTGAACACAAAAGTTGATAGTCTTGTGCAAGTTATCAACACTGGCGAAAAAGAAAATTCATTGAAAGGTTTTACAATAGACTTCACATTCCAGTGCACCTATCAACATCATGCCTGGCTGCACCCGAATAGTATATATAGGAACTGTAACTTAGTCTTAACTTGATAATGGTTAGAAATTTTAATCAACCGAAATGTTGTGACTCCATAAAAGACAAATAAAGTTCAACAAGTTTCTTTTAATCATGTAACAAATATCTCAAAACAATTATAAAACTGATAATTAACAAAGTCAATCAGAACATACTACATAGTTTACCCGTAACAGAGTAATGATTGATTTATTGTGTGGGACCAATATTAATTTTAATTAATAGTAATAGTAAATAAAAAATTCAATTAACTTACCTAGTGACTATTACTCCAGCCTTTTCTAAAGCATTGATTTTGTCTTGCGCACCACCTTTGCCTCCAGATATGATGGCCCCTGCATGTCCCATTCTACGGCCAGGAGGTGCTGATATTCCAGCAATAAATGACACAACAGGCTTAGCATTGGGGCCCTATAATGAATAAATAATGCAAGTAGCAACAAATCTTAGAATAACTACAGGAAAACACTAGGATTAGTTGTACTTCATAATTCATAATGATGTTAAACTTACTGAATTATGTTTATTTAAATATTCGGCAGCCTGCTCTTCAGCTACCCCACCAATTTCACCAATCAATATGATGCCTTTAGTTTCAGGATCTTTAATGAACACTTCAAGGCAATCAATAAAGTCTGTTCCATTGAAAGGGTCTCCTCCAATACCAACACATAAAGTCTGGCCCAAACCTGAAAATATACCGATTACTCAGAAGAGAAACTAAAATAGTCTATATGTTACCAAAACATTAATTTTTCAGATGGTATGGATGTGGCTAGAGCAATGAATGAGTCTGATGCTGCTGATAAGTTCAATGAATTTTTTGTATCTAGTATTGAGCAAATTAGTGATAGTATTGAATCGGACTGTGACTGGGATCATCAAGGATTACCTAAGATTGATAGCCAATTTGTGGATTTTACCCCCTTAACCTATTCAGATCTTAAAAAGATTATATATGACACTAAGAATAAAAATCATCCTCTTGAAACCCTCAGTTCTAAATTTATGAGGGAGACCTTCCATAGTATTGGTCATGTAATTTTACACCTAGTCAATGTTTCACTCTGTAATGGGCAGTTTCCCTCCCGACTTAAAAACAGTTCAATAATACCAGTACAAAAATCTCAAAATAATAATATTGCTAGTAACTTTAGACCTATTAACACCCTACCATGTATTGAAAAAGTGCTGGAGATAGCTGTGTATAAGCAGCTTCTAGAATACTTTAATAGGAATTTATTGTTTTATGGTAACCAATTGGGTTTTAGAAAGGGATATTCTTGTGAAACTGCTATCCAGTTTACTATAACTAAATGGAAGAGACAGGTTGATGGGGGAAAGTTTATTGTTGCTATTTTCTTCGACTTTAAAAGAGCCTTCGAGATTATCGATAGAGAAATTTTAGTCAAAAAATTAAAGTACTATGGCATAAAGGGTAATGCTTTAAAGTGGTTTGCAGATTAATCTGCAAAACTGAACTCAAGAAGTTAGGTTGGGAGGTTGCACATCTGAAAAACTTGTAAACAACATCGGTGTCCCTCAGGGAAGTGTGTTAGGTGCTTTGCTGTTCATAATATATATTAATGACATCCAGTCTGTTGATGATATTGAATTTTTGAACTTGTTTGCGGACGATACGTTGTTGGCATGTAGTGGGGATAGTTTGAAGATGTTTATAGACAAAACAAACATTATCTTAAAGAAAATCGATTTATTTTTAAAAATTAATAAATTGAAACTCAATTTGCAAAAGACTATTTATTTATAATATAATATATTATCAGCACAAAATATAAAGCTTCTTTTGTTGACATTGTACAACACAGGCTTAATATTGGTAATGAGTATATTCAGTGGACTACTGAAATAAAATATCTTGGAGTTATGATAGATAATGTGCTCTCTTTTAAGAACCACTTTGAGTACATGCAGAAAAAAATTCGAAAGAAGCTCTTCTTCTTTACTAGAATATCAAGAAACTTAAGTTTTTTTGCAAGATTGACTGTCTTCCGAAGTGTCATCCAACCATGTATTATTCCTCTCTTGTTTATTTGTTGTGTGGTACCCAGATTCAGTCTCTACAAATACTGCAAAATAGAGCAATGAGAATTTTATTGCGATGTAATAGGTATACTCCCATAGTATGTATGCTCCAGACCCTTAAATGGTTCACAGTGTCAAATAGATTGTATTTTTTGTCTATGTCGTTTATATTTAAATTAAGCAAGGGAATGATGCCAGACCACTTTACTGAGTTTATTAGCTTCCGAAGCGAAATACATAATTATAATACGAGACATCGTAACAATTTTCACATAAACAACCTACGATATACAAGTAGCTTGGCATCTTTATTTTTTAAAGGTCTTAGAGATTTTAATAACCTTCCTGTAGAGATTAGAGAATCAAGTTCGCTGGCTGTGTTTAAGAATAGACTGAAAAGATTTATAAGTTCAGATAGATAAAACTATTATATTTTGGAATAATGTCCACAAGTGTTGCCTATATATTATTTTGCGTTGTAATATTATCAAATTTTGTCTTGATGTTATTTGTTTTGTATATGTTTAAAAGATTTTATTAATTTTAATCCCATGTGTATTGTGTGATTTAACTTTTTTTTTGTATTAGGATTCCTACTTGGCTGAATAAATAAATAATATCTTTAACCTTAAAACTTTACAAAAATAAGGATGAGCTCAATTCGACGCTATGTGTGCATATAAACGGGAAAAGATTAATTTTTATACATTTTGGACCAAAATGATGTTACATACAGGGTATCTGGTGGATCGAATGTTGATATTTTAAGTGATGATAAAGGATATTATATCAAATACTTTTTGCCACATATGCTATCAGGCGAAGTCACACGGATTACAATGTACCAAAACGCACATAATTTGCACTGATTTTCGGTACAGTTCAATAAAATTCAGCCTTACTATCTAAGTTATCAAGTTCTAATATATCAGGTCTGCTACTATCATGGGCTGAATCATACTTAAATAATAGAAGGAAGGAAGTAAAAATTGATGAGTATCTTTCTATGCTTATTATTGTCAATTCTGGAGTGCCCCAAGGATCTGATCTAGGACTTTTTTTGTTCAGTTTGTTTATAAGTGACATGGGTAAGGAGATTTTCTCTAATTTCTTACTTTCTGCAGATGACATGAAACTGTTTAGTGAAATATCTCTTTTCGGGACATGGCAAAATGATATTAAGACCTTCTTTTATTGGTAAGGTTGAATAACATGTCACACAATATCAGCAAATGTCAATTTATAAGATTTACCAGACTAAAGAATATAACTCCCTTTCAGTATTCTATCAAAGTAAATGCAATTAGTAAATAAATACAGAAATAATTAGTAAAATTTAATAATACTAGACAATAGAAACTAAAAAAATAAATAACTAGTAATTAAAAAGAGTATAATATTTTTTGTGACAAAAAATCCCTAAAAAAAAACAACGAAAAATTTCCAAAACTTGCTTTCTGAAGTAGGTTCAAACTAATAAAAATAATAAATAGATATTTTTCTCTAAAATTATGAATTCTAAAGAAAAGCAACTAATATCAAATATATAGCCTAGACATTCCATACATAAATATTTGTTTTGTATGTACTTAAAGGCAAATTTACACAACCTTATTTTCAATATTTCTGTGGTCTGTCTGTTTTATAATTTTTTTTTCAAACGTTTTTTTTTTAGAATTAAAAATCATAATATACTCACCAACTTGAGTTGTTTGGTGAACAGCTTCATATGTCAAGGTACCAGATCTTGAGACTACCCCCACAATACCTTTTTGGTGAATGTGCCCTGGCATAATACCAATTTTGCATTGCTCTGGGGCAATAATTCCTGGGCAGTTTGGACCAATGAGTCGTGACTTGTTCTGCCTCAGCAGTTTATGTTTTACTCTAACCATGTCATGTTGTGGAATTCCTAAATAAACAAATATATGCATTAGTTAACAGACACTAAGTTTCCTAAAACACACTGGATTAAATTTAGAATATGACCAGCACCAATGTATCAAATGTTAATAGTAGTTTTACAATAACTGTGCAAAAAAGCTAAAAATAACACACCAAGTGATCTAATGAAAACAAAACGTCATATTTGATGTCAGTTAAAAAGATATGCCCAATTTGTTTTTATTGGCCACTTCTCAAACCACCGCAATTTAACAATTTAACAACAAGAAACATTAAATTATAGCTGTACCTTCAGTTATACATACAATAAGTGGTACTTCTGCATCTATTGCTTCATTGATGGCAGCAGCTGCACCTGGAGGTGGGACATAGATTACTGTAGCATCCGCACCAGTAGCGCTACGTGCCTATAATTAGAATAACGCGTATTTGGCATCAATACTGAAATACCGATTTATTCATGTTCATAAGATAAAATTTCTTACACACATCAAAGTACAAAATTATACATATATTACATTTTAAAATAATATTAAGCTTTGGTTACAAAATTTACAAAAAAATTAATTATTTGGAACCAAAGACCCTTTATTACTACTATTAATAAAGAATGCAGAGAAGACATTTGCTTTAAATCTGTATCAATAAATTATTGCTTTGCTCAATAAATATTTCTTCTTGCATTAATACCCTCCAAACTGCACCAATGTTAAATATGCGAATGAAACAAATATATTTTCATACATTCCTATTTGGAAAGCGCAGAATTACTACTCAAAAAAATAACTCAACAATCACAAAAAAAATTTAAGAAAGGGTAAGAAATATATATAAAATAAAAGAAAATTAGATACAAAAAATTGTTAATTAGCATTTACTAGGAAATTTCCTCATAACAATTTGTAACATCTTGAAATACATTCAATTTTTCTTAATAAGATGAAAATTTTGTTGATGGAAATTCTGTATATTTTGGGAAAAAAATGGTAAAGTTGTTTAAAGTTTTTTTTCCATGTACTGAAACCTTCCTTTAATTGAGAAAATTGAAATATTTTACAAATTATACATATATTATTATTATTACCAAATAAATATATCCGCATATAAAAATTGTGTTACTTTCATATTTGTGGAATTCTCATGAGGAAACCTATATTGTTTTTATTAATAATTCATTATTAAATTCTCAGTTTTAAATATATACCTCCTTAACTGAATTGAAAACTGGAAGGTCCAAATGGGTTTTACCTCCTTTGCCAGGAGATACCCCACCAACTACCTTGGTTCCATATTCAATTGCTTGCTTGCTGTGAAAGGTACCTTGTTTGCCTGTAAATCCTTGACAGATTACTTTGCTGTTAGCGTTCAATTTTAAGTTCCATCTTGTCGATTCGTAACTGTTAAAACGAACTGACTGTCCAAATTTGATACCTTCTCCTGTAACAAGTACTGTTGCTAAGTGGCATATTTAGAACTTGCCTCGGGGGGGGGGTTTAAACTTTCTATTCAAAAATGTACATGAAATTATTAGATATGTGTTCCTATCTATTTGACAAAGGGAGGATAATGAATTTCAGCAAATCTGGGGGGCGGCTTTTTAACCCCATCCCGCCCCCCTTAAATAAACTAATGTTTTGGCTAAGCATTATCCATATTAAACAAGTTTTTTACATTTGAAACAATATATTTTGTATTACAAAGGATGATTCAGCACAATATGTATGTTTAATATTTACAATTAAATTTATGGCGAGGGGTAAACAGCTGTAAGAAATAGATGTACATTCACAAGGAAGTATGCGGGAATTCCTAGGAAGTACCAGGAAGTATATAGGATTTCTGAGGAAGTATGTGGATTTCCCAGGAATTATGATGGAATTCCAGGATGTATGGAGGAATTCTAGGAGGTACCTTGAAATAATATGCATCAAATTGTACGTATATATATATATATATATATATATATATATATATATATATATATATATATATATATATATATATATATATATATATATATATATATATATATATATATATATATATATATATATATATATATATATATATATATATATATATATATATATATATATATATATATATATATATATATATATATATATATATATATATATATATATATATATATATATATATATATATATATATATATATATATATATATATATATATATATATATATATATATATATATATATATATATATATATATATATATATATATATATATATATATATATATATATATATATATATATATATATATATATATATATATATATATATATATATATATATATATATATATATATATATATATATATATATATATATATATATATATATATATATATATATATATATATATATATATATATATAAACTATATATAGATAGGGCGATGATATATATATATATATATATATATATATATATATATATATATATATATATATATATATATATATATATATATATATATATATATATATATATATATATATATATATATATATATATATATATATATATATATATATATATATATATATATATATATATATATATATGGGTATAATTTGGAAACTACTAGAGATAGGGCGATGAATTTTAGTTTTTTACAAAACTAGATACTCGTATGTACATTGTGACCAAATTTCACAATTTTAAAGTACACGGTTAAATTACTGCGATTTTTCAAACTATCTGAAATATTAAAATATGATTTTTACAGATCCATGTTACTTTTAAAGGCGTTATTTATTTAGTATTATTGAGAACTGTGGAATACCTACACAAAAAATCTCCAATTATTTTTTTTTATAATATATACCTTCATATTAAAACTATAAAACTGTTTATTTTTGATGATTCACACCACCTACTTTTTTGCTGTCTGTATTAATTTTTTTTTAAGAAGTCGATTTTTGATACTTTCTTTTCAAACTTCCTGGAAAGTTTGCAACTAATTACAAATTTCATATGTTCAATAGTATCAGGAATTTCCAGAAAATATATGGGATTTCCCAGGAGGTATATAGGATGTCCCAAAAAATATGCAGGATTTAGTAGGAGGTAAATGGAATTCCCAGGAAGTATTCAGGAATTCCTTAGCTATTAGGAGGTTTGGTGTACAGAATTAGCTCAGCTGTTTACCCCTCGATTTATGGAGTTTGTTAATGTTACCAATGACAAAAAGTTTTTCTTTATCAATTTTTTGCTATCTTAATAACCACCAAACGAAATATTTAAAAACTACTTATCCAATTAAGCAAATTTTGCAAAAAATCATGTGTGATTCAGGGATAAACTGATAAACTTCTAGTGAGAATCCTATACACCAAAACAAGAAGGCGGCCTAATAAAATTGATGAATTAATTTAATTATCTCAAAATCTACATCATCATATTAGGAGCAGTGTACTCTCCCTTAAGCGGACACCTGCCATCGCCAAACATATATCAGGTTAATAGAGGTGTCCGCATACAAGAGGAACTGCATAAATAAAATTATGAACTGTTCATACTATGTACAAGATTTATTAAAAACGAGAAAAAAAATTAAACTTATTACTAGATTAAAAGAATTTCAGTACAACAGCAGATGTTGGCAGAAATTTATATATTAGTCCATACTACTAAACTGCCTATATATTTTAAAAAGTTTGGGAAAATTAGGAAAAAAAGAGCACAATAGTAACAATCCAAACCAACCAAAAAAGCGAAAGCAAGGATCACCAAAAAATGAAACAACAGCCAATGCACAAGCAAACAACCAAATTAATTCTACCCAAAGTACAACCACGTAGAACATAAATCTCCAACAGTATTCAGCCAAGTGAAAAGAACTAGAGAAGAATAACTGGTTGGAATGGAAACACAAACATTGATTTCATTTACAACCAGCTGAAAAGGTAAACAGACTGACTATTTCCTAAGCTTGGAACAAGGAGCATAAATACTCACACGAAGTAATGCAACAAACACATATACAGTTGTCATAGGATGGGTAGAACATGCTGTTTCAGATTCAGATATGGGAGACCACTTACATCAATTAAATATTATCCAGAGCTACTGGAAAAGCAACCTCCCCTAATTGTATCATCACAGGATGCTTTAATTTGTGTGAAAAACTTTTAATTGGTGTGAATTAAAAAAGCCCACCACCAGCACCAGTTCCACAGCCATCCTCCAGATGCAACCTTTTCACACACACAACAGATCAATGTAGAGAACCAATTAAATGCAACAAATATAATTGTCCACTCCTAGCCTTCCCACCTAATACACAGCAGGTGGAGCAGAAAACCATGGCACTTAGTCTCTAAAATGTCCAAAAAAAAAGCAACAAAACTAATTGAATGCATCCCTAACACACAAATCAAATGACTTAACAAAAAAATCCCCAAATATTTTTACCCATTCCAGAATCCATAACAAAAATCAACAAGTAAATAAAAAACATAGAGATGCACTACTCCAGAAATTTCATAACCTAACCTAACCTTATACAATATTGACATTTGGGTCACTTTCTCTGGTAATATAGGAGGTATATTATCATGGTTTAATTGGAAAAAACATAAGATTGTTCACCAGCTAAACCAACATTAGGTAGTCAGATTAGCATTCAAACCTCCTCAAATTTTGTAAGACAACATAAACAGCCACTTACCTAAAAAAATACTTAATCAACTCTTCGTTTTTTGTCGTCACTAAAACGAAAGTTGACAGCAATACTAGCTATAGAGACTGGGATATCATTAAAAAAAAGGGAATATTGTTAATCAAAATGTAAGAGGAGACAGCTTAACCCAAGTTTCACCCAGTCTTAAGATTCGAAAAGCGAACCCACCAGCAGTGAATAATACACTAAATAAAATCCTCCACTTTGCCATTCCATTTCATGATGAATATCTACATGTATTCCTGTGCTACATACATCCAACCTCCATCATGGAGGAAACTCTATTTATTTGAGTTACTCTTTACAAATATTATATTATCATAGGCGATCTCAATAGAGCCAAGGCAAAGCAAATCAAAACAATTCTGGATAACTCTTCACTTAGACAAGCAGAAACACCACCTACTTTCCTTATAGCCAATAGCCCTGTCACCACACCCCAGACATTGTAATTTATTTAAATAGTATACAAAACAGCATCAAGTGCATCAAAACTGTTCTAAATATTGGTTCAGGTCACCTAGGATTTGAAATAGAGATTCCTTAAATGCCCATAGTTGAAGAAATCAAGTATAAAGTAAATCTAAGAAATACAATGCAGAAAAAGTTAATAGAAAAATATCACAATTTCTTCACATTTATTACAGACTTCAACTACACTCTCTCTAACCTTATTGTAGAAGAATCACCGAAAACAAGACAAATACATAACACCACTACCTCTATACATAATTAGGTTCATTAAATCAAGAGATAACAGCAGACCTAGAAATAAAGAGACAGCTTAATGTATATAACAAAAACATCCAAGACATGATCAAACAGTTCAGAGATAACCAATGGGGTTCAACATATTGAAAAGCAAAATGGGAAAAATCACTGGCAACAAATTAAACCATACAAGTATACATGCCAGCACAAAACCAAGTTAACAATACTTGCACTTGCACATTACTGAATAAATGGGAAACTATTAAACGAAGATCAAGAAAAGGTTAATGCTTTTGCAGATTATTACCAACAAATATATTGCTTTGACAGAAACCGAACTTAAGATATAGATAACCTTGATATAGTCACCATCTGGTCAAAGCAATTTTTTTCTGAATGATAGAGGAAGGCACATATTTTCTCATAATTAACATGGGAAAATCAACATCCCTGGATACGATTCTCTAACTAAAAATATGATATTTTTAGTTAAAAATATATTTTTAGTTAGATATTCTCAGACAATTAAATAATAACATACATATGAAAATAATTAACATCCTTAACTACTGCTCTCAAAAAAGACAATTTCCAGAAGTTTTGAAGAAAGTTCAAATCAACACCATTCATAAGCCAAACTTAGATCACTCGAGAGTTAGCAACTTCACCAATCACACTCCTTTCAGTACTTAGAAAAATCCTGGAAGTTAGGATCAAAGAAAGACTACAACAACATCTTACAAGGCATATTCCAGTCTACCAGTTCAGCTTCAAAGAAAAACATTCAACACTAGTTTCAGTCACCATAATGTGTTCAAACATACAAGCAGCCAAACTTTCCACTCAGTGAAGTGCAGCAGTGTTTTAGATAGAAGCCAAGCATCGGTAGCATTTGGCATGATGGACTTTTATTTAAATTTTTGAGACTTAACTATCCAACACATTTAATTCACCTGTTCTGCCATGACTTTTACCATTACTTCCAGACACAGCATGGCTATTTCGACACTATGTTATACATTCTCCAGTTTGCAGATGACACTGCCTTAATGGGTCACTATTCTATGTTATAACTCACTTTATCTTCCCTACAACAACTTGGTTCAAGTTCTGGAAGCATAAACTAAACATACTAAAGTCACAATTTGTCATTTTTAATCACAACACAAGCCAATATCTCCAACAGTTCTGTTAAACAATGACCCAATTGTACCATAGGATACAACAAAATATTTGGAATCATAATAGACCAAAAACTAAACTTCCACCTTCACACAAAGTCAGTTAAGACCAATTGCATCACTAGAGCAAAACACTTTACTGATTTTATAATAAATAAATAAATATATACTTAACTTAATAATAACTTTCACTTTTAATAATTAGTAGATGGTTGTATGTATGTAAAACCAATATTTTGAATAAACCTATTTTGAATTTGAATATACAATGCGATCTGCAGACCACTTCTTGTGAATTGCCATCCTATCAAATTCAAATTCTCTTTATTAGTTCACACAAGATCAAAATAGGTGACATTGAACAGGTCAACTCTTAAATACTATATTTAAACACTAAAATGTAAAACAAAAAAAAAAAATATTAAAATAGGTACTAACTTGTCATAAAATCATATCGTCTAGAATTGTAAAAACTTATCATAAAATTGTATATAGTGTAAAAGTGTATAAGCGTAGTAAACATATCACAAATACAGAATACAAAATGAAAAAAACAAAAAAAGAAAAAAACAGAGTAAGAGTACAGCACAGTTTTATCCACATAAAGTCTCCAACAAACAGTACATATACATTATTTATTGTTGAGGTTCCAGAAGTCCTCCAAACAGTAAAAGGCCTTCTCAGAAAGGTACTTCCGCAGCTTTTTCCTAAATTGGACAGCTGATGTTTGACATTTTATAGCATCAGGTATGTGGTTATAAATCTTTATACATGCGTACCGTGGAGATTTTTCAAAGAGCGATGTTCTATGATTTGGCACGACTAACGCAGATGCATTCCGTGTTGGGTAATTGTGAGAATTCTGATTTTGCATGAATTTCTCTTTGTTGGAAAATACATATAGAGCACATTTGAATATATATATTGATGCAACAGTTAAGATGTTGTACCTTTGGAAAGTGACTACAGGTTTCAAGTGGCTTTAGCCCAAATATCAATCTTATAATGCACTTCTGAGCTATAAAAATTCTACTGATATCGGTAGCTTGACCCCAGAGGATGATATTATAAGTCAGATAATGGTAAGCTAAGGCATAATAAGAGTTCAGAAGCATATCTGCGGGAATGGTTTGTTTTAGTTTTAATATAGCAAAATATGCCCTACTGAGCCCTGAGCAAATGTGATCTATTTGGTGACACCAACTACTTTTTGAATCCAGGTAAGAACCCAAAAATTTCACCACATCAGCACAGTCCTCTATATATGCCCTTTGCTTCAAACTATAAAAGTGAACTGTAACAGTCTTTTCCTTGTTGAGGATCAGTCTATTTTGGGCACAACACTGACTCATGCTATTTAAACAGTCATCAGTTAGACATCAAAAACCTGGAGGTTGATGAAAGAAGCCCTCTTTGACCAATTATAAGGATTACACATCCGTAAAATACTCTGAAATCATCAATTCACTGGTAACTTTATGTAGCATGATTCCACCTGATAACAGGGCCAGGACCCATTCAGAGAGGACCCTTTTGGAGGAAATACTGCGATAATGACTCTTCTCATTTATTCTGCCTTTTTTTGTACTTTGTATTTTATACTAGTTGTAAATTAGCACCTGTGATATGTAACCTAAATATGTCTTGCCGCAGACTGGCTTTAGCTTCCCACCCACACAAATAGTGTAGTGGAGTTTCCTCACCTCATGTTACGAGTTTTCACTTTGAATCTATTGTATACACCATAGGCTGTCATTAAAAATTGAAAAAAACCACAAATATGTGGGTTCGTTAATGACATAAGAATCTGGATTTTATTGAATATAGGCATTGAACATACATACATACCAATCAAAACAAGTTTTGAGTTCACTATGAAACAAATGGCTCTAGAGTCCTTGATTATAACTAGCAAAAAAACATTTTTTTAATTTTGGAAAATTAAAGAAAAATTGTATCTGGAAAACTCACCCCCCTTTTTTCATGAACATGAACAGGAATGAAACAAAATCTGATCTTATATTAGTAAATACTCCACATGTGAGGCATTATCAGTTCATACATATAATAGAATAAACAAACTAAACAGATAAAAATAATAAAAAACAAATATTAACAGTGAACTTTGATCAATCAAATTTTAAGGTTAGAAACTAAAATATTTCCAAAAACTGACCTAAACTGTATTAATCTATATATAACACCGGAAAAAACTTGAAACAATGTGATATTCAAAATTCAAATTCAAGGTCTTAATGTTCTATTTTAACTTAAATTTATCCTGCACATTATGTAAGGCGATTCAATGACTTCTGAACTTACCGAAAAATCTGAATATTCTAGTAGGTACAGCCATTGCTCTATATTAAGCCTAATTTGTATAACTAATATTTAATCTTTAATTCATAAATATTTTGAGACAGTTTTTTTTGATATATCACTAATCACTTCTACTAAGCAATCCTTCAATTATACACAAGCACCTTCAGCTACAGCGACTAGGGAGTATTAGCAATAGCAATTTCTTGCGCTATGCAGTAACGGAACGGTATAAGCCACATGGTCATATTTGATCCAATAGCAGAATTGTTTAAAATTCCCAGATCCACCTATCACTCAATCTTCCCCCCTTTATTATAGAAATCGTAGGTCTTAAGTAGTCACATTTCGAAAGTATTGCTACCAGATGGGGCCCGAAAGTATTCCTATATTTTAATATATCTTCAGATTCCGAGATGGCCCTAGCGTTGCCAAATGACTGAGACTCATATTAGGGATGTTGATGTCAGGAAAAAATATCGATATATATATATATTATATATATATATATATATATATATATATATATATATATATATATATATATATATATATATATATATATATATATATATATATATATATATATCTCGGTATCATTAAAAATACCGCTTTAATATTTTATATTATAGTTTATATTTTTTTTAATAAGTTATTACCACTTGTTTTCTGGGTATTTACACAAAAATTCTGAGCAGAACTTCTAGAATCAATAGGAGTTTTCACCATACTCCAATTCCAATATATGTTTTTGGCACTGCACTTCGCAACTTGCCAGATTGCTCCCCGTCCGGAGCTTACTCGCTTTATCCGGCGACCCTCGGAGCGGGATACACTTGATTCCGGTTTGGGGACGTTATCGGTGGGATGTCCGGATGGCGAGCTCTGAGCTCCGGTCACCCCGTGTATTTCAAAATCTTTAAATTTGATTTTATTTAAAAACTTTCTAATGCATCTTGGCTTCCACTAGATGCCCCTTGAGAGTACTACTGGTCTCACGAGATAACCTTTTTTTTCAAGCTATCCCCTTACCCCTCCCACTCCCGCCACGTAGCGGCCGTTACGCTAATATTCTATGTAGAACTGCGGCAGACGAACGGGATAGAATGCAGGAACAACTAGGCCTCACACGTTCAGCGTATGCTCCCTTTCTAGCGGGGTCGTTAGTTTCCACTCTGAGCGGTTGAGTCTCCCGTTTCCCCCCGAAATAAAGCAGCAAAACCGAACACGTGGCACCACTTATGTTAACAACACACAGGTCTGCATTCGACGAGACGAACCGGAAGACTGCACCATACTCCAGTTCGGCTGATCGCTTCGAACCGCAAGAATTCACGTTACAAGTAGTAACGTCACTGGCTTAACGGTTCGATAACAGGTCTATCAAATTGCTAACCATTGTCGGGGATATAGTCCCGATCGCGTTTCCAGAAAAAAATAAAATATGGCGGTTTGCTTACAAATAAGAAACAGCGGAATTATTTATTTTGTATCACTATATATATGATTTTTATAGTCTTCTAGAGCCGCCTCTGGTTCTGTGTTTGATATTATTTGGGTTTTTGCATATTTTAAGGTTGGTTAAAAGTTTAATGAAAAATGACAAATTGCTTGTAACAGGCACAATTGCTATTAACAAATAAACTTTTGCACATAAATTGCTAATTGTTTTTCCATATTGGTTATCATTTTTTTTGCAAAATCAAAACACATTTAATCATTTACTTTAACTGTCACTTGGAAACCGTTAACCAAACGTTTTCACCATGTTCGACACATGACGCCATCAAGACGTCATTATCTGACAGACCAGTGCTAGAGGTTTGAGACCAGCGTTTAGTGGAACCGGAGCATGATAAAAACACTTAATGTTTATAACAACTCTCCAGCCTGTAGATATAGGTGGAAGCACTGTGGAAGTTTTTTATTAAAATCAGCAAACTTGAATTATAATCTGGTAAGAACTGAAGACGTTAAATCGCTGAAAACAAAATTCACAGACAACACAGAAATAGATTACGGTTAAGCCTGGAACACAATGCAATTTACGTCAACAATTGACGCTCAGATTAAATATTGCTAAGATATTTAATCTTGAGCATTAAGGGCAACCGCCTTGTCTAAATTAAAACAATCCTTAACATTTCTAGGACTGCGCGAAGGGACATTATGCATTGTAGAAGAAGCAAAATAGTACATAAAATTTCGTATTCGATAATAAACATTTTATATTGATATTTCCATATATCGGCCTAAAGTATATCATCTAAAAATATCGATATATAAGACGAAATATCCTTTATTTGATATATCGATATTTTTTCAACATCCCTAACTCATATATATTTAATTTGGTCTTTTTTTGACGTCAAGGACGCTTGTGTAATATAAAAAAACTGCCATATAAATTTCTCTACATAAAAGCAAATTCGAAGGATTTTTAAAATAAACGTATTTTAGGGATTTTTCGCAGCCTGCGGAAATGTACAATTTATTCCTGACTGTGATATATAAAAAAACATGATTACGAGGAAAAATTGTGTTGGCATAGCTACATAAGCTTGTTATACTATGGCGATAAGAATTACAAGGCAAGTTGCAGACAGGGATGATTAAAGTATCGATACAAGAAAAAATCGTATTAAAAAGAATCGTTACCCGAAATATCGATACATTTTCGATCCGAAGTATTACAATTTTCTAAACAAAAGTGAAGGTGAGTTTATAGAGGAAATAAAATAAAAACTAAATAGGATATAAGAACAGCTATCAAACCCAATATCACAACACTTTTTGGATTAGTTTTTTTAACACAATTTTAAATTTTACATACACACAGCTCATCCAAATACAACGATATTTAGGGAAATTGTAAATATCACATGTTCAAAGACGCAATGCGCAGCCGTACTTTCGAAAAAAAAAACAAAATAAAAACGATTAAATTTATTATTTTTAAGAAGTCCGAAACAATGAAATCTTGATTTTAAAGGAAGCAGAGTACCAGAAGACATTCATTTGACATGAGATCAGAATATCGAAAGTTTTTTTTTATTTTTCGTAAATTGGAATTTAATATTCCTCAAATTTTTTTTGCGAGAATGTTTATATCCAATTTATTTTTTATTGTTAAACGAAAAATTTAAGCCATTATTTAATAATAAGACAGCAACTTTTCCCGTCATTTTCTAGCGTTTTAAAGATGGGTAAAATCAGAAATTTTAAATATCGGTAATTTAAAAAGATCAATGAAATTAAAATTTATTCGGAATATTTCCAGGCATCAACTTGTCGCTGTCACCAGTGTCAGAGATAAATATATATATATATATATATATATATATATATATATATATATATATATATATATATATATCCCATCTACCCTTCTCGCTTAACTACAGTTAAAAAATTTTAGATACCTGTAACTTATAGAAATCTGTAATCTCTAACTAAATATTTGAATTTTTAATACCCAGCCATAATATATATTTTACGCTAGATGACGCCACTACTAATATATTAGCTAGATATTATGGATCGAATTGTATTGATAAGCAGTCATATGTATCGATACATAGTATCTATCGTTTTCCTAGATATCGATATACTAGAATATCGGCCCGTCTCGTGCATGCCTAGTTCGAAATGCAGCTTCGAGCGCTCGCAGTGTAGATACGAAGAGAAGACAAAAGACAAGTTAAAACATGCAGAGTTAATAATAATGAAATGACAATAGAAAATTTGTTCAACAAAGGTTTTCTTTTTTTGCAATAGGTACGTATTGAATTATTTTAATACTTTAATTGCAGTATTTCAATCTTAAAAGCCCCTTATTCAACAACTTTATTAATTAACAAAAATTAAGCGTAGAAGAAATTCAAGACCTTTGATTAAGACAGTTCTTTTTTTCAGAGACATACAGTATCCTCATTTAGAGAGATATACTGACATTTTTTAAGTTTTGAATTATACCATTGTAACCTTGAAGTGATCATTCATCCCCCATGGCCATTTGTATTCTCCGTCTCCCTTCTCCAATTGGAACCAAAGATTACTAAAAATAGTACTCTAACACAAAAGGCATGACCTTTTTACCTATTTTTAAACATCCGTTGATGATATAGGCAGTTGATTGTTTCGTTGAATAAGCGGAAAGCCTTCCCCATACAACGACTGTTCTTCTTACCTTAATACAAAAGGGATGACCGTTTTTAACCATTAGTTATTTTTGGTCCATATATTTTAATATTGTTTCCGATTGACGTCTTCTAAATGTTGTATACATAATTATTATTTTCTCCCATTCATTCTCAAAAATTTTACGTAACATGCCTTATTATTTTCTGAAATGGAGAAAAGTAAACTTCTTGAAGACAGTGGAAAAGTGTTTTGGTTCAAAAATGAAAACTTGTGAAGATAAGTTTGCCTTTCCAAACAGTGAATATTTGTATAAACATATTCTGTCTGCCACATACTAACGCAAATGCTGAACAAATATTTTCAGTTGTGTTTTGACCAATGTCCGTTAAAAAAAAACGGCAAATTTGCATTTACCTAGAACTTTCCTCGTAAATATTTCTACGACGTTTATATATGCATATATTTATTTTGTAATACCAAAATACAAGAGTTCTAACCACACTACACCACAACTTGTTACGTTCTGGACGCGCGTTTCGCTAACCAAGTTAGCATCATCAGCAGATGATATAAACTAAAAGTTTATATCATCTGCTGATGATATAATCATATATATATATATATATATATATATATATATATATATATATATATATATATATATTTATATATATTATCCTTTTACCAGGGAAGTAAAAATGTAATGTTGACCCATATTAGTAGAACATTTTTAGCAAAAATGAGTGGTTTAATGATTTTGTTACCATTACGCCCTCTAAAAGTAGATTTGGGTATTTGCAGTGTTGCTCTATATTGTTTTATGTTATTATCTTTCTAGCTAAATTAACAGAAAGTTTCAAATAGAGTTACTATTCCATAAGACAACTTGAAAGTCTAGTTTAATATTTGCAGTTTGCAAGGTTTTTTTTGTCATCGAAAGCTGGTGGCTTTTATATTTTCTAAGAGCATTACGGTTTTGAATATGAAAATAGCTAAGAGTGGACACACCACTATTTTTAGGATGAACAAAGAATGCACCCCTCAAGTTTTGCCAACGAACTTTTTTCAACACAAAAAATGACCAAGGTGAATGAATTAAGCGTTAATAATATACAGAGTTTTATTTTAGCTTGCAAAGTAAAAAGGGTAAAACTAGACGTTAGGAAACTGGTCTTTAATTATTAGATTGACCCCATTTATACTGAAAAAAAAAGCCTTAGATTGATAACTTAAGTCGCATGTTTAATTACGGTCTATTTTTCTCTTCTTATTTCATTAAACATATATTATTACTCTAGAAAGAACCAGTGGCATACACCCCCCTCCCAATTTTTTCTAGGTAATTTGGATGCATTGAAAAGCTCGGAAATTTTATAAGATTTCTAGGAAGGAAGTATTGTAATCAAGAAAAATATCGGTCTGTGTGCGGCTTAGCTCAAAAAGAACAGTTGTATTAAGATCAAATTTTAGTCAATTTGGTATAGGATTTTAGTATAAATTGGATGGAATAAAATAACTACCCAGTCAAATACAACATAATTTTTTTGTTTGTTTTAATTGTAAATAAGGAAATTAAAAAAAATCAGAATGACAAAATAAGAAATAAACATCAAAAACCAAATAAAAAAAATCGGCAAATTGGCCTTCTGCTCTCGTAACGGATATATTGTATATAGTTATTTGGTAATAACTTTATAAACATTTAATATAAATATTATTATGTGTTACTTTCCTTGATAAAGGGAAAGTTTTATTACAAGAAAAATTCTATTTAAAAGGCTTTACTTATTTTTGGACCAAAGTACCCAGAACCTACCTTATAATATACAATTTATACAATATTGCCCAAACAACGTTAAATAAATAAAAAAAAACATTTGAGGACAAAATTTCGGTTTGGTGTGCCATATCGGTCGCTGGCAGTTCACGCTGGCAGTTCAAAACATTAAGAAAATGTTCCTTAATATATTATACTTTCAATACCTTGTGTCAATATTTTCCAACTGCAACAAAAAAAAATCCGAAAACTATTGTTTCATATGTTACATACATGAGAAGTAAGTCCTTGAGTAAAACAATCTTATTATTTCGAAAAATTGGTGTGTTCTATACTAAACTGCTCAAAAAATTAGTCATCACAGCAATTTTTTTTGTCATTTTTAGGAGACTGTATCTCGAAAACGCCTTAGTCGATTTTTAAGAATCAAAAAGATTCTGAAAGACCATTATTTGCTTAATCAATAGTCTGGAGTCGTCTTTGATAAGAATATTTTTTTTTGTGTTATACAGGGTGTGAAAAATATAATGTAAAAATGTAAAATTTTAACTCTCTGCACCTCTTGCAATATTTATATTAGAACTTTCATAGTAATCACATATTTAGAAGCTTGGTTCGATATCTCGGGCCGTATTTGGCGGTTTTTTATATTTTTATTTAAGAAAAAAGTTACAGGGTATTTTGAGAAAGGCTGTATTTTTTAAATTAAAAAATTTGAAATTCCTGGGGTTTTTTTTATTTATAGTCGAAATTCCGGGACTTTATTATCCCAATTTCTCTATACCCAGAAGTATAGAGGTTTTTTTGAAATTACAAAACTTACAAATTTCTGTGTGCTCTTTTTATTAATGTGGATCTTTCGGGGCTTTATTCCCCAGTTCCTCTGTACACAAAATTATGGTGGTTTCATAATTTGTTGGTTTAGTACAGGGTGATCCATTATAAATGTCTACTCCGTTTAACTTTTTGGCTTTACACTAGGCTTTACATTATAGAAAAAAAATTTAAATACAGAAGTTGTAGGATTTAATAAGTAGTTTTTAGCGCATATATTTTTATGTATACAGGGTGTCTCAAAAAAGGCTAACAGACAAAAGTTGCATTTTTTAAAAATGGAACACCTTGTATTTGACTTGATATTTTGATTCTACTGGAGAAACTAAGACTTTTGATATATTCAAAAACAATATAATTATTGAATTTGGGCATATGGTGTGTTGTATCAAAATTCTTAGTTTTTCCAGTAGAATCGAAATATCAC
Organism: Kuschelorhynchus macadamiae; assembly: GCA_030620095.1. Taxonomy (NCBI): domain Eukaryota; kingdom Metazoa; phylum Arthropoda; class Insecta; order Coleoptera; family Curculionidae; genus Kuschelorhynchus; species Kuschelorhynchus macadamiae. Next base: position 507,784 of record JAUTXW010004784.1, read on the forward strand.
GTCAAATATAGGGTGATCCATTTTAAAAAAGCCAACTTCTGGTGTCAGCTTTTTTTGAGACACCCTGTATACATAAAAATATATGCGCTAAAAACTACTTATTAAATCCTACAACTTTTGTATTTAATTTTTTTTAAAATGTAAAGCCTTGTGTAAACCAAAATGTTAAATGCGGTAGACATTTGTAGCGGATCCCTCTGTACTTAACTTTTTTCCTGAACCAAAAAATACGAAACGAAAATTCCACATTAATAAAAAGAGCACATAGAAATTTGCAATTTTTGTAATTTCAAAAATATAGATTCCTTGAGAATACCCTGTAAAATTTTTTCTAAACGAAAAAGTGCAAAACCGCTATACTTGTGTGTAAAGAAAGGCTGGGATAATAAAGTTCGGAAAGTTTTATATTAAATGTAAGAACTTATAGAAATTTGAAATTTTTTAATTTAAAAAACACCAAATTTTTGAAAATACCCTCTAACTTTTTTTTCTAAACAAAAAATGCAAAACCTCTATATTTCTAAGTAAAGAGATACTGGGATAATAAAGTCCCGGAATTTCTACAATAAATAAAAGAACCCCAAGAAATTTTAATTTAAAAAAAAAACAGACTTTTTGAAAATACTCTGCAACTAAACAAAAAAATAAAAACCGCCAACTATGGCCCGAGATATCGAACAAAGCTTCTAAATGTAATAACTACGAAAGTTGTAGAATAACTATTGCAAGAGGTGCAGAGAGTTAAAATTTTTCATTTTTACATTATATTTTTCACACCCTGTATAATACAATTTTTTTGTCAAAGACCACTCCAGGCTAATCAATTAATTAATTAAACAAATAATGACCTTTCAGATTCTTTTTAATTTTTAAAAATCGGCTAAGGCGTTTCCGAGCTACAGTCTCCTAAAAATGACGAAACAATTTGGTGTGCTGACTCATTTTTTGAGCAGTTTATTTATTACAAAAAGTTGATATTTACTCCAGCTTAATCAATATTACCTCAAATTGTCAGTATAAACAAATAAACAGTAAAAGTAAAAAATAAAATTTTAAACTATCATGAAAATTTAACAATTTGAAGTAGGTATTATTAGACGTATGTATGTTATATTAGTAGGTTTCTATAAAAATTTATATTTTCAACGATATTGGCATATATGCATAATGTCTAATCCCTAAACTAATGTCTAATGATATTTTTTTTTCAGTATTTTTTTTTCAGTATTTTATTAAAAAATATTTACCTTCAACGAATATGGATCCTAAATCCACGACAGAATAAAATATATAATAAACATATTTATGCCTGTTTTTGTGGTCACCAAAAAGGCAAGGTTTACTTAAAATACCTAAATAAAGAAGTTCCTCCTCTTCCGAAGCCAATCCGGAATTGTTATACTAATAAAATTATTTCCATCATTCATCCAAATAGCTATCTTGAAATAATAATAATAATAATAAATGTCTTTTATTTCAAAATTAACATACATAAAAAAAAATACATTTTGTAAAAACATCACAAGAGCAAGGCGCAGTCTAGCCAGAAAGGCTACTCTACTGAACCCCGTTCTCGTGGTAAAGGAGTTAAGCAAATAACATGAATATTATTATATTTTTTCCGTTTAACAACCACTAAAAACACTCGCCATTGGTGAACTTCGGAATTAGTTGGTTAAAAAAATAAACTAGAAAAAGATTCTCAGGATTCCTGGAGGCAACGAACATATTTATTTGTACTGACACTTTAACAAAAAATTGGTAAATTTCCTTTACGCGGAACTTCCATCATTATGAATATTTCCTTTTATTAGGAATAGTGAAGTGTGACCCAATTGAGTTCAGTACATATCTTTTCAAACATTTTTATTGGGCGCCATTTTGTTCTATCATATTTGATTCCTACCCATATTTTACTAGTTTCTACCTATGCTATCCTATACCACATTTAATTTTTCTGCAAAATTCAGAATCAATTGAATATGATTTTTTTAAGTTGCTTTTTTAAAAAATTTATTGGGTGCCATTTTGAATTCGAACCCCAATTTTAGCAGTTTATCTCTATATTACACTTAATGTTGCACACAATTTGAAATTAAGTAATTTTTTCAGGTTTCAGGATTTTTTTACATAGGTCTATATCTTATATTCATACCAAAATGTTACCAGCTCATTCCTACGTAACACTTGATTTTTGTGCAAAATTTGAGGAAATTGGATAATTACTTTTTTAGTAATATTTTTTTAACGTTTCACTAGGCAGCCATCTTGTTCCGGCTTATTGGATTTTCATCAAAATATTACCTTAATTCTTACTAAAATTTGAAGTCAATCTGATGAGAAGCCAACTGACAGACCAACAGATAAACTGACAGATGGAGAGACGGAATTGATAAAACATAATTTTTTGGCGTCTAGGGACGCTAAAACCTGAAAATATATAAAAGCTGAGAGGGTAATTTTTTCACGATTACAAATGTTTTATTCGGCCTCCACTTTGTTCCGCCATCCTAAATAAGTACCACAGTTTTACTAGTTTATCTCTATACCACAATTAGTTATGGTACACAATTTGAAATAAGTCCCTTAAGTAGTTTTTCAGGATGAATTTTTAAATATTTTATTAAGTCGCCATTTTGTTCCGCCATCTTAGATTCGTACTAAAATTTTACCAGGTGATTTCTACGTAATACTTGATTTTTGTGCAAAATTTGAGTTAAATTGGATAGGATAGGATAAGTTTTTAGGAATAATTATTAACTTTTCACTAGGTCGCCATTTTGTTTTGTCATATTGGATTTTTACTAAAATGTTACCAGGTCATCCACATGTGGCCCTTAAGACAGACAAACAGAATTGATAAAACATATTTTTTGGCACATTAGTGTGAATTTGGAGAAAATATTACTTAAGAGTGATACGAAAATTCACGAAAACTGATATGTCCTTGACAAGAAAAAAAAGGATCAGATATTTCAAAATGTATTTAGGTTGGCAGAGTACCCAAAAAAAAAACGAAAAAAATCCTGCTTAAGCGAAGAATAAAATGCTGTTGCAGTCATCACAATGGAATCAGCGCATCATAAAAAAAAGAAATATCTTTGACAGAGAATACGCAAAATTAGCATTGTTGGTCATTTAGATTTGTAGCTGCTTTATGAAACAAATACATAACATAAAATCATGCAAGCCTAAAGGTAACCATACGCTGGAAGAAGGTGGTAAGGCGAAGTGATTAGATTCTTACTTATAGTAATGTTTACCACAAATGGGACAGTTAATTTACAAAATGTACACTTGTATTAATAAAAAAAGCGTACACCTAATATGTAGTGGTGTAAGTTCTTTTTTATTTTTATCTGTATTTTTTAACGCCGCATGATGTCAATAGTTAACAAACGCCCAACTGACAAAGTTATCAAAATGCCTTGTCATTTTATCATATTATCAAAGCTGAGAGAGCCCAAATAGTGGCATGAATTGGAGGTGGATGGGAGTTCGTGTTCTAGCTCAATTATATAATAAAAGCAAGGCTACAATCCTGAAACTTCAAAACATCGTTGGTAGTAACGGGGTTCATTCAGAAGGAGAGAGAGAAGAGCCAAAGAATTACCAATCCTGAAGAGAATCTGGTTTTTCGAGATATTTAAGAGATAATCCTTATGAGATCGGGAGAAACCCTGTGATTGGTGGAGGATTTCCTGTACCTGAATCTACCGCCAGAAGAAGAGTAAAAGAATCAGAATTGAAAAACCGCACAGCTGCTAACAAAATGATGCTCACGCCGGAAGAACGGAGGTAGTCGCGGATACTTTTCGCCCTACATTATATATTCCGGGAGCTTCAGTTTTGGAACAGGGTAGTATTTACAGATGAAAAGACCTTCTAATCTACACATGAGGTTCGAAGAACGCTACACTTGCAGCCTTGCCTTTAACCTAAACGCTTTTCGGTCAATGTATGGGGATGGATGAGTGTCCATGGTCTTGGGGTCTGCTGGATATTTGAAGGAAGATTCAATGCTGCCCATTACAGGCATATTCTAGAATATGTTGAGCCAATCTATCCGAACAATATTGTTATTTATCAGCAGGATAATTATCCAATCCACACTGCAAATGCAGTCAGGATATAGTTTCAAAAGAATAATGTAGAAGTGTTGCCATGGCCTTCTTTCACCCCAGATTATAATCTTATCGAAAAGTCTGGGGTCTAATTGAAAAAAAAACTACACTGCACAAAACAATTAACGCAACGCCTAAAATTTCGTCTAACTTTGAATGGAAATTTCTCGAGAATGGTTGATCCGATTTTGATGAAGCTTTTATCGATATTTAGGTTAATTCCTCGTGAATATTCTTTTGATATTAAAATTCAATGTTACTTTGTTCTAGGCAATAATACAGGGTGAAAAAGAAAGACATGTTTTATTTACCAAAGTTTAAAACACCCTGTAGAATAAATCAGATGGATTCAAGAGATCTAACCAAAAGAATGTTGTAGCCCAGTATGTTTCCAACAAATCGTTTTTTTATTCGCTTCAATAGCACAATTTTTGCCTGAGTTACAGGACTTATTGAAATGTACTGCATTTACTGTGTTTTAAATGAATTTACCAGTTCATGTTTGAATTGATTCTGTTGAAGACGTTTGTAATTTGTAGCTTGGCTGTGAAGATTTTTTTTTTAGATCACTAAAATTCAATATTAGTTTTGTTCAGTCAATAATACAGGGTGCAACGAAAAATAAATTATAATGTTTTTAAATTACGAACGCATCGGTTACCGGATATTTGAACATGGCACTATTCTACATTTTAGTTTAGTTATACGAAAATTTCTTCGTGATATCAAGGGCCAGGATCGGTTTAGTTTTGTCAATAATACAGGGAGTTAGAAAAACATGTTTTAATAGGTAAGATTAAGATATGTACCTCATCCAGCCCATTCCAAGTATCGATGAGTAGCTCACCCAGCTCTTCCACGTTATTTGGCTATCTTTCATTAGCCCTTAATCTCCTGCCCAATAAGTCCCAAACATCGATCCCAACATTATTAACGTAATTTTGCACTACACGTGCTGTATGGGGACGAGCGTTGACATGCATTAATAAAAACTCCGCTCCAACATTATGTGCAAATGGCCTCACGTGATTGTCCAGTATTTCGTTGATATATCGATCCGCATTCAAATTCCCATCCACAATAACTAACTCCGTACGATCAGGACCCCTCAAAGATACCCCTCCCCAAACCATTACTGATCCCCCACCAAACATTACGGTATTAACAAAATTCCCCTGTACATAGCGTTCATTTGGTATACGATACACACGGACCCGTCTATCGCAATTAAAAAGACAGAATCTCGATTCATCTGTCCACAGCACTCTCGACCAATCAGCTTCCGCCCAGTTCATACGTTCGTTAGCCCATTCTAGCCTGGCTCTCCGATGTGTTGCTGTTAACGCAGGACCTCGTGCAGGAACACGTGGTCTCAAATTTCCTTCCCTCAAACGATTCCGCACTGTTTGAGTGCTTACCTGAGGACCATTCGCGTGTTGAATTTCCTGCCTCAGAAACCTTGCCGTCACGAAATGTTGTCGTAAAGCAGACAACCGCAGATACCGGTCTTTACGCTCACTGGTAACACGCTGTCGACCTTGTCCAATCCGTCTGGAATGATCATCGGTCTCCATGTGTCTCTGTATGACTCTATGTACAGTTGATTTATGTACATTCAATCGTTCCGCTATCCTGCTATAGCTCCAGCCTTCATCTCTAAGAGTTCTTGCAATTACACACTCGTCGCGGGCAATAAGTCCTGTAACTGAGGCAAAAATTGTGCTATTGAAGCGAATAAAAAAACGATTTGTTGGAAACATACTGGGCTACAACATTCTTTTGGTTAGATCTCTTGAATCCATCTGATTTATTCTACAGGGTGTTTTAAACTTTGGTAAATAAAACATGTCTTTCTTTTTCACCCTGTATTATTGCCTAGAACAAAGTAACATTGAATTCTAATATCAAAAGAATATTCACGAGGAATTAACCTAAATTTCGATAAAAACTTCATCAAAATCGGATCAACCATTCTCGAGAAATTTCCATTCAAAGTTAGACGAAATTTTAGGCGTTGCGTTAATTGTTTTGCGCAGTGTATATAAACGAAATTGTAGGCCTCATTTTAATGAACTCTGGGATGAAATTTATCACTGCTGGGAAAGATTGATCCAAATATTGTAATTTTTTTAATTCACTGGGTGGATGGATCAGCCAAAGTTATTGAAAGAGAACGTTATATGAGCAAGTATTAGTTTTTTAATAATTCTTAGAATTATTATTATAGTTTGATCGCATTATATGTAGTATTGTTAAACATTTTCAAACCTTGGTGTACATTTTCTTTGCATTATTGACATATAACCTCTAACTTGTGAGAGCCTTCAAAAAAACATCAGTCACTACAGCCAGTTTCAAGCAAAAGTGACAAAACTAATCATAAAACCGGTACGTTTTTTTATGAATACAACTGTACCGAAATACGGTAAATCCAAATTTTCGTGTTAACTTTAGAAAGCAATATTCTGAAAAAAATAATGTTTGGTGTGGTATGTCTTTTAATGGAATTATTGGTCTCTATTGAATTGATGTAAAAGAGTACATATTTGGAGATGTCAAATTCTATGATGCTAAACTACTTACATAGTAAGTATATCCCTAAATACCGGACAAAATCCCCCTTTTCAGCAAGATATCCACTCAGAATAGATTAGAGTAGTTGTTCGGGAATGGTTAAATAGATATTTTCCTGAACGTTGAATAAGTCGATACGACGCAATCCTTTGGCCACCACAGGGTCCTGATATATGATGGATTTTTTATTTTTGGAGATATTTAAGACATGCGAATCTCCTCGTTTAAAAAGACCAAACTCATGAAACCATTAGAAATATTTTAGTTCAGGAAATTCACAACAAATATAACGTTTTTATTGAAAAAGTCGAAAAGTGGGCATTGGTAATATTCTAAAATAATTTGCTTCTGGTTCTTTTTATAATTCATTAGTATCTTAATTTAATGTTTCAAAAAAAGTGAGTGTATTAAACCACTTGTTTAAGATGACGGAACAAAATTGCGGTGAAAAAACACCCTCTCAGGTTTTACATATTATTTTTTTGAAAAATTAACCGCTTTTTTAAATTAAAAATATTGTAAATCGAACCTTCACATCCAACAATCGGCCTGAATGCCAAAACTCAGCGTTTTACGTCAAACGGTTTGAGCAGAATGGTGATTAATCGCTGGTTTTTTGAAACACTCTGTATAAATTTTTAAGAAATTTTAAAATATGTAAAATAATCAAATAAAATACACGAGTTTAAGTGTTTTTACAAAAAAAACAACCCTTTTTTAAATAAAAAAATGTAATATTTAAGGGGCGGTTTCACCCCCTTGAAATTTAAGTTTTGAAAAATCCCTGCTTATCGAACCTTTACATCCTGCTATCAACCTGTGTGTCGAAATGCAGCTTTTCACGTCAAGCGTCAATAAAAAAAATAGTGTTGAATAGTGATATAGTGATAACCTGGTACGGTTTCAACATGACGGTCTTAAAAAATCGCGGTAAAAACTACCTAATCAATTTACTTTAAATTATACCCAAAAATTAAGTGTGGCATAGGCAGAAACTGGTAAAATATTGGTACGAACCCAATATGGTTGAACAAAATGGCGGCCAATAAAAATGTTTGAAAAGAGTATATATGTGTTACTAAATGACTATGTGCGGAACTAAATTGGGTCACACTTCACTATTCCTAGTAAAAGGAAAAATGTATAACGAGGGAAGTTGCAGATTTTTTTGTATGTATTCAGCTACTGACTATTTTATATCAAATTATTGCAATAACTATATACACTTATACTACGGTCAAAAATATCGTTAATTTTTACAACTTTGCGTAACCCTCAGCGTTCAGGCAATTTGAATACGAAATTAATGTTAAGTATGGACATACACAACTCTTCTTAGGGTGGCCTAAGAAAGGATATATAGACCCCTCAGTTTTGCTAACGAACTTTTTTAAGCGCCAAAAGTGCCCAATCTGAAGTAATTAGATGAAAAGAATTGTAAGGGTTTATAGGAATAGGCGCTTATGCAAATTATATGTTTTTGTTAAACTTCTCGGATACCTTTAAAGATAAATGTATCAAACCTAATATATTTATAAACAGCAAGAAGAGATGTACAGTTGGCGACAGATAAATCCGTACGGCTGAATTGCTTCATTGTCAATTGCACTTCGTGTTCCTTTATTTACCTGAATTACCTTTCGCATTTGAGAGTTATAAACGCACATGATAACATGTTTAATTATTGCCGATTATTGATTTTTGATGTCAGTCTTGCTTTGTCGAGGGTAAAATAATAGCACAAAATATGCCACGTTTAAGTATTGCTACAAAAATAATTACACTAATCGAATAAGGCTGGTGTCCAATTATTTTGGTATAGCTAAGATCACTGTTCAGAGAATCATATGAATCGTAAAGAAAGTGACGTAGTGAAATCAATTTGAAAAAAATAAAGCAGCTTCCCCAAAACTTTTCTTAATGTCCGGTGATAAAGAACAAAGGTCGGGTTTGTTTTAGAATATTTGCCGCAAAATGCAGATTTCTGGGAAAAGGTGATATTTTTTATGAAAAACTATTCCAGTCTACTTGTAATTGGCAAATTCGCGTCTACCGACCTCCAAATTCTCGATACGATCCAAATTACACTCAAAAAAGCAAATTAGCGGTCGTTTTTCAGAGTTTGGACTTAGATAACCTCCCAGGGCACAGGTTTTTTTTGCTAATTTTGGTATTAGTAAATTTAATATATGCCTATGAATGTAACCTAATATAGAACAAATCCTTCAGTTACGTAAAAAGCCTTAATATACCTTTAAAACCACTCAATCCGTTGTAACCTAAGTAACAGGTAAAAATAAAAGTCCGTATTACCAAAATATCATAAAATGAGGTTATACTCATTTGACACCGTACGGATTTATCTGACGCCAACTGTACATGTTATATACAGGGGTTTCTTTAAAAAAAAATATGTTGAGTTTGTTACTTATTTTTGAGACATCCTATATACATAGATATAACTACCTTATACCTACAACTTTTTTATTTACCATTTTCTTTTCTGTTTAATATTGGGCTGGCGGATTATGAGGGAAGACCCATACCTAGGTATTTCTACCTATAGCACCTACATCCTGAGATCTGAAGCTGATTTCAAACCTTTCACAAGTTATGAAAAGAAACTACCACAAGCAAACCAAATATACAAGTATATAGGACATACAGACAGACAAACTTAACATTTTTCTTTCCGATGTTGGTAGTATTTACTGCAGGGCACGTGGAAGTGTGAATTTCCCACACTCTTCGTATAAAGTAAACTAGAAGTTTAACCTTTTTTCAGTTTTCACGCTATAAAATTTTATATTTATTTATAAAGATTAAACTAGTTAGTAATGATGGATGTTGTATTTACAAATCCTAATTAATTAAATTTAATATGTTACAATACTTTTAATTTTTATAAAGAAGCTGGATGAATCGATAAATTTCTTTTACCCTGAACTTTCCTCTTTAAATCTTTCGTTTTATTAGGAATAGTGAAGTGTGGCCCAATCTAGTTCTGCACATGGTCACTTATTAACATTGTACTGAAACTTTGAAACATTTTTATTGGGCGCCATTTTGTTCCATCCTATTGTATTCCTACCAACATTTTACCAGTCAATTGAATAAGATCTTTCTCACGTTAATTTTTTAAAAATTTTATCCGGCTGCCATTTTTTTTCGCCATCTTGAATTTGTACCACAACTTTACTAGTTAATCTTTATATCACACTTATGCTTGTCAAGAATTTCAAATTAATCTAACAAGTAGTTTTTTTCAGGCTGATTTTTTGAATATTTTATTAGGCCGCCATTTTATTTTGGTGTCTTGCTATCTACCAAAATGTTACCAGTTCAGTCCTATGTAACACTTGATTTTTGTGCAAAATTTGAGGTAAATTGGATAATTAGTTGTTTTAATTAATTTTTTTAACGTTTCACTAGGCCGCCATCTTGTTCGGGAATATTGGATTTTTACCAAAATATTACCAGGTAGTTTTTAAGCTATGCCGCCAACTGACAGGCAGACAGACCGACAGACGGACTGACGGAACTGATAAAACATATTTTTCGGCATCTAGGGACACTAAAACGTGAAGATATGTAAAACCTGAGAAGGCGATTATTTTCACTATTTCAAACATTTTATTTGGCCGCCATTTTGTTCCCTCATCTTGAATTAGTACCTACTACAATTTAACTAATTCATCTCTATACCAAAATTACCTAAGGCCCACAATTTGAAATCAATCCGTTAAGAATTTGTTTCAGGTTGAATTTTTAAATATTGTATTAACCCGCCATTTTGTTCCGCCATCTTGGATACATACCAAAATTTTACCGATGGATTTCTAGATAATAATTGACGTTTGTGCAAAATTTAAGTGACATTGGTAAATTAGTTCTTTAGTAATAACTGTTTTAACATTTCACTCGGCCGCCATCTTGTTTCGCCATATTGGATTTTTACCACAATGTTACCAGGTCATCCCCTTATGACATTTAATTTTTGACCAAACTTTAAAGTCAATCGGGTAAGTAGTTTTTTAGATATGCCGCGAACAGATAGGCAGCCCGATAGACATACAGACCGACGGAATTGAGAAAACATGCTCTTCGGCATTTAGGACGACGTAGGAAGTAAACATCGGTAAATTTCTTTTAAATTTTAACTCAAGTGTATATTGTAATAAGTTTTTTAAACATTTTATTTAACCATTATTTACAGTTTTACCAGTTGATTCCTACGTAATACCTGATTGTTGTATAAAATTTAAGATAAATTGGATAAGTAGTTTCCTAGTAATATATTTTTTAAATATTTCCCTAGGCCGTCATTTTGTTTCGTCATAATGAATTTTTACCAAATTGTTACCAGGTTATCCTCATATAAGTAATTTTTTAGCTAATCCGCGAAGAGAGAGACAGACCGACCGACCGAATTGAGAAAAAATATTTTTCGTCATCTAGGAATCCTGAAACGGGAAGATCTGAAAACATCCCGTAAGGTGATTTTTTCACGATTACAAAACTTGCTTTTTACGAGGGAAGCAAAAAAATTTAAATGGGAATTTTTCTTATATCAGCGAGCGTAAGGGCCCCGAGCCATCGAAAATTTCAAAAACGCCTTGAGAAAATCATGTTAGCAGTCTCTCGGTCCACTGTCTGCTTTATGCTGACGATCTGAAAATTTTCTCGAATATATCCACTGAAAATGATTGCATTGAGCTACGGCGAAACCTAGACATTTTGCATGAGTGGTGTATAGTGAATCGTCTGGATTTAAATGTGTCTAAATGTAATTTTACAACAAAAAATACCTCAGTTAACATTAACAATATCATCAATGGGGGTGACTCTTACCCGTCCGGATGTTTTTAGATACTTGGGTGTTGTTTTTGACAAAACACTGTCTTTTGTACCCCATATAACTGATTTACCCTCGTATTCACTAAAAAGGCTAAAAAGTTAGACCAGATCTAGTTGCCATGGTACTTAAAACTCTTAGTTCGCCAGTTATGTTTCGCTTATGTCACTGTCATTTTGAAATTGTGACATTTAGAAAAATTATTTGTTCAATTGTTAAAAATGTCACCTTAAACCTATATCTGTCAAGTTAGACCTGGTCTAAATTTAAACCTCTTTTGTGAATATATATATATTCTGCCCGTAAAAAATGTTATTTTTCTCGTTAAACTAAAATATACGTCAATGATTTGGTGTGATTTTTATAAAGTACTTATTGTGTGGTTTAGAGCCGATAGAGCTTATCCCATTAGAGGTTTTCCTCATAATCAATTACTGCGAAGGTTTTCGCTTATCAGCTTGGACGAGAGACGCTTCTGCTTTTCTCAGCTATTTCTACATAAACTGAAATAAATTCATACATAATAGTATTATTTTTGAAGAATTATTGTCAAAGTTAAATTTTCCTGTTCCTACTTTAAACTTCCGTAGCTCTGATACCTTTTATCTGCCCCCTTGTAGGACAAACCTTTACAAGTTTTCACCATTTAACCAAATGTGTAGTAGTTATAATAATCACAAAAATCCTTAAGATATTTTTAATTGTAGCTTGGGCGCGATCAAAAGACATTTTTACGACTAGCTTTTTATTCTTCTTTTTATATTTTCTTTTTTTTCTGTTTGTTTACTGTTTATCTTTATGAATTAAATTATATTTTGTACATCTTATTATTTAAGTATTTGATAGTGATTTATAAGTATTTTTATTCATGTTTTGTACCTGTTTTATAACTGGGATATAGTCCTGTAAGACAGTGTATATATAAATAAAAATATATGTAAAGCATCGAAAGAGAATATTGATCTGATATAATACCACTTCTTCAATGATGGAATAGGTTAAATTTTGTTAATTGTTAGTAATTGTCTCTATTTTTTAAAAAATCAATCATCATTTTTGTCGTTAGTAAAAAATAACACAAGGTATTTTTTGAAACCTCTTTTTGCTGTTGCTCTTAACCGACCTCCCAATAGTTTTTAACTAGGGCTTCATAAAGTTTTCTACACAGAACGCTTCCGCAAAACAAAAGATAATAAAATCTTTAGCATATATTTGCATCTGCTTAGCGCTGACACCAAAACTATCCCTGGGAAAAATCAAAATTAATGTTCCTAGAATTTTTTTGTAGAGTCCAAAAAAAAAATTCGTTACAACGTTTATCGCAAAGCTAGGTAGGTACGCTATAAACGAGAGTGGGGTAAATTATTTGCTACCCCTAAATAAATCCCACCCAAATTAAGTCCAGTAGAAATATATGCACGGTAAATAATTATGAAGCTTTCATGCTTTGAGCTTCCGTGTACACTATACACCCCTTTCTCTGACAAGGCTCCTAGACGTAGTGGGGGAATCGCGGCGAAGGTTTGCTTGGCGCACACATCGGACAGGCAAAATAAAACAAAATCGCTCGCTACTGCAGTGAACTGACACCAGTAGAAAACTTACATTCCATGAGAGAACTTTTTATTTTCCTTACAATTTTTCATGTTTTCATTTTAATATAAACGATGGATCAACCCTCGCTCAACGCTCCGAATTCAAATTGTACTCAGACTTCTAATAGTAATTCGGGAGAAGATGACCGGCATTCGAATGCTAGTGCAGAAACTGTCAATCCTCCGGCATCAAGTTCAAATTTATCGGGAAGCTATAGTGCTAGTGTTGCTAGTTCTAGTGCGAGACAATCCCCTAAAGTGTTGCCTTCCCAAATTTTGTTACCGCTTAGGAACTCAATTTCGCCATCAGTGCCACGCAAGATTATGAGTAAAAATTTTAATAACACAGGTTAGTTTTTATAAACTTTTAAAAATATAGTTTTTAAAATATTAAAACATAATAAAATAACGTTTGTTGATTTTTAAGAGTTTTAACAAAATGTAATTCAGAGATTGCCTATAAATTTAAGAGAGATGCATTGAATACTATAAAGTTTTGACAACAAACCCAGTATTTCATTCAAATTCTCGTTATTGAGATTTCTGCGCACCATGTGACTGGGCAATAGTAACAAGTAAATTAATTAGTCACTTTAGGATATGGAAATGATTTTGTTGGTCCAATGTCACAAAGTAGGCGTTTTTTTTTTATATTATATACAATTTCTACATGTTTGTGACTTAAGAAATATCTTCTATCATGCAATTTGTTTTTCGAGATTCAAATATCAGGAAGTTTTTCCCTACTTTACTTTTTAGCCGGTCTTTCGATTTGAAAATTAATTTTTCAATTATTTGTATGTATTCTTAAACCCCCCAACTTGGTTTTGCAATTTTGCTTTGTGAAAATAATCAAAAATGTTCCGTGAAAATATTCAGAGGGGGGAGGGGGTTAGGACTTACACTGCTGTAAACAAAATTGCAATATACATTTTACTGACGAAAACGTTATGCATGTTTCCTCTAGAAATAAGACAAAATAATATAAAACCGTTGTAAAAAAATCTAATTATTTATTAAAAAATATCAAACATAAATAATATTAATTTTTTTAATAATATAAAATTAATTAAAAATTATTTGTTAAGGATAATAAAACATGACTAAAACTATACTTTTGAAAATAAGAGTTTTTAGGTCTAGTTCCCTGGAAAGTTATAAATTAAGATATCTATAATTATATGTGATTTAAAAAAAATGTTGACAAGTGCTAGCTTTGAGTGATATTTTATTTTGGATTTCAGCTGCTTCTATCTGCAATATATAAACCTACGATGTTTTTTGTAGGTGCATTGCTAATCTAAATGAACATTTTGTGGATATTTGATATAAATAAGAAACCAACTTTAAGCTAAAAAATTAAATAAGCAGTAAGCTGTTTATTACGCGATTTCATCAAAGTCCATAACATCAAAAATAAAGCAGCCGAAATATCCAAAGAACATAAAGTTTTTTTCTTGTTCTTGAGCGATATTTAGTGTCATACCTACATGGATGCTTATAAGAGAAAAAAAAAACTTAAATATAGAAATTGTAAGGTTATTACATACTCAGTTAGTCACAAATTAGTTTTTTTAATGGGACACTAAAATATTCTACGTCAAACAATACACACTGGGTCTCTGCAAAAAGCTAAAAGATTTACATTCGTAATTTTGTGCAAAAAATTCCATCATTTTAAAGATAATGCAATATTTGTATCACTCCAAATTTAGAGTCTAGTGAAAACCACAGTAATCTTATGAAATTTAAATTGTTATTCTAACCAATAAAGGCTACTATTATTGTTATCAGTTAACCTATACAGATATGGAAATGTATATTTAAAACTAAACGATGGAGAAGCTGCAGGGATGTTTTGTGATTTATCAAAAGCCTTCGACTGCGTAAAAATTGAAATCTATGGGTTTAGAGGTGTGGTGCTAGATTGGTTTGAATCATATTTGTCTGGGCGTTGTCAAAGTGTAACATTTGACAACGAACTTTCGGAGCAGCGGAATATCAATTTTGGTGTCTCTTAAGACTCAGTTTTGGGTCCGCTGCTATTTCTTCTATATATTAATGGCATAGTGCATATCAAAATAACTGGCGTATACACACTTTTTGCGGGCAGTGCAACAATTTTATGGCATAATATGGACAGCTGCAAACATTTGGGTACTATATAAATTCTGATATGAAGAAAGTTAAGGATTGGTGGTATTATAAACCGCCTGTCAGTAAATATTTCCAAAACGAGCATTTCGAATTTTAAGTGTGAATTGGGAGATATTTTGCTGGAGGACCAATGGATTAAACATTTAGAGGTAAATAAGTTTTTGGGGTTATACATTGATGGTAAACTAAAATTTAATGATCACCTTTGAAAATTGAGTGGGAGATTGGCTTCAAATTGCTACGCAATGAGAGTTATCTCAAGGGAATTTAATGTAAGTATTGTTCGAAGGGCCTATTTCGCCTTAATAAAATCTCATCTGCGTTATGGTATATGTCTTTGGGGAACATGCTCTGGTGGGTTGTTTAATATTATATCGTTTTTATATACAAAAGAAAGCACTAAGATATATGTTTAAAGTTCACTTTAGAGAGTCCTGTAAACCATTGTTTTTATCCCAAAAAAAAATTAACCTTGGCATCGATTTTTATATTAGAATCCACATCTCTTATGCACAAAAATACAAAAATAACATATATAATACTGAACACCGAACCCGACAAACACATAATATTAATTTTCCAATTCCAACTTCCACTCAAATTAAAAACTCAATTTTCTACAGAAGCAAGAAGATTTTTAATCACCTACCTTTAAGTATAAGAGAAATTCAGAGTCAGAAGAAATTTAGAAAACAAGTAAAAACATTATTGTTGAATAAGGCTTACTATAACATTAAGAAATTCTTTTGACGATAATTTTAATTAGTTTTATTATTTTAATATTTTTTGTTTGCTTTTTTTAGTTGTTTGTTTATTTATATACTTAATATTTAATCTTTTCTCGACTTATACACTTTTTATTTTGCTTGATGTTAGTAGATTAACTAGATATAAGCTTTATTTTAAGTTTTCATTTTACTATTTATATTTTCTAATTTTTGTTAAAATTAAGATACTGCTTTGTCAACGAGAATTTGTTCTTTAAAGTCAATAAAGCAATTTTGAACTTGAATTTGAATTATAAAACACCAATAGTTTTATCATTTTAATGGTTACTATAATCGCAAGAAAATTTCTTAGCAAAAAATATTTTGGAATATACTTTTTTTGTATTTTCTGCCATATAGCCTAAAGCCAATTATCTAAAATACATTTTTTTCATCAACATTACCCATTAATTAATAGAAAAATAAACCATATTTATACATTTTCAAAGATTAAAAATTTGCATAGTCTAACATTTTTTACTCTACCTATATTACAATGGCGCAAAAATGTGCAGGTTTTTATCTTTTTGTTTCAATAATGAATAGTTTACGAACCTATTGCAATGATATACTCCACATCGGCAGCCTTTGTAAATAGGAAAAACTCCAATTCAAAATAAAAGAAAATCGGTAAATTCCCTTTATCCGGTACTTCCATTGTTATGATCTTTCCTTTTATTAAAAGTAGTACATATATATATATATATATATATATATATATATATATATATATCGTTGATTTTTACTCCCTCACGGATGGAAAAATACAATGTGTTTTCATTCCGGGTGTACATCCGTTCACTACTGTCGTTCTGAAAAGAACAGTTTTGCTGAGCCAAAACACACACAGCTTTCTTTCTCGCGTCTGAATATATATATATATATATATATATATATATATATATATATATATATATATATATATATTGCGCTTGAGTTTTTGCGATTTTAGATTTGTCGATTATTGTCTTCCATACTGTTGGTAGTTTTAATGATTCGTCCCTTTTATTCAAATCACCTTGTTTTTCAATTTCTATGGCTTCTCGGATTATTCTGGTCTTATAATGTTCGCAATCTCCCTACACCCATCGAAATTTATTTTATGGCCGGTTTCCTGATGATGTAGGAATAAAGCTGAGGTTGTTTGTTTATTTCTGATGCTGAGTTTATGTCCACGCTTGCTGATATTCGCCTGTTAGTTTGCCCTACGTACAACTTTTCATAGTCCTGGCACGGAATACTGTACACTCCGTGGTTTTCCAGTTTGATTTTATCTTTTGGGTTTATATACCTATAGTCGTTTGTGGCTTGTGTATTGTTTGTATGTTGTGTTTCCTTTCTTCCGATTCTGTCTGTTGTGCCTTTTACATATGGTAAGACTACTCGTTGCTTTCCCGGTTCATATTTTTTGTTGTTCGTTGTTCGGGAAATATGCATTAGTTTTCCTATGGTGCGATTTGTGTAGCCATTTTTCTTTAAAGCACCCGGAATGAAAACACACACACATATATATATATATATATATATATATATATATATATATATATATATATATATTAAATTTGACACAACTTCCCTCGTTATGAATATTTCCTTTTATTAGGAATAGCGAAGTGTGACCTAATTTAGTTTAGCACATAGTAATTTAGTAACACATACATATATACAGTCTTTTTTAATATTTTTATTGGGCGCCATTTTATTCCATCATATTGGATTTGTACCAAAATTTTACCAGTTTCTACCTACGCCACACTTGCTTTTTGGGCATAATTTAAAATAAATTCAATAAGTAGTTTTTACATTGACACACACTGTCATTTTGTTACATCCATCACATTTAATTTTTCTGCGAAATGTAAAGTCAATTGAATAAGATTTTTTTACGTTTATTCTTGTTTCGCCATCTTGAATTTGAACTACAACTTTACCATTTTATCTCTATATCACACTTAATTAATGTAATAAATAGTTTTTTCAGGCTGATTTTTTAAATATTTTATTAGGCCGCCATCTTGTTTTGCTATCTTATATTCATACCAAAATGTTACCAGTTCATTCTTATGTAACACTTGATGTTTATGCAAAATTTGAGGTAAATTGGATAATTAGTTTTTTAGTAATAAGTTTTTAACGTTCCACTAGGCCGCTATCTTGTTCTGCTATATTGGATTTTTACCAAAATATTACCAGGTCACCCCATATGACAGACAGTCAGACACAAATTAAAGTGCTAATCACTCTAATTTGTGTCTGAAAATTGAACTATGTGTTATTAAAAGCCTCGAAAACTATATGAAACACGATATTTTTTATAATACCCCCCGTTTTCACCTTAGTTCGTCCCTACCCCTGTTTTGTGCCATACTTGATATTTTCAACATTTCGATGGTGGGGTTGGCAGCTGATCATGAAACATGGTTTCATATATTGAAATTTTAGACTTTTAAAGTTGTTTCAGCAACGGTAAAAATGTATTTAGAATGAGAACAATCACTGATACTGGATTCTTTGAATTATTTAGATTTAGAGCTACTTGGCCTTTTTAATTTTGATATTATATTTTTAATATTTCATTAATTACATGTTGGGTAGTTGTAAGGTTTTGGCGTTGGGTTCTCAAGAGAGCTGGCTACCCGCGCGGAACGGGCTTGTGGGATGTAAGTTACGCCACTGTTTTAAAGCTGTTGCGTTTCCTTCGCAAAAGCCCTTGTGTTAAAGCTCTATTTTATGTCTAGCAATTGTGTATAAATTGTGTTACCTTGAGTAATAAATTCAAAATCAGCATTTTTAAATGTAAAAATGTATACATCGACACAAAATAAGTTTTAATAATGACATTGAATCTGAAAATGAAAGTTATACATTGGGAAAAATTGTGGGCATGAATTCTAGTGTACATAGTTATCGTAATTATTTAAATTGTGAACCAACATTTGATGGTAGAGGTTTGGGTGATATTTTTAATGGACACCCTTTTGAATTAATACGTTTTAAATGTTTTCGTTAGTAAGTATTTCATTTCTCTACTGTTAATGGTTCTAACTTAAAATAAACTGAAAATTATACAATTAAAACTGCCAATATTTAAAGATTTTAATTAAGAGGTTTATCATAAATTTTGATAGTTTGAGTAAGTTTGATAGTATATATATATATATATATATATATATATATATATATATATATATATATATATATGTATATATGGCCCAACGAAAAGGTCCCACCCTTATTTATGACTTTCCTGGTATATTTTGGGAAAAACGCTTGGACACGTCAATTTTGATTTTTAGGGGGACGTCTTTTCATGTATGATTGTATAATACAGGGTGTTCCAAAAATAAGATATCGCATTACACTTGACATTTTTAAATGGAAACCCCCAATTTTTTTTCTATTTTTGGATTCTCCAGGAAGTTTTTAGTAACTTTTGTATAATAGAGTTTATACCTATCTTCAACCATTTTGAAGTTATTTGAATAATTGAATAATATCAAGTATTGATAAATTAAATTCAAGAAAGGGTCAAAATAACGAAACTTTATTATCAAAACGGAAACATTGCAAGGGCTACTGCCCGGTTGTTTAATACGTTACATTCAGTCAAAAATATTAACCATAAGTATGTGGCTAAATTAATAAGAAAATTTGAAGCAACTAGATCTGTATCTAATATTCGCCGGAATCAGGAACACTAAACCATTTACAGTTTTACATTCACATTAAAATTTAAACAAAAATTAGTTACTTAGCTACAATGTGTCAAAAAGTCAATGTGGTAATAAATGTTGAAAGTGGTGTCCGTTTACCTCCATGCAATAATAAATATTTTGCTCAAATCTATTCCTAACATTTTCACACATTTCTGGAGTTATTTGTCTGCATTCCGCCGTGATCCGCTCCCGAAGATCTTGGATGGAGTCTGGCTTCGTACTAAAAACCTTACTTTTTATATGTCCCCAAAGAAAGTAATCTAAAGGACTCAAGTCCGGAGACCTTGGTGGCCACTCAATGGGGCCGCGCCGTCCGATCCACTGATTTGGGAAATGGGTGTCCAAAAACTGTCGTACTGGAGCTACATAGTGCGGTGGTGCACCATCTTGTTGGAAATGAAGAAAATTTTCATTATAATTAACCTCATTTTCTATTATTTCGGTTATTCGTGGCTCTATTGTATTTTCCAACATGTCCAAGTACAACTCCCCCGTCAAGTTTCCAGGAATAAAGAAAGGTCCTACAATATGATTTCCGAAAATGCCGGCCCAGACATTAATTTTTTGTGGGTATTGCGAATGTACCTCTCGAAACAAATGTGGATTCGAGTCGCTCCAATATCGACAATTATGTCTATTTACAGCACCATGTAAATAGAAGGTACATTCATCCGAAAAACAAATGTTAAATAACAAATTTGGGTTATTGTTCAAACGTTGTGTCATTAATTCGCAAAACTCCAACCTTCTATCATAATCGTCTTCATTAAGCTCATGGACAAGTTTAGTTTTGTACGGGTGAAATTTATAGGATTTCAAAATTCTTTGCACTGTTGAGCGTGTAAATCCTGAAGAAGTAGCCAGACCACGAGTACTTTGGGTGTTGTCAAGAGCCACGTGTCCCAAAACTGCTATTTCTCTGGCTTCATTTCTACTTGGACGATTTTCCTGATTCCGGCGAATATTAGATACAGATCCAGTTGCTTCAAATTTTCTTATTAATTTAGCCACATACTTATGGTTAATATTTTTGTCTGGATGTAACGCATTAAACAACCGGGCGGTAGCTCTTGCAATGCTTCCGTTTTGATAATACAGTTTCGTTATTTCGACCCTTTCTTGAATTGAATAAATCATTGCAAAATATTATAATAGAACTAGGCAACTTAACGATTTCAAATCAAAGATAAAGTTGTTCTATGATTTACGATGACATTGACGGATGCTAAATTTCTTGCTGGTATCGGTGATTATTATTTTTTTCCGTATTATCAGTACTAAATTAAATGAGGCGAATTTTATAAAAAAAATTAAAAAAACTTCAAAATGGTTGAAGATAGGTATAAACTCTATTATACAAAAGTTACTAAAAACTTCCTGGAGAATCCAAAAATAGAAAAAAAATTGGGGGTTTCCATTTAAAAATGTCAAGTGTAATGCGATATCTTATTTTTGGAACACCCTGTATTATACAATCATACATGAAAAGACGTCCCCCTAAAAATCAAAATTGACGTGTCCAAGCGTTTTTCCCAAAATATACCAGGAAAGTCATAAATAAGGGTGGGACCTTTTCGTTGGGCCACCCTGTATATACATATATATATATATATATATATATATATATATATATATATATATATATATATATATACATATATATATATATATATATATATATATATATATATATATATATATATATATATATATATATATATATATATATATATATATATATATATATATATATATACATACATATATATATATATATATATATAAATATATATATATATATATATATATATATATATATATATATATACAGTGTGTCCGAAATTGGTTATGACAGTATTGGGATCTCGGAAACCGTGATAGTTACAAAAACGTTTAAATGGAGAAAGTTTTAGACAATTATGTTTGTAATTTAACGCCGTTTTGCTCGCGATTCTATCTTTTTTAGTTTTTGAGATATTTTACAAAAACCAAAAAACTGCATTTTCGAAAAAGTCCTATAATTTATTTATTTATGAAAATTTTCAAAATCTGTAAGAACATTATTAAGGCAACTTTTTACGTAGAGTGCACCTATTAATTCAGATTTTACATACAACGTTTCGATTTTCTAGAACCATCATCAATTTTGTTTTTTCTTATGGCCGCTGTGTTCGATTTTAACAGTTTTGAAAAGAGTATTTCTTTAGCTTTTCAACGGTGTATCACACTTTGTAATTAGGTTATTACTAAAGGTGCAAAAAGTGCGTAGAGAAAATATTTAAACGTTTTTTGGAATTATCAAAGTAAAAAATTAAAAATTAATAGTGTTAAAAGGCAATATGTAATTCAACATCCAGTTCTACAAAAAATTAGTAAAAACTACTTAATAACATAATTGATTCGTGCACAATGTTCACACATGTTCAAACTACCACCCGCATATAATACTAACATCTTTGCCCAAGTAGGCTTTGCGTTTGAAATAAGACTGTTTAAACATTTTTTCGAATGATCGATATAAATTAAAATTTAATAGTTTCAAATAGCAATATTTTTAAATTGGGCATTAAATTCTGCATAAAATCAGTAACTTCTACTCAGTAACATTAATACTATGTGTACTGCACATAATGTACCCCGAAGAACGACTGTCGACAGAACTTCTTTTCAAGCGCTGCACTGATTAGAAGCTTGCTAGGGTTAGCCAATTTTAAGAATCGCAACAGAAAGTATGCAAGTATGACAAGGAATGGAATAGGCAAATATTAGAATATTTTAATGAAAATCTGGTTTTTTCCATAAGAAGAATTGAAACAGAACTTCACATTCTGAAGTCAACCGTTCATGGCGATTTAAAAGTACTAACCTTACAAGAATTAACAGAAAATCAGTATGAACTACCTACTCAATAAAATTAATAAAAAAATGCTACATAATACTAGGATTAAAAATGTTGACCGTTTTTTTCTATGCAGTGTGCGCATTTCCTTTCAACTGTTCTGATTACCCGTTGAATGGTATTTCTATTAATATTTTCTAGAATATTTCGGGTTCGCTGCTCAAGAACTTGCATATTTTCTGGGGGGTCAAATTCGTATATTTCATTTTTCGCACATCCCCATAAATAAAAATCCAACGGCGTGATATCCGGGGATCTAGCTGGCCAGCGGACAGGACCACTGTTGGATATTACGTTTTCACCAAAAGTTGTTGTTAAAAAGGTTTGTACATCCCTGCTGTTATGTGCAGGACAACCGTCTTGCTGAAACCACAAGCTATTAAACTGATCATCTGGCACAGCTTCTCGAATGGCAGGAACTATTTGATTCTGTAACATGGCAAGGTATCTTGGGCCTGTCAGTGTCTGATCAAAAATAAAGGGACCATTGAGACGATTTCCTAAAAAGTAATGGAAAATATTGAATTATAAGCAATTCAATTAGACTATGTTTATCTTACCAAGCATCCCGCACCACACATTAAAACCAAATCGCTCTTGCAGCCTGCGTGGATCGCGTAGTTGCGGATTTTCAATAGCCCAATAATGGTGATTTTTTTTATTAAAAATGCCACAGTTTGTAAAATGAGTCTCACCTGACCAAATGACTTTATTGCAAAAAGCGGGATTTTCTCGACATCTATTGATATACCAATTACAAAAAACAATTCTTCTTTCGAAATCACCTGCTTGAAGTCCTTGCACAATTGTTGGCTTGTAAGGACGATATTTAGTTACTTTTAAGACGCCATGAACGGTAGATTTTGGAATTTGAAGTTCTGTTTCGCTTCTTCTTGTAGATGAAGTCGTATTTTCATTAAAATATTCTAGGATTTGCCTATTGCGTTGCTCGTTGTCTTTTGCATACTTCTTTGTGCGAATCTTATTAAAACTGCCAAACTCAAGCAAGTTTCTAACCAGCGTTTGAAAATAAGTTCTGCCAGGCTGCCGTCTTTCGGGGTACGTGTCAAAATACACATCCATGGCCCTGTTTGCATTTCTTTCACTTTTAATATAACACACTAACATATCAAACATTTCTTCATTAGAAAAGTTTAACGCCATTGTAATGCTTATTAAAACAGCGATGAATGTTAAATAAAACTTAAACGTTGCATTTTTGACAGATTAAAAGCATTCTATTATTTCAAAACCAAAGCCTACTTGAGCAAAGATGTTAGTGTTATCTGCTGCTGAACATTTGTGAACATTGTGCAATGTTATTGAGTAGTTTTTACTAATTTTTTGTAGAACTGGATGTTGAATTACATATTGCCTTTTAACACTATTAATTTGTAATTTTTTACTTTGATAATTCCAAAAAACGTTTAAATATTTTCTCTACGCACTTTTTGCACCTTTAGTAATAACCTAATTACAAAGTGTGATACACCGTTAAAAAGCTAAAGAAATACTCTTTTCAAAACTGTTAAAATCGAATATAGCGGCCATAAAAAAAAACAAAATTGATGATGGTTCTAGAAAATCGAAACGTCGTATGTAAAAATCTGACTTAATAGGTGCACTCTACGTAAAAAGTTGCCTTAATAATGTTCTTACAGATTTTGAAAATTTTCATAAATAAATAAATTATAGGACTTTTTCGAAAATGCAGTTTTTTGGTTTTTTCAAAATATCTCAAAAACTAAAAAAGATAGAATCGCGAGCAAAACGGCGTTAAATTACAAACATAATTGTCTAAAACTTTCTCCATTTAAACGTTTTTGTAACTATCACGGTTTCCGAGATCCCAATACTGTCATAACCAATTTCGGACACACTGTATATATATATATATATATATATATATATATATATATATATATATCTATATATGGTTGGTCAAATTTCAGTGCTTTCGCGGCCATCCCAAAAAATCCTTTTTCTACTTGTGATCGGCCAATTTAATATTTTTGATTCTAAACTAATATGTTGCGTTAGCTAAAAACTTTAAACTTACATTTTGAGCTAGCTAATAAAATATCAGTTTACAAAATAAATTGATGTAATTTGTATATTTATTATTTTCTCTGAAAACAGGTATGACATCCCAATTTTGTTTTTGGTGCACATAAAATGTACCGCTTTAACAAATAAAAATGTTTAAATCAGTATTTGGGTACACATGTTTTTTTTTAGTTTACCTATATAAAACAAATTTTATATTATTTGAGTATCAGTGCGTATTAGACCGGTGTTATAAATGAAACAAAAAATCTATAAAATTCTAAAATAATGTATGATTCCCCAGAAGTAGCTGCAAAAGCTGTTGCATTGCTTGAAGAAGGGCGTAGCCAAGGTTCTGTGGTTGCGCAAATTAGATATAAGCCGATCTTGCGTTCACGGGGGATAGATTCAAAATAATCTACTGTTCAAAGGAATCCTCTTTTAATTCATTTAAATTAAAAAAAAACAGGACCTTCTTGTTCAATACAGGTCTCACATTTTTCAATAATTTTCCGTAATACATAGATCAATTATTTTGAGTTGTACTAGTATTATTAATAGCACTAATAATTCGATTTCTTAAAATGTCCAAATTTTCAGGTTGAGTTAAATAGACTTTTTCTTTGATATGACCCCAGAATAAAAAAATCTAGAGGTGCCAAATCGGGCGAACGTGCTGGCCACCTCCATTCGTTCCTATCCATTGGTCCACAAATTCGAGCATTATGGGCCTGTGCACCATCTTGTTGAAAGGAGATGTTGGGAATTTCTGCAAGAGGTAAATTGTCCAAACAATCGGTAACTGTTGTTTCTAGAAAGTTCAAATAAGTTTGTGCTGTAAGGGGCTCATTAAAAAATATTGGGCCCACAATACACAACACATCAATAACAAAGCGTTGAATTTCATTTTCTTAATATCTTACGTTGTTCCTGTTAACCATTCCCAGATTCGTGAAGCGAGACTTATCGGAAATAATATTAATCTATTAAAGATATTATGGTTAGAATTTTCCAACAACAACAACCAAGTGTTGGTGGATTTGGTATTTGTAGGGCTTGTACTTATGTTTCTTCAAAATGTTCCTTGCAGTTTCTCTGTTAACTCCAACTTCACTTTCAATTTGACGAGTAGAAATACTTGGATCAGGATTCACACATGCCAGAACGTTTCTTTAAACTTCTTCATTAATAATGAAATTTTCTTCATTTTCATTTTGGGGAACTGTTTTCAAATGTACTAGCCACGGAAAATAGGCATAGCAGGGTTGGTTTTTGTCGGGGTATCGCTCTGCGTAGAGTGTTTGAGCCTGTATTTTATTTTGCAAGCACTCGCCATAAACGAGAAGCATATCTATTTGTTCCGCCCTTGTAAAACTTGCCATTTTAAAGAAATTACAAGATTACGAGAATTTACAGAAAGTGCAACAATCTGCCAAGCCCACGAGTGATAAAAGTTGCTTGTCGAAATTCAGCTGTTTTTAAAAACCATAGCAACCTCTGTCAAGGCTAATATGATTATTTTAAGTTTAGCAAAACTTTGTTTATAGGTAGTTCTCACACTAGGTTAAGTTATCATTACCTTAACTTTCCCGTTATGGTACAGGGTCTGATCAAAACTTGAAAAATCGATTTGCGAAAAACACATTTTTTTTTAAAGCTCGGAACATTTTCTTTTTTGACATTTTGTTGGATGAAGCCTTGAATAAAGAGTAAATAACCGTGATTGTTTTTATCCTGGCCTACTCCGTTTTTCCATAAAATACAATTAAGAGGGAATTATGGCTCATTTTTCAGTGGCTATATTTAGCAAACTATACATTTTAGACATAGGTTATGTTATACAAAAATGGTTTAGAATTGTTAAGAAAGTTCAAAAAACATAAAATATTTGTGTGATTTGCGGTTAAACCGGAAACGATATTCAATTGTTTTTATTGTAACATAAAAACAATTAAATATCGTTTCCGAATATTCAACCCTATCAACACACCAAATTCCATATATTTATCTCTAGCCGTTTTCAAATGGTGCCCTGGGTAGTAGATAAATATATATATTATATATATATATATATATATTTATATATATATCATTGTCACCCGGAAATCGCGATCGTCGTTTGACTAAAATGGAAATATATATATTATATATATATATATATATATATATATATATATATATATATATATATATATATATATATACATACTATCATATATATATATATATATATATATATATATATATATATATATATATATATATATATATATATATATATATATATATATATATATATATATATATATATATATATATATATATATATATATATGTCTGAGAATGTCATTTTAAAAGACGAATTTTTTTGCTACATTGTTAACACTTCACTTTCCCTTATTACTTTGCGTATTAGTATTTTATGATACAAAATTATAATAAAGGCTTATAAGAAGCAATGAACTGTCGCCTTTTGGATGTAGTCTGGGCTACATTTTTCAGGGTGGTTTGTACTAGAGGGCCCTCATTTTTTGCAGGTAACTTTCGATTTACAAACGAGTTTTGTTTCTGACGACAAAAAAAAGGTTCTCGTTTCTGTACCTCGATGGCAACAAGCCTAATATGCGCACATAGAGAGGCGACTAAAAAAAAGGTTCTCGCTTTTTGTTTTTTTATATATTATACAAACATAACACAAATTTCTTAGAAATCGAGGGCCTTGGGGTCCTTTTAGCTTGGAGACCCGGTTGGCGATCGCTAAATCCCTGGCCGAAATTACAGGCAATGTTAAGAATAATTGCAGAGTGGTAAAGTATTTCTTATTTCAATTCACACACACTAAGTGGTTCTATCACGATCATTCAAGCATAATATCAGTGAGTTTATATTATATTAGATTCATGATAATTAAATTAGATGGAATAGAGGTCAAAAACAAAAAGCGTTTTGAAAAATCGACTCCACTTCTCTTATTTTGATTTGAATAATACATTTTAATAGCTTTTCATTTTGTGGTGCGATTTATTTCGAACCATTAGCAGTGTAATTTTTAAATCTGAGCTTTGAACTTACTTTTTAATTTAAGCCCATTTGCTTTTTTCATCATTCAGGCGCTGAAATTCAACCAGAAATGACTATGACAGAGGTTTTTTCAAGACATCGGAAACAATTGCTAATTTCACATTTGCCTCCGGATTCTTTTTATATAGCTTAAGATCAGAGACTTTAATAATTTTACGCAAGGGAAGAGGATATTCTAATCTGAAAACACATCTCATATTAATATTTTAATATAGGACCCCGTTTTTTTTTGTTTTCAATGGACATCCTGTTCTTTAATATTACTGATTGTACCTTAATAACTGAACAACCACTGGAATAAACTATTGATATATATGTCGTCTAAGAGAAAATAAGTAAGTGATGAGGTCACAATTTACCTTATGTTTTTTTATTTAAAACCGTTATTTGACACAATTATTGATATAATCATTCATATTTAGTCAAGCGGAGTAAAGATAATGCAATTTTCTAAAGATATATGGTATATGATTTAGGGTGAACAAAATACAGTTTTGGGTAAAAATAAGGTCCGGTTTTTTTTTAGGGCTCAATGTGCGGTTCATCTTGACACATAATCGGTAGAAAATCCACAGATTATTAGTAAAGCGGAGTAAAGATAATGCAATTTTCTAAAGATATATGGTATATGATGTAGGGTGAACAAAATACAGTTTTGGGTCATAATAAGGTCCGGTTTTTTTAGGGCTCAACGTGCGGTTCATCTTGACACATAATCGGTAAAAAATCCACAGATTATTTCAGAACTAATTGCAGAATTAATATAGCATAATTAAAATAGATCATTTTGATTTACTACATCTTATTGAACTGTTTTGGTCATTGATTTAACTAACTAAATAATAACTTAACACTTCTTTTCCTTTTAATATTTTATATAATCAAAACTTATTTGTGTGTGCTTTGTGATCTTCTCTCCCAAGTATATATATATATATATATATATATATATATATATATATATATCTTATTTTTTGTTGTTTTTGTTTTTTACTATTTTTTATTTATGTATTTCTTTGCAAACTTAATTAGATTAAAAGCTATTTAATATATTTTCCAACATACCAAATTTTCAGTGAATATAAAAAATATAAAGTTATTCTATATAACTAAATTTTAATAGAAATTCTTTCTAAGATTTTAAATTTTTACCACATAAGAGATTCGGTTTCCTCTTCTATTATGAATTATATTTATGGGTCATGGGTTCGATTAAAATTTGTTAATAAAACTTAAAAATATGAAGCGGACTTATTTAGTAGTTTTGTGTCAAAAAACTATACAGTTATATTTAAATAAAATCTCCATTTATCTAGTTAAGTTGTCTAGAACATGCACAGTTGCAGAGTAGTTATCATATGTCGAATTACCTTCATTGCTTTATTTTGGAGGTTTTTAATATACAAAATAGCAATACAAAAAGTAAAACGAGAAAAAATAATTAAATTAAATACTTTTTTTTTATTTAAGCAATATAATCACTCGAAGAAATTGTCCATATTGCTCAAAGAGACCTAGTTTTAATAACAAACATAGAAAAAGACTCCAAGTCTCGGTCGCATTAAATTTAATTAGATGATTTAATGAGACCGAGACTTGGAGTCTTTTTCTATGTTTGTTAGGTAATCACTTTTAAAAAGAAAACCATTTTTAGGTTTTTCGCCACAATTATAATACAAAATTAAATTATCGAAAACGTTTTTATCTATTTACTTTTTCTGGGTCCACTATGAAGGGGGAAAGTCTCCCCCCGACTTCAGCAAAAAAAAAGAGTTCAAAATGTTTTTTCTAGTTTATTATAAAATAGGCACGTTGTGTTATTATTTGGTCAACGTGATAAAATTTCATTTTATGTAAGAGCTGGTTTAATGTTACACATTGTTTTACGCAAGTAAAGATAATATGGCTTCAAAACTAAATATAATTACAGATATATTACGCACAGATTT
Organism: Kuschelorhynchus macadamiae; assembly: GCA_030620095.1. NCBI lineage: Eukaryota > Metazoa > Arthropoda > Insecta > Coleoptera > Curculionidae > Kuschelorhynchus > Kuschelorhynchus macadamiae. The sequence continues at coordinate 537,547 of JAUTXW010004784.1, forward strand.
TTTTTTGCAACATGAAAAATATAAATAAAACTTAATATTCAAACCCCATGATGTAAAATATAGTTTTGTACTCATCTTGAAACTGAACTTTTTATTTTTACCTATTAAATTTATACAGCGTGTGTTCAATTTCAATTAACACATAGAAAACGTTTCTATTATTGATTTTAGCACAAAAAACTATTCATCTTAAAAAGATTTGCATGTCTTAAAAAAATCGGCAAATTTCCTTTACCTGTTTTGAATCTCTCCTTTTTTTAAGAATAGTGAAGTGTGACCCAAATCAGTTCAGTACATAGTCATTTAGTAACACATATAAACTGTATTTTAAACATTTTTATTGGGCGCTATTTCGAATTCCTCCCAATATTTTACCAGTTTCTACTTACGCCACACTTGATTTTTGGGTATAATTTAAAATAAATTCAATAAGTTGTTTTTAGTTTTTACATTGACACACACCGCCATTTTGTTACGCCACGTCGAATTCGAAAAATTTCTGCAAAATTTAAAGTCAATTTTTTACCAGTTTTTCATTATATTATACTTAATGCTTGCAAAAATTTTGAAATTAATCTAATAAGTAGTTTTTCAGTCTGATTTTTTAAATTTTTTATTAGGCCGCCATTTTGTTTTGCTATCTTGGATTCTTACTAAAATGTTACCTGTTTGTTTCCATATTTCTATTTAACACTCGATTTTTGCGCAAAATTTGAAGTAAATTGGATAATTAGTTTTTTAGTAATAATTTTTTAAAGGCGGCCATCTTGTTCCGGCACATTGAATTTTTACTCAAACATTATCAGTTCATCCCCATATGACCCTTAGTTTTTGACTAAAATTTGAAGTCAATCTGATAAGAAGTGTTTAAGCTATGGCGCGAACTGACACACAGACAGACAAACCGACAGGCAGAACGATTGGATAATTAGTTTTTTTACTAATAATTTTTTTAAGGTTTCACTAGGTCGCCATTTTGTTCCGATATATTGGATTTTTACTAAAATATTATGAGGTCATTCCCATATGACCCTTAATTTTTGACTACCAGATGACCTTTAATTTTTAGTAGATTACTTAGATCTAGTAATCTTTTTAGAGAGTTAAAATTTGATATAAATGTATAAAGTCAAAAAAAGAAACATATTTTTCCGCTACTATTTTTTAAAATTTTGGGAAAAAACAGTTCTGTGCAATTTAAAAAGAAGTCAAATTTGGCAGGTAATATAAATCACGTGACTAAGTTTTTTAACGTCATATTGCATTATATTTCAAGCAAAAACTTTCTGTAAACTCAAATTCTACTAAGGTCGATTATTAAAAAAAAGATCCATATGATGTGAACTTTACTGGCCATACTGTACATCTGCTGTAGGCGAATCAAATATATGAGGGAATACGTTCTATATAGTTTTGTTGCAAAAAATTTGCACTTGTATCCCTTGTTTGTTTTTTTCTGACGATTCTAAAAACTGAGTAAAAATAACTAAAACTAGGTTTTTTTAATTGCTTTTATAACTGCTGTAGGGGGAGTAAATATACCGAGTGTAACAAAAGTAAGGAATGGGTGAAATATCTCAGGTACCGCTTACCTGAACTTAATGAAAATATATACATTTAGGTATGAAATTATGCTGGATCGAATGGCGAGTTCTGTATTGATGCCGAGTTTTTTAGTAAGGGCCTAATATCCATGATTTAATGTATTACCGTTTAACTGAAACCTATAAAGAATTAATCTAGACTAATCTGTCGTAAGTAAAATTAACAAACATTTCGAGAAACTGGAAAGGTAAAAGATACTGTAGGTTCTGGCAGAGCGGAAAGCACAACAATTCCTTATCATGCTACCAAAACACTAGCAAGAGAAAACAGCGTTTCAACTTTAAAAGTAGGTTGTAAAAATACAATACAAAAAAGAAATACCTAATAAAACAAATAATAAATTATTAAAACTAAGTAAGGTGTTTAAAATGATGTCGATTTACTTCCTGACAGTGGGCCAAATACTGTGGAAAAACATTTAATACATTAAGAAGAATGCAAGCCTCTTGGATTCGTCTACCATCAATTTTTATTCGTTCCTTTAAATCCTCGAGGTCATTGGGCTTAGTTTTAGACAAAAATTAGTCGAGGGACTTCAAGTCCGGAGACCGAGGTGGCCAACGTGGAGCACCATCCTGCTGAAACCATATTTCATCATTTGGAGCAGCATTATCTAAAAAAATCAAGTTTAAATACTTTACTACAGCAGGTAAAGTAAGGAACTTACGGTTATTTGGTCCTTAAAACATTCAATTATCTTTCTCTAGTTAATGTGCCTTCCATGAAGAAGGGATCGATCATTTTTACACCCATTATACCACAGCATTTATCTTTTAGGGAAATTGTTTATGATTTTCACGTATCCAATGTTGATATTCTCTAGCCCAATATCGACAATTATGCCTGTTAACTTTTCCATTAAAAAAAAAGTTGCTTCGTCAGAAAAAATAATTTCAGAAAATTTAGATTGGTATCATTATAAAAAAACGTGGATTTACTGACAGGGGTCAGCTACACATTTGTAAATTCGGTCAGAAAAGCCGAAAATTTAGGGTCAACATCTGACGTCTCTACGGAGGTAGCCTTTACCACCTACCGTGACATCCAAGCCCAGAAGAATCAGTCAAAAAGAGAGATAATTGTGCGGATGGATTCTTGTGTGTTTCTGTCTTATTAGATTACATCAAGTAGCAGTCTAATCAAGTTGGAAGATGTAAGAAACTTGGAGAAAATTCATATAAAAACAAACTTGGATTCAGTGACTGGGCTTGGATGTGACGGTAGGTGGTAAAGGCTACCGTAGAGACGTCAGATGTTGACCCTAAATTTTGGGCTTCTCTGGCCGAATTTTCAAATGTGTGGCTGGCCCCTGTCAGTGAATCCATGTTTATTTTTTTTTATAATTTTTCTCCAAGTTTCTTACATCTTTCAACTTGGTTATACTGCTACTTGATAAAGTCTAATAAGACAGAAATACGTGTCTAGTGGTTACCATACTTAATTTTTTTCTGCGGAATGCCCACGAATTATTTCTCTTTTTAATAATTCATCCGACAAGCATTATACCAAACATTGCATAATTAAATGTATCTTTCAAATTAACATTGTAAAACAAATTCCTAAGAATAGAGAGAGTAGAGATTTTATCAAGAGAATTTAAATCGATCTCTCCGACGAATAAAATTATTCCATAATAAAACATATACCTATGTATATAATACTTAAATGTAGATATGCAAACCCTATAAGCAGAATTAGTGTTTTTGTGAAATCCTAATTACGGTTGTTTGTATTTTTTCCGATATAATAAATTAAACGATGTAAAAACCGGAATGACTATGAACACTTCAAGGGCGACTAAAAAATTTGAAAAATAGCAAAAACTTACAATTATTAGTTACGCAACAGAGGCGAATATTTAATTTTAATAAACGAAAAAATGTGCACGCAATAAACGATTTTCTAACAAAAAGTCAAGATACTGGTTCGATGTTTTTCGATATGAGCTTATTATCCATGGTCTCCTTTTTATAAAGAGCAGTCACGGTATAAAAAACCTTACGAGGATTCATAGAAAAATTAATTATTTTACAGTAACAGGATTGACAATCAAAATATACTTTTTTATAAGAACAATCATTAGAAACCTCCTGAAATATTAAACCTGTGCGGTGGCATCCAAGCACGACCAATGTTTTTTTTTTAAATTTACGTTATACAATGTAGGTAAAACCTCAATAATAACTATACACTGGTCAAGATAAATCATCGAATTCCTTAAAACCAAACAGCTTGAGATAATTATGTTTTCTTGAATTTTCTAGAAAAAAATCAATGTTACCATACATCCTATATCAATTATGCATTTATACAGTTCGTGTCGCATATATTTAGTCTCCTTTGAAACTTTTAATAAAAACTAGATTAAAAGACAGTAGGTATTTTTTTTATTTATAAAATATGTTTCTTAGCCAATTACTGCCATTAAAAACTAAATTAAAAGAAACTATGTATACAGGGTTTAGTTGATTTACATTTTTGCGGTTTTATTAAGAAAATATTTATAATAATATAGTTTTAGATTTGTATTGCCTAAAACAACAGAAAATGGTAGGTCTCGATTTTACTTACATTATTTATGTTATCTTAACTAAATAGTATAAAACTAGTTGGACAAGTGGTGGTATGGTGGCCCTTATTCTCTGCACGTACTTTATGGGTTATTTTTAGGAATTGCAAATTGATCTCGCATAATTCGAAACTTTGTTGAACTTTGATCCTGACGTACCTACTGCTTTAATTCTTACCTGCAGATCTCTTAATTTGAAAAAGTGCGTCTCTCGTAAAATGGAAGTATTATAATCCTGAAAAAATCTTCCTCGACATTTTTTGCAGATCTTTACCTTTCAGGGTCCCTAGGTGCCGAAAAACATATTTTCTTTATTCCGTCGGCCGGTCTGTCTGTCTCTTCGCGGCATAACTAAAAAAACTACTTACCCGTTTGACTTCGAATGTTGGTCTAAAATTAGTGGTCATATGCGGATGACCTGGCAACATTTTAGTAATAATCCAATTTTGCAAAATGGCGGCGTTGTGAAATATTAAAAAAATTATTCAACTGATAAAATTTTACTACGAATTCAAGATGGCAGAACAAAATAAAATATTTAAAAATTCAGCCTGAAAAAACTACTTTAGCCGATCGATATTAAAGTTTTATTCAATGAAATTATTATGATTTAATGTGGTAATCGAGGAACTTTTATTAACTAGTAGAAATGAAATTTGACATTCAGTCTACTTTTCAGTTTGAAAAACTTGTCTAAATGTTCATCATAAGTAATTTATTTCTTATTTAAAAAATGGCTTATCAATAATCTAATGTAAAATATCGGGATATGCACTTTTGCTATGGGAGACCAATGGAAATGCAGATCACGTCGGCTTTACATACAAGCACACTCTGACCGAAATGTTACTCATGCTCAAACCTTTGTGAGCGTTTATAGAAGACTTGGTGAACAAAGTTCATTTACACATCGCAAATATGACACAGGCAGAGCCAAGTCCGTTAGAACGGTTGAGGCAGAAGAAAGAATAATTCAAACGATAGAAGAAGACCCGGGTGTCAGTACTCAGCAAATTGCCGTTGCAGAAGGGATGGCGAAATCTACAGCTTGCGAGGTAATCCATGAAGAACTTCTTTATCCTTTCCAGTTGCAAAAGGTGCAACCTCTTTATGATGGTGATGAAGTATTACGCTTAAACATGTGTAATACATGAGGTATTACGCCTAAACATGTGTAATACTATTTTACATAAATATGAAAATGATAATACTTTCATTAATATCATATTATTTACTGATGAAGCTGGCTTTACACGCCATGGAATCGTGAATTTACATAACACAAGTCAGTGGGCTTTTGAAAACTCACATGCTTATGTAGATAGTGGACATCAGCAAAGATTCGTGTTAAATGTTGATGGAACGTTGAATGGAAATCTTTATTTAAGTTTTTTACAAAATGATCTTCCAGGCATATTAGAAGATGTTCCCCTTCGATCACTAATAAGGATGTGGCTCTTGCAAGACGGCGTACGACCACATTACAGCCTTAACGTCCGTGAATATCTGAATAAAGTATTTCTGGATCGTTGGATAGGAAGAAGCCGAGCACTCCCTTGGGCACCCCGTTCCCCAGATCTTAACCCAATAGATTTTTTTCTCTGTGGGGTATTTAAAGAAGTTGGTGTATAAAACTGCAGTCAATAAACTTGATATTTACGAGTTCGAATAATAAATGGTTGTGAACATATTAGAAACACACCAGGTGTTCATCGTGTTAGGAGACATTTTCTAAAAGACGTTAGAAAATGTATCAAAGTTAATGGTGGACATTTTCAGAATTTATTATAAAGTGTGTTAGTTGTGTTACGCTGTTATTTGGTGTATTGTTATAATTCAATTGAATACAACTTTAATATAGATTTGGGGGTAAACGGTAAAAATGATTTTGTCATTGGTTAGTAAATGCTTTCAGGCGAAATCACAACATTTTAAAGCACATTCTTTGGAGTGATTAAGCCAACTTTTCAAATAGGGGTGTGTTTTATCGTAAAAATATGCACTAATGATGGAGAGAAAATTTATTCACAGCCCACCCCCGAAATCCACAAATACAATTCAGTATTAATGTTTGGTGTGGTCTAATAGGAAGCAAAATAATTGGGCCAATATTTTATGAGGGTACTTTGACAGGCAAAAGATATGTTGATATGTTGGTAGAAATACTAGAAGACTTTTTGGACGATGTTAACCATTTCTAACGAGATGGAGCTCCAAACAATATGGTTCGTGGAGTCACAATATTGCTTGACAAAGTGGATAAGTACTGTTTTGGTACTGATTTTTTAATCTTTCATTAGGCAGCCATTTTGTTCCTCTTAAATGGATTTACACAAATGTCCATTCGATAAGTAGTTTGTTAATAATGGTTTTTATTATATTTTGTGATGTCGCCATTTTGTTCCGCCGTATTGGATTTTACCAAAATAAAACCATTTGATCCCCTTATGACTGTTGATTTTTGACCAAAATTTTAAATTAATCGGATAAGTATTACATACGTACAGGGTGGTAAAGTTGTGTTACAGAAAGTATAGGGTTACTGATTAGAATTTCACGATTCCCTTAGTTTTCTTATTTTTAAAGCTAAGACGTTCATCTTTTTACCTAATTGCAGGGAAATAAGTAGACTTGTATTCATAAATAAAAAAATAATGTACAGGATTTAAGAAGAAAATTGTTTTTGGGTTTTACGCCACAATTATAATACAAAACTAAAATATAAAAGAAAATTATCTCTTTACTTTAAACTTTTAATATGTAGTCTTTAGGTCTGGGTCAACTATTTTTAGTAGTTTTTCAGATTTTGACAATGAAACTTTTAAGTTTTTAAGTGGCTGTGAAATCTAAACGGTTAAGCTGGAGCAATTCGGCTCGCAGCTTTCCAACTTAGTTTTTGATAATCTGTTTAATGACAGATACTAATTTTCGAGCTAATTTTCTTTATTTGAAACTGGTACAACTGAAAGTAAAAATTTCGGGCTTATTTTACCCCCCACTTTGATGTCGTTAGATAGATTATCAAAAATTGAGATAGAACAGTCAAACTATATTGCTCTAGTATTAAACCTTTTGATCTTACAGCTAGTTAAAAAGTGGAAGATGAAAATTACGTTATTTTCATGGCTTTTGTCGCTGATGGTAGTGTCAAATCACATTAAACCCTCACAAGATGTTACTAGGATATTTTACATGAAATATGTATAGAATTGGCCAAAGTATTAAAATGTGTAATAATATACAGGGTGTCCTATTTCAAAAAAAATTGTGTGGCAAGACCTATAAAAAGAATGTGAACAGTTACTAGAACCATTGAAACTTAACGATCATGAAAATCTAACATTTTTCGTATAAGAAATTTTAGAGTTGGAGAGAGGATCGACATATTAATTTGCTCAGACCTGAATGTAATCAACGACGGATCGGTACTTAACATGGGTGATATTTCGGATCGTAAGTTAGAAAATGTTAATTTAAAAATTACAAAACCTAAACAAAGGCCATTTTACCCGTACTTGTAGAGATATCTCTATTCTTGATAGTGAAAAAGGATCTATCTATATACTCTAAACTGGGATTATATATTTTCACTAACCGACATAAACGAAATGGTAGCTCACTTTTCTGATAACGTAACAAAAATCTTTTTAATTTGAATATAAGAAATCATGTCAATATCTCAGTAAGGGCTAAAATGGCGTATTTCAAATATACATTTAAAAAATCGGTAAATTTCATTTACCCGCAACTTCCCTTGTTATGATTATTTTCTTTTATTAGGAATAGTGAAGTGTGACCCGATTTAGTTCAATACATAGTCACAGTATATATGTGTGACATATACTGTCTTTTCAAACATTTTTATTGGGCGCCATTTTTTCCATCGTATTGGATTCCTACCAATATTTTACCAGTTTCTTTCTACCTATGCCACACTTGATTTTTGGACTTAGTTTAAAATATATTTAATGAGTAATCTTTACATCGACACATACCACCATTTTGTTACGTCATGTTCAGTTCGTACCAGTTTATCACATATAATTTTTCTTCAAAATTTAATATTGAATAATACTTTTTTAAAAATTTATTTGGTCGCCATTTTGTTTCGCCATCTCAAATTCGTACCATAACTTTACCAGTTTATCTCTATATCACAATATCACACTTAATGTTTCCACAAAATTTGTTAATTAGTTAATTTAATAAGTGGTTTTTTTCAGGCTGTTTTTTTAAATATTTTATTAGGCCGCCATTTTGTTTTGCTATCTTGGATTTATACCAAAATGTTACCAGTTCATTCCTATAACACTTGATTTTTGTACAAATTTTGAGGTGAGTGGAATAATTAGTTTTTTTAGTAATAATTTTTTAAACTTTTCACTAGGCCGCTATCTTGTTCCGGAATATTGGATTTTTACCAAAATATTACCACATCATGTCCATATAACTCTTAATTTTTGACTAAAATTTGAAGTCTATCTGGTAAGTAGTTTTTAAGCTATGCTGCGAACTGACAGACAGACCGACAGACGGACCGACGGAATTGATAAAACATATTTTTTGGCAGCTAGGGACTCTAAAACGTGAAGATATGTAAAACCTGAGAGGGTGATTTTTTTCACGATTACAAACATTTTATTTAACCGCTATTTTTTAGTTTTTTTCTACCATCTTGGATTCGTATTAAAATTTTACCAGTTGATTCCAACATAATACTTGATGTTTGTGCAAAATTTGAGATACATTGATTAAGTAGTTTTTTAATAATGATTTTTCTCAACATTTCAGTAGGCCGCCATTTTGTTTACCCCTATTGGATTTTTATCAAAATATTACTAGGTCATCCCCATATGATCCTTAATTTTTAACCATAATTTAAAGTTAATCGGGTAAATAGTTTTTAAGCTAGGCCGCGAACTAACAGACAGACAGACAGACCGACGGAATTGATAAAACATGTTTTTCGGGCATCTAGGAACCCTGAAACGTAAAAATCTCGGAGGGTGATTTTTTCACGATTACAATACTTCCCTTTTACGAGGAAAGTGAAAAAGATCCCAACTTGCTACTTTTATCGATTTCTTTAGTTACTATATTAGCATCATCCGGAATAGAGACGTCGATCAGTAGGCGGTGCTTTTTCTGTATATCTGGATTACAATACTTTCCTTTTATGAGGAAAGTGAAAAAGATCCCAACAATACATTATTTAAATCTGAACTCTGTAAAAGTCGGAGATAGCCCTCTGTCAGAAATTGGCACAGACGATGACTAATCAATTCTTTACCACAAGCTGTGGACTGTAATCGAAACTTTCTCATTGAACACTACATAGGTAAGACCTTTGGCACCCAAAATAATTTTTGATTTATTGAAGTTACTACACAAGTAATAGAGAAAATAATTCATAAAATCAAAATAAATGCCACCGGTAGTGATGGAATCAACCTAAAAATGTTACTCTGTCTTATTCCCCATTTAACTTCCTATATTACATTTATTATAAATAGGTGCTTGAGTGGAGGACAATTTCTAAAATTATGTACAACTGCCAATATTATGCCTAAGCAAAAAAATCGAACCCCACGGACTTGTCACATTATAAGCCGATTAGCATATTACCGGCACATTCAAAAGTCCTTGAAAGAGTAATGGCGGATCAGTTGAAAATATTCATTAGTACCAATGGTATATTACTTTCAATCCGATCAGGTTTCCGTAGGCAGCATAGTATGACAAATGACCTCCTAAATGTGACTGATGAGTTATTTAGAGCTTGTGATAAAAATCAGTGCATTATCTTATTTTGCTAGATTACAGCAAGGCCTTTGATACTATAGATGACAAAGTTCTGGACATTAAGATTAAATATTATGGTATTCGCAACATAGCTCTCGAATTACTAAACGATTACTTTAAAAATCGTGAACAAAGAGTTGTTATAAAGCAGGGGTGCTCAAACTTGAACTGCTGGCGATCTACCTCAATATTTTTAGACTACTTACGATCGACTCTGAGAGGCTGCAAGTGTGTGTGACGCAGGGTTGTCGTACATACACTATACGTACACCCTACCTAGGAAGGGTGTACCGTAGCATATATAGATATTAGCTTTCCGCACAATATACATTATTTTAGTCAAGGTTTGGGTTAGGTTTAGTTAGGTTCTTCTCTACAATATCAATGAAAAAACTCATCGTTATTCAAAATTGCTAGTTTATTGGTTTTTACAAAACAAAAGAGTTACATATGGTGTTAAACTTAACTAAGGAGTGACTTTGGATGTTGAAGCGTGGCACTGCATGTCCCCAGCATACTTTTCATAAGATGGTACGTAACCACTGAGTGCTAATCGCAAGCATGATGACATATGATCGTCAGTTAGTCGATTGCGATATTTTGACTTAATTATCTTCATTTCAGAAAATGCAGACTCGCACAAGTAAGTTGACCCAAACATTGCTGTCAGTTGAAGGGCGATTTGCCTTAGATTCGGATATTTATCTTCAGATATAAACCACCAGAAATTTGTATCAGGTGCTGTAGCTTTGAGATGTATATCTGATATAATCTGCACCAACTCATTTTCAACAGAACATGAGTTCATATTAAACTGACTTGCTATTTCAGTAGCTAATTCCTCAATGTTTTTACATGAAAAAGGATAACTCATAAATGATGCTACATTTGCCAATTTACTACAACCATATAAACGCATTTCGAATTGTCCCAAAATATTTGATAATTCGGCCTCATACGTATCATAATTCAACTGAGGAATCCTTGCTTTCAAAGACGGAAAATGTTTCAGATCCTTTCTTTTCAGTTGATCTATCATAAATTGCAATGTACTTTTGAATGCGTTTACTGTGCTAATCATCTCAATAACAGTTTTTCCTTTACCTTGAAGCTCCAAGTTAATGGTGTTTAAGTGCGTTGTGATGTCAGTCAAAAATGCCAAATCAGTCAGCCATTTTTCGTTTTTCAACATCTGAGTGTCATCACCTCTTTCGTCTAGAAAAGCTGTTATTTCGGGCAATAATTCTTGAAACCTTTCTAGGAATTTTCCGCGACTCAAACACCTGACTTCCGTGTGAAGAACTAAATCAGTGTGTTCAGCTGACTCCCTATCTTTCAACTACAACTTAAAGAGCCGCTGTTGCAAGCTACGTGCACGGATGGAATTCACAATTTTTGTTGGAATGCCCATAATTTCCTCCGTGTTTAAAACTTTTGAACACAAAACTTGTTGATGTATAATGCAATGGATTGAAAAAAATGAAGGGAAATCTTCATTAGCTCGACACAATGCCACAAAACCGTTTTTGTTTCCAGTCATTGCTGGTGCTCCATCGGTTGTAATGCACACTAATTTATATATTGGTAGCTTGTAGTTTTTTACAAAATTGAAGAAAACGTCATGTATATCTTCGCCACAGGTCTTCCCCTTCAGAGGAATGATTGTCAAAAATTCTTCCTTAGCCAACATGTCATTGAATACCATCCGAATAAAAATACACAGCTGGGCGGTGGATTCGTCGAACTGTAAAGAAAAGTATGTACATTCCATGATATCATTTTTTAGTTTATCTGCCCTGTCCTGACTCATGACTTCAATACGCCTTGTGACAGTCGGACGAGATAACTGAAGTTCTCTAAAGCAGACATGATTTCTGTTTTATTTTTAAAATCTCCAAATAAAGTCACCCGCTTCAATAAATGCTTCCTTCACAACCGATCCATCTTCGAATGGTTTTTTGTGTTTCGCCAATATATGAGATATTTTAAATGACGCGATCGTAGCAGCTCTTGATTGTTTGGCTGGTCTTGTGAGCATGGTTTGTTCTTTTTTCAAACAAGATATCAAATCACGTACTTTTCGTTTTCTTAATTCACTCTGTGGCGGAAAATCCTTAGTTTTTATGAACCGTTTTATGATGCCTCTCTAAGTTACCACGCTTAGGTATTGCAACTGACGCACGACAAATTAGACAAATGTACTTATCCTTCACCATACAAAACAAAAATTCTTCCTCCCAATGGTTATTAAAATGATACGTTTTAGATTTCTTCGTTGCACTCATTTTGTACTATTTAATAATAAACTTTGTATCGACGTAGTATTGCCTTCAAGTTGTAATTCAGAATGACCCCAATTCCTGCAGGCGCAACATTTATATCGGCGTGAACGAAAGTCTCGAATGTTCTCGTCAAACGCGCCACCCGAAATTTCTAGAAAAGCGGCAAGAATAAACAACGCGGCTTTTCTTTGACAAGTACCGCGCGTTCCTTTGATAAAGTCTCCTTTTGCCGCTAGCAAAGTGCTATTTTATTGCGTAATACATTTTTGTAGTTTAGTTAAGTACCTACTTATTAAAAAAATTTTTCTTCTCGAGATCTACTCAAAAAGCACTCGCGATCGACCGTTTGAGCACCCCTGTTATAAAGAATACGATCTCTGACTCAATCAGAGGAGTTGCTCAGGTTAGTATCTTGAGGCCTTTAATATTTCCTGTGTATACAGCTGCTTTTTCGAAGTTTCTAAAGTTCTGTAAATATCATCAATATGCGGATGGTACGCAAATCTACTTTTCCTTTTTTTTTGAAAGAAGTAGGTCCAGCGGTAGTTAAAATTAATTTTGATATGGAACGTATCTTTCAAGTTTCACAAGCTCACCAAATAATGGTTAATGAGAGTAAAAGTCAGGATATGGTATTCGACACGAAAAAAGACATGTACTTGCAGATCCAATATTTAAAATTTCAATAAACAAAACAGTGCTAGAACCTATTGAAGCTTTAAAAAGATTAAAACTGGCAGATGCCCTCATGTTATACCACTTATCACATTGTGATGTTGCTTATTGGCCTGCTCTGCCCTAGAGAGACAAACATAGCTTGCAAAAGTTGGAAAATACCTGTCTAAAGTTTGGTTTTGGGTTGGTATAAAGGTAATATAAGGTAAAGGTATATAAGGTACGTACTTTTATAGTGCTGAATATAAATATGTTTTAAAGTGGTAATATTGTTTTATATACAGTGTATCTCTTAAATGTTAATGTCTGTATTTTTATAATTTTAGCATCAAAAAATTTTTCTGAAGATGCCCTAAATTACAGGGCGAAACGTCAAATAAATGAAAAATTAAAATTTGGTATTTAATTCGAACCTAAACCCAAGAATTTTCCACTTTTATATATATATATATATATATATATATATATATATATATATATATATATATATATATATATATATATATATATATATATATATATATATATATATATATATATATATATATATATATATATATATATATATATATATATATATATATATATATATATATATATATATACTTTTGATGGTACATTAGAAGTATCTAGAGAACAGAAAATTGAATATTTTTGAAATTTGGTGCGCAGGTATAGGAGGCTGCGACCTATCATTTGAAAATATTTTTAAAACTGCAGTGTTGCCAGGTCTATCTGTAATCGACATCAATTTTGAAATTTTCAATGGAGCACTATATAAATATTATATTTAGACTCTACGTTATAATCAAAGTAACTTTTAGTAAGCACGTCCTATACCTATCTCTTACAGTTTTTTAGATATTTATAATTTTTATATTTTTTCGACCAAAACATGGTTAAGCGAATAATTAAATTATGCAGGATAAAATAAATAACCAAAGCTCTAATTTTTACTATATTTAAAAAAGCTGTTATACTTTTAGTTTTATGACAAACATAAGCCATATTTTATGCAGGGTGTCCAAAAAATATATTTATGTCGGCACTTTCAAAAAACTGTTATAAGTTACTTTTTTTCAAATGACAGCCTTTATATTATACGACTAAAGGATAGAGTTCAAAAATCCTAAACATATATTGTGTTTCTATACCTATCTTCCAGCGTTTTTTACTTATTAACATTTTTAACGATAACTATTAATATTCGCTTAATTTTAAAATTATTGGCCCTAGTGTGCTATGATTTAATCGCAGCGCGGTTTAAGAAACAAAAAATGATATTGTTACAAGAACGAGAAATATTAATTTCTATAGTGCAGCGTGCAAATTTTGTAAAAGAGAGGGAAAAAATGGAGAAAAATGCTTACCCAAACGCAAATATTTTAAATTTGTTTTGTATCCATGGTGAGTGTAAAAAAAATGTAGGGAAAACCTGTAGGAGATTTAATGAACTCTATCCATATGAATGAGAGAAAATTTAGAAACTTTGAAATGAATTATTTTAATTTTGGAAATATAAATGCCCCTAGAAATAAAATACATTTAGTAACTGGAGATGAAGCCAATGAAATAACGACTTTAGGTTATTTTCATGCGTATCCGCATGCCTCGATATCCGGTGCTTCTAATGATTTGGGAATTATCCGCACCTCAATTTGGAGAATTTCACGAAAACACAAAATACCGACTACAAATTTATAACTTTACAAGCTATGCAACCCGACGATCTTCCGAACTGCGTAGAACTTTGTGAACTAGTTTTAACCAAGACATACGAAGATGTCGATTTTCTCAAACAAATCATTTGGAGAGACGAATCGAAGTTTTTGCGTGAGAGAATTTTCAATCGGCGAAACAATCTGGGGATTGCGAAAATTCCCATTTCATCAAAGAAAGAGAATTTCAACACACATTCAGTGTTAATGTGTTTTGTTTGTTAATGAACGATAAACTTAACTGGTCGAAAATATTTGGAAATTTTAAAAACAACTGTAAGTGATTTTATGGATGATTTGCCTTTTAACATATATCAAGGTTGTTGGTATCAGTTGGGTGGTGCACTTGCCCATTGAACAAACGAAGTAACTAGAGAGCTATTTGACATGTTCGACGATCGGTGGCTACGACGTCAAGGTCCTTGGAATTGGCCGCTGCGATCACATGATCTAACCCCACTAGACTTTTACTTGTACGGTAAAATCGAAGAGGTAGCCTACAAGACACCCGTGAATACACGAAACGATTTGGAAAATTGGGTAAGACGAGCTTTTCAAGAAATTACTCCATCTGAAATACAAAAGGCCACCACTGAACATGTCATGGCTTTAAGTCACGAATGTTTACGGGTGAACGGCCAGTACGAAAATAAAATTAAATTCATTCCTCCTTAGGTCTCTAATGTATTAACATGGATATTTATAGGGATTTAATATTCAAGCATTAATTGTTTCAAAAGATTTAGTTTTTTCTTACAATTTGTTTCCGATATTTTTAATCTAATCTTAATAAATTGTGGCAATTTGTTAACATAAGTGTGTTATTTACGCGATGTCTGAGTTGCATAGATTTACTTGTCTTTAGATATATTTTATATTTTTAGAGTAGACATATAAAAACAAATAAGTTCAACATATGATCATCTTAAAAGTCTGGAGAATAGCTTAACTTTTATGGCTCACTAATGTCTATATGTTTTTCTTAAACCTCACTGTCATTAAATCATGGCACACTAGAACCAATTTTAAATTTAAATAGCAAATATTAATACTCCTTAAAAATGTTAATAATTAAAAAACGAAGGAAAATAAGGATCGGAACATCATATATGTTTACATTCGGATTTTTTAATTCTATCCATTAGTTGTAAAATATACAGGGTGTCTCATTTAAAAAAATTGACTTATAACAGTATTTTAAAAGAGAAAACATAAATATAATTTTTGGACACCCTGTATGAAATATGTCTTATGTTTGTTATAAAACTAAAAGTACAACAGCTTTTTTAAATATAGTAAAAATGTGAGCCTGTATAATTTAATTATTCGCTTAACCATGTTTTGATTGAAAAAAATACAAAAATTATAATTATCTAAAAAACTGTTATGAGATATGTAAACGATATGTTTACTAAAAGTTAGTCAGATTGTAACGTAGAATCTAAAAATATATGTGGTGTTCCATTTAATAATTTCAAAGTTGATGTCGATTACATATAGATCTTTATATTTATATTTTAAACCGGAGCTCCCTGTACCTGCCCACCAAATTTAAAAAATATTCAATATTCAGTTCTCTAGATACTTCTAATGTACCATCGAATGTGGAATACCCTGTATATATAATAATATTATTATTACTATCATTATTATTATTATTAAAATATTAGATACAAAAGATACATAAGCAGTGAATTTATTGCGGTTTTTTGAAATAGGAAATGTAAATTTACTAGCCAAAACCCAATTCTAATTTTCGGCTATTTGCTTACCTAACCAGGTGTGAATCTGCTCAAGATATTCAAGACTAACGGAAATACAGATTTTTAATATAACAAAAATGACAAAACACTTATTTTTTAAATAAATAGTAAAACTTAATACATACTTTGGGACCCAATTCTTCTTTTTCTATATTAACGTAGAATTTTTAAGGGCCTTCCTTTATTTTTATCTGTTTTAGCGCTTTTAGCATATCCTACAATAGTAAGAAATTTACTTAAAAGTGATAAAACTTAAAAATTGAGGAAGTACATTAATTTATTACGAACAGCTTTAGCTTTTTTTAATAAATAACTTCATTATTGACTTACATTTTCACGACCTAGTTTATATCAAAACAAAACCAAATTGACTGTAATTAAGGAATAAATTAATTATATGTGACTTTTAAATGAAACATGCTAACTCAAGGTTTATATGACAGAATATAGATTAAGTTCATAAATCTATAAGTATATCTGTGTAAAGAATCCATTATTTTAGACGTTTTCAACGGCCCTGTATAGATCGGTCGCGGACAACTTTTTGTAGCGAGTGGTTTTTTTCTCGAAAGAATGTCGAGTTCAATTTCGGTAGCGCAGCACAGCAGCGGTAAAATCGATAATTTAGTTTTTTCTTCAGTCGGGTCTACTCGAAAAATTTTTCGGATAAAAACTAGTCCGCGGCGAGTTTGTCGGGTATCAGCAAAAAACGTCCGGTAAAAACTTTCCAGACAGTTTTTCATATAGCGCGAGGTTCAGTCGATTTCATAGCGAGGCGTTCTCGGAGTACACTCAGACGAACAAGTTATTGTTATTTCTCACTGTAGTCCAGTCAAACGGATTGTGCTTCCTCTGCATATATTTTACTACATTTTCATGGTTGAAATTCATACATTTATGGGAGCAAAACGGTACAAATAAATTAACTGAGAAAAGAAAAAAAATTATAATCCTCTTAGTTTTCAACATACTTTAGAGCCTCTCAAACCAGAGCTGTCACAAGTACTGACAAAAAGTATTTGAAGTACAAAATCATCAAGCAACTGGTAATTGTTCTTATTTTTTGTCAGGTAAAGTAATTGAAGCACTTTGTTTAGTCTTTCAAGTAGCAATATATTTATGAAAATATGACAAAGATATGTGTTGTATGTGTATCCATGTGTTGATTCTTGGTCCTTGACTACTGTCGTTCTGAAAAGAACAGTTTTGCTGACGTTTCGCCAAAATCACATTCGGCGTTTTCGAAGCTTTCCTTCTCGCGTCCGAATGATCTGTTCTTTTCAGAACGACAGTAGTGAGCGGTTGTACACCCAGAATGAAATCACATCGTATATATATATATATATATATATATATATATATACCGGGTGATAATGAAACTACTACCCAGGGCGCCATTTGAAAACGGCTAGAGATAAAAATATGGAATTTGTTGTGTTGATTTGAATATTGTGAATATTTCTAACATAAAAACAATTGAATATCGTTTCCGGTTTCCCCGCAAATGACCGCGACTTCGTTATTTTAAATGGACCACCCTGTATATTGTATGTTTTTTGAACTCTTTTGACAATTCTAAACAACTTTTCTATAATATAACCTATGTCTAAAATGTATAGTTTTCCAAATAAAACCACTTAAAAATTTCCCGTAATTCCCACTTAATTGTATTTTATGGAAAAACGGAGTAGGCCAGAGTAAAAACAATCACGGTTATTTACTCTTTATTCAAGCTTTCATCCAACAAAATGTCAAAAAAGAAGTTTTAAAAAAAATGTGTTTTTGGTAAATCGATTTTTCAGGTTTTGATCAGACCCTGTACCATAAAGGGTGAACTGACTGTTTTTCGCTTTGTATAAATATTAACATCATAAACATAGGGTATCTAATTTTCAATTTTGCAGTTGTTTATGAAAGTTAAGCTAATGATAACATAACCTAGTGTGATAACTACCTATAAACAAAGTTTTGCTAAAATAATCATATTAGCCTATGGCTCTTAAAAACAATTGAATTTTGACTTTTATCACTTGTGGGCTTGGCAGATTGTTGCATTTTTTGTAAATTCTCGTGCTTTATTTCGTGTCTCTAATGGTTAATTTAAAAGTTCTTTGTAATCTCTTTAAAATGGCAAGTTTTACAAGGGCGGAGCAAATAGATATGCTTGTCGTTTATGGCGAGTGCTTGCAAAATAAAAGGCAGGCTCAAACACTCTACGCAGAGCGATACCTCGACAGAAACCATCCCTGCTATGCCTATTTTCCGTGGCTAGTACAACATTTGAGAACAGTTCCCCAAAATGAAAATGAACGAAAGTTTATTATTAGTGAAGAAGCTGCAATAAACGTTCTGGCATGTGTGAATGCTTATCCAAGTATTTCTTACTCGCCAAATTGAAAGTGAAGTTGGAGTTAACAGAGAAAGTGCAAGGAAAATTTTGAAGAAACATAAGTACAAGCCCTACAAATGCCAAATCCACCATCACTTGGGTGTTAATGACTTACCGATTTTTTGGACTATTTACCTTTTGCAGAAATTCCCAACATCTACTTTTGACAAGATGGTACACCGACCCATAATGCTCGAATTTGTGTAAATTATTTAAATGACAGGTTTGGAGACCAATGGATAGGAACGAATGGACCTGTAAGGTGGCCAACACGTTCTGATTTGACACCTCTAGATTTTTTCTTCTGGGGTCATATCAAAGAAAAAGTCTATTTAATTCAACCTGAAAATTTGGACATTTTAAGAAATCTAATTATTAGTGCTATTAATAATATTAGTATAACTGAAAAAGAAAATATATTACGGAAAATTGTTGAAAAATGTGAGACCTGTATTGAACAAGAGAATCGTGTTTTTGAAAAGTTTAATTATGATTAAGTACGTTCTTTTTTCTATTTCTTTTATTATTAGTTAATATTAAATTATTAGTTAATTTAATCATCTCTGTTTTCACGTTATCATATTCGTTTCTTTTATAAAATTTAAATGAATTAAAAGAGGGTTCCTTTGAACAGTAGATTATTTTGAATCCATGACCAACTTTGCCGTTGGTATAATTAAATAAGTGCTAGTAATATTGATTTTTGCTTTAGATGACCATTAACAACATGAAAATAGGGTATCAAATTTTCAAGTTTGCAGAGATCTATGGAAGTTAAATCTGTCATATGTGGACAATGGATAAAGAAGTAGAATTGGGTAGTGAAGGTTTTGTTCCAGTTAGTCGACTCGTTATGGTACAGGATCTGATCAAAACTTGAAAAATCGATTTGCGAAAAACACATTTTTTTAAAACTCGGAACATTTTCTTTTTTGACATTTTGTTGGATGAAGGCTTGAATAAAGAGTAAATAACCGTGATTGTTTTTATCCTGGCCTACTCCGATTTTCCATAAAATACATAATTATGGCATGTTTTTAAGTGGCTTTATTTGGAAAACGATACATTTTAGACATCGGTTATATTTTACAAAAGTTGTTTAGAATTGGTAAGAGAGTTCGAAAAACATAAAATATGCAGGGTGTTCCACTTAAAATAACGAAGTCGTGGTCATTTCCGGGGAAACCGGAAACGGTATTCAATTGTTTTTATTAACCTAGCCGTTGTCAAATGGCGCCCTGGGTAATAGTTTCATTGTCACCCGGTTTATATATATATATATATATATATATATATATATATATATATATATATATATATATATATATATATATGCCCTTAAAATATATATATATATATATATATATATATATATATATATATATATATATATATATATATATATATGCTATATCCATACATAATACAAATTATATATATATATATAATATTATATATATATATATATATATATATATATATATATATATATATATATATATATATATATATATAGTTAGTGTTTAAATAATTACGCACATTTTGAGAGTAATGTGGAGGTGCACCGTCTTGTTGAAATATCAGTTCCGCTTCAACATATCCAGGATTATTTTCGATGATGTCAGTTAGGGCTGGGTCGATGGTATTTTCCAGTAAATCTAAGTACATATCACCTGTTAGAGTTCCAGGAAGAAAAAAAGGACCCACAATAGAATTTCCAAAAATACCAGCCCACACGTTCAATTTCTGAGGATGTTGTGTGTGCACCTCGTGAAATACCCTGGGGTTGTTCTCAGCCCAGTACCGACAGTTATGCCGATTAACTACACCGTTCAAAAAGAAAGTGCACTCACCCGAAAAATACACATTGAATAGAAAATTATTATTATTGGCCACTCGTTCACTAATAGTTTCACAAAATTGCAAGCGGCGATCAAAATCGTCTTCGTTGAGTTCTTGTACCAACTGAATTTTATACGGGTGGAAATGGTGTTTTTTCAATATTCTTTGACACTTGTACGATTCACGCCGGTCTCATTGGCTAATTTTCTTGTACTCAGCGTACTATCCAATTAATGTTTAAAAAATAAAATCGCGAAATTTTGCTACTAACTCGCGAACAACGGAAAGGTGTTTTTCAGGATGTCGTTCATTAAATATCTGCGCAAAATTATTTCCACTTTTTTTGCAAGTGAGTACACCATAATTATTGATAAAAAATTTAATGATATTGAGAAATTTAAACACAAGTTACAGAACAGCTTTAGCAACTACCGCACCTGATCGTTGTGGCATGTCAAATTACTAAAATCAGCAGTAAACATCTAAAATAACAGGACAAAAATAGCGAATTGGTCGAAGGAATTTATCCTTATCATTTACTCTGATAATTTGTAAATAAACATTTTAAATTCCAATCCTTCATATTTTCTAAATGACTTGACCGATTTTCAAAATCAAAGCGGGAATGTATAGAGAATAGAAAGCCCTTTTCATTGCGGTACCACTTGACCCCTCTTCCCATTTGAAAAAGTTTGGGGGATGACACCCCCGCTTAGAGGGTTGAAAATTTTTATTTTAAGGGCAAAAATTGTCCCCCTCACAAACAAAATTGACGTGTTTTTGGATTTTTTGAAAAAAAAATTACCCTGGCCGTTATGCCTTGCGGTACGTTTTCGATGGGCCACCCTGTATATATATATATATATATATATATATATATATATATATATATATATATATATATATATATATATATATATATATATATATATATATATATATATATATATATATATATATATATATATATATATATATATATATATATATATATATATATATATATATATATATATATATATATATATATATATATATATATATATATATATATATATATATATATATATATATATATATATATAGTTAAAACGAATAGTTCTTGAACCACAAATGTATGATTGTGAAGGTATTTGGTTCTATGTAATATAGAGAAACACTATACTAGTTTCATAATTTTTTAAATGTCGGCCACTTCGGCCTTTTTCAAAGCATCTTGTAAACTAAAAGTAGGAAAAATTTTTTTTTCTTATACATCTTTTAATGTTTTAAAATAAAATGTGTTACCTAAATTACAGTATGTCTTTTATGTTATAAAACTTCTATAATTTGGACAAACAAATTGTTAAAACTTAACTTAGCATCATGTTTATTTTTTAAACATTAATTGACAGATGTATAAGATGAAAAAAATTTTTTCTCCTAATTTTAATATCATCTTTATATATATATATATTAAAAGAAATATATATATATATATATATATATCCAAATTATATATATATATATATATATATATATATATATATATATATATATATATATATATATATATATATATATATATATATATATATATATATATATATATATATATATATATATATATATATATATATATATATATATATATATATATATATATATATATATATATATATATATATATATATATATATATATATATATATATATATATATATATATATATATATATATATATATATATATATATATATATATATTTATATATGTATGTACTCATGGGACTTTTTCAGTTAAATGAAGTGTTTCTTCTTTTTATTATTGGTATTGACAAGAAATTGTTCATATTTACCGATGGCTCCCAACTCTGCTGAAAGACGGCAATGCTAGGATCCAATTTTTTTCATTTGATGAATAATCTATTCGGTAAGTAGTTTTTTTTAGCTATGCCGCGAACAGACAGACCGACACACAGACATATTGAGAAAACATGTTTTTCGTCATCTAGAAAACGAATCGAATTTCGAATCGAGAAAACATGTTTTTCGTCATCTAGGGACCGTAAAGTACCTGAAACAATCTCGGAGAGTGATTTTTTCATGATTACGATACTTCCCTTTTACGAGGAAGTTAAAAATCATGAAGGGCCAAAAAAAGAGAATATATAAAAATAACAAATATTTTAAATTTTTGTATTAATGAAAAAATACTTTTGTAACTTGAAACCAAGCACATAGTTTAAAATAATCACTTTTCTTAGCTATACTAATACCTAAAAGATGCTTATAAATAAATACGACGTCAGTATGGTAACTCAAACTTTTTAGCGAAGCAGTTAAAAATCTTGTTGGACATTTTTATTTTGTTGCTACTCTTGATTTGATTAGCTTTTACTACTCAGGAAATACTTTATCACAATACGAGTGCATTTTTTTTTGGAAAAACTGCTTAATTCAGCCACAGTAGTATTTCTCCTATAAGTACTAGAACTTTTTCATTTTTGATCATACCATATTCAGTTCCTTGTTGCTAATTATAAATATACTGATGTTTGATATCTTTCTCTTTAAAGACACCCGAGAAATTTGAAAAACCTTGCTACATGAAGTAATGTATTCCCATTAAAAATACAGTGTAGAGCAACCGCCACCCCTTGCTCTGGGCGCCTATGGACGCCACTCTGCAATAGAAAGTTTTTCGTCTCTCTCTAACTCGCTCTCTTTTCCTTACTCTCTTTCTATTTATCTCTCCCTCTATCTATCTCTCCCCCCTCTCTCACTATCCCGCTCCCTCTCCCTCTCAGTCAGTACTTTACTGAAAATTGTATATGTTGTAGTTCTCAACCTCCTGATCCTTCGACTGGTTTTTGATATACAGGGTGGTAAACTCTAACAAAATGCCATACAAAATAAACATGGACAACAGGATGACACAAGATAAACCTTTTTAATATATTTAGCATATAGGACTCCCCAAAATAAGAAAAAAGTTTAATATAAACATAGGTCTGAAAACTCTTTGTCTCCGAGATACAGGACGTATAATGTTTACAATATAACACCCTGTATCTCGGAAACAATAAAATATAAATCTTTTTTTCTTATTGTGGGGAGTACTATAAGCTCATGAGTATATAATATAATATAAGCTCACATGAATTCGATAATGTCTGAAATACATAATTACCCACGTGTAAAGCAACTGATAAAATGTTATTCACATAGTATTTGTTTGTTGGCTGTTTATATATATATATATATATATATATATATATATATATATATATATATATATATATATATATATATATATATATATATATATATATATATATATATATATATATATATATATATATATATATATATATGATTTTTTTCTTGAAATACAAAAGTAATTGACGAGAAAGGATTTCACATCCTCTAAAAGTATTTCAAATACTCTCAATTTGGTAGAATGTTCTTCTATTATGTGAATGTGAATGTATTAGTGAGTGCTTAACACTCCCGGGTCTTATGCAAAATATATCAACGTGCTAGTTGAAGTTTGTGGTAGCGCTGGTTATTTTACGATAAAGTTCAGGCTTAACGAGTAGGATTAGTAGTAGTAGTAGTAATTGCAGCATTAGTAGTAGATTTTTTGGATAGAAGGGAAACCCATCATGGGCATCCCACACCGCAATTGGATCGTAAGTGCCCTGCTCGTACCAGTAAAAACCCACCTTTTGACCAGAGTAGTGATCCTTCTTGAAAATACCTAGAAGATGACAATTTTGTTGTTTTTTCTGTTTTTGCCTCGTCTAATGCAGACTTCTTACCAGTTCATCTCTGATTCCACAATTACATTCTCCAAACCTTCTGGCGCCAATCTTCCCACCTTTTCCTTGGTGTCATCTTGGCCATTCGAAAAACGTGTGTTTGACTGTATCTCGACATCCACAGTAGACGCACACCTCGGTCTTAGGTGTATGTAGACCTAGAAGACCATGCCCGGTAAGTATCTGCGTGATGTAGAAATCAAACTCGACGTATTTTCTTTCCACCCACGGCAAAATTTCCGGTGTTAGTCTATTCGTCTAACTGACAATTTTGTCGCTGCTGCTTACCCACTCTTCTTACCATCTTACCATAAACCGAGCTTTGGCTCCATCCCTTGTTTCATTCTCTTCTCTTTTAATATGTGTTTTTTGACTCGCCAAGAGGAGGATTGGCGGATTTCTTGATATCACCAGGGCTTTGGTTGATACTCTTGTAATTCTTATGGCAGTTCTTCTTTGGACGCTGAGGAATACATTACTGCTGGTTTTCTTCTGCACTGCTTTCTCACAGAATGACACTCTATACAGTAGTATAGACTCAACTACAGAACATTCTATTCTTTTATTTCGTTCGCCTTTTTAACAGTTTTATGAATGTGAGTCCCTATGGTCAGTAGTATTAGTAATAGTAGTAGAAGCTCTTTAGGGGCGCAAGAAAAACACCTCGTCGATTTGGACCTGGGAGGCTTTTTATCATCCTTGGTACAGTTGATATTGGACATGTTGGATATTTACCACAATGTTTCCGGGTCATCCCCATAAGAGCTTTAATTTTTGACCAAAATTTGAAATCAATGGAGTAAGTAGTTTTTTAGCTATGCCGAAAACTGACAAACAGATCTAGAAACACTATAACTTGAAGCTATTTAAAACCTTGGAGAGAGATGGTTTCACGATTACAAATATTTTTTTGTTTCGCCATCTTGAAAGCGTACCACAATTTTACCAGTTCATCTCTATATCACACTTAATACTTGCACAAAATTTGAAATCAATTCAATAAGTAGTTTTTTTAGGCTGATTTTTATCATATTTTGTTGAGCCATTTTGTTTCGCCATCTTGCATTCGTACCAAAATTTTACTAGTTGATTTCTACGTAATACTTCATTTTTGTGCAAAATTGCAGGTAAATTGGATAGGTAGATTTTCTAGTAATAATTTTTTAACATTTCACTAGGACTCCATTTTGTTTCGCCATATTGAATTTTTACCAAAACGTAACCATTTTATTCCTTTAAGACCCATGATTTATTACCAAAATTTGAAGTCAATCAGATAAGTAGTTTTTGAGCTATTCTTGGTACAGTACAGTACTCCGACAGACCGACGGAATTGAGAAAACATGTTTTTTGACATCTAGGGACCCTAAAACGTGAAGATCTGTAAAAAACTGTGAAGGTGATTTTTTCACGATTACGATACTTCCCTTTTACGAGGGAAGTAAAATCTTTATAGTTGAAATTATATCATTATGCTGACAGCAATATCTTTAACTTTATTCTGTAATCAACTAACAGTCGAATATAAGTGGACGTAAGACAGGTCATGTAATATTCAGCGAATCAAAAGTAACTTGTTCCACTACGATTTGTTATATTAATAATTCATCCATCTTTAAGGCCAATTCGATGAATTTCGGAAAACGTCGCTCCTGTATTTATTATTTTTAGCCTATGACCTTTAGATTTGACCGGACTAATACGGCTCTTCATGTTCTTACAAATAAAACCCAGACGGTGGAGTAATATATTGATTAGATGGATATTAAACTGAAAAAAAGTCTATCTTTCTACCCTATCTTGTTTTTTTCTTTTTATAAAAGTTAACGTCTGCGACTTTGTCACAGACTTTGTAGAAGGTCTATATCTATATATACCGTTAATTTTAACTTTTATATTTAAATTATCCTGAAGAATAGCTGCTTTATTAGGTACCATAACATGTTTTTTTAATTTTCCTGGATCGGGGACGGACTGAAGAGAAAATATGAGGGGGGAAAGTAAGTCAATATTTCCAACAGAATTTTCAACTTTGCCAACACAATATTTGACATGAAAATATAACTGATGACTAAAAAATAAAAATTTCTTGAAAAATATTTTAACTAACATTGCCAATAGGTTAAATATTGAAGGGAGCGTCTTCCCCCGTCCTCCTGCATATCGGCCCCTGTCCGGGATTTCATTCAACCCACCGATGGTTCTTACCGTTATGAAATCATGTTTCCTGGTTGTAAACCGCGTCTAAATAGAATTACTTTTACCTTCGATTGCCCTAAGCATCTTCAGGAATCTCCACTATACGAGACCAAAAAAGTGAAGCACTTTAATTAAGTGTAATGATGGTATTTCCGAACAAAAGATTATGAAAAATGTTGAAAACCACCAATGTAGGAATTCTCAAAAGATTTTGAAGATTCCCAGGTGATGACCAAAATATCGGAGAGTATCAAATTTTTTTAGAAGATTACCAAAATTCCCAAGGGATTATCATTATTGCTGAATAATCACCAAGATTCTCAATTTTCTTAAACAATTTCAAAGAGTTGTTGAGATTTTTTTTTTGCGGATGGTAGAGATTCTCAAGAGATTACCACGATTTGTTTTGTGTCAACCCAAAATACCACTAATCAATAACATATAACCTATCATTCATAAACGTACTTTATTCTAAGTTAGTTATTATTGACTTTAACTTTACACTTTAACACGCGGCTATTCTTACTGTCTCGTTTTACCTCGTTTTGGACCGGACATTTTTGAAATGTGTGTTTTCTATTCTTGGAAATGCTCCAGGTCGGTAACGGGTCGTCGCGTATTTCTCTTTTTGGACCAGAATTTTTTGAAATTTGTGTTTTTTGGCCTTCGAAGTGATCCAGCTCGGTAACGGGACGCCGGACAAATATGTTTATACAGGGTCCATCGTAGAGGATTAATTGGCACTTCTTCTGGTAAAAAACGTGATTTGATTTTATTGATCGAGGTGGGGCATTTTTTTCGTATTTCTCGTCCACAAATCTCGGACAATTTCGTTAATGGGCAAAATCGGAGTACGGTATGTCATTAAAAAAAAATAAAGGGGTAAAAAATAAGGTAACTTTGAAGGCATTTTGCGGAGTCCAGACCCTGAATACTTTGTCAAAGTAAAAAAAAAAGGATTCGATGGGGAATATAAAGGAGATTTAAAATCATTGTAGGGCGCCTATACCTAAAATGCCGAGAAAGCGGTCAAAATGCAAAAAAAAAACTAAAAAAAAAGTGTTTCTTCCACCTTTTCAATTTTCGCATATTTCACATTTTTTTTTCGAGAACTGAGAGGGAGAGAGGCGGAAATTGTTTATGTGGCACCAAATTTCTCCCGAAGGATTGAAAAACCACATCACCAAAATTACTCTCCAGTTTATACAGTGCGAGCCATTTAGAAATAAAATTGCAATTTTGTTTTCATACATATTCATATGGTTTTACGTTTGGCCCTGTAGCAATGAACTTTGATCCTAGGCGAATCATGTAAATACCCAAAGAAACGTCTTTATTTATTTTAGAGACTATATGAAAATCAGCTCGATCAGGGTTAGGGGTGCATTTTCAGACATTTTTGAGTGTGCACGAATTCTGTTTGCCATTCTTTGGCCCTTCGTAAAGTCGTATCGATACGTCAAAGTCGCTCGGGGGGGGGGGTTAACCAATCCCCAAACCAAGGGGTTTTGGGCAAGTGTTGCTATCACAACTGTTGCTGCATTGGTTTTGGCGATGCGTCATCCCCACCCTTTGAAAGTGGGAGTGGTGTTTACAACGATCGGATAGTTTGGTGTAAAAACCAAAACTAGACCGCATTTCAACTAACTTTGAATGTTAAAATTAATCTACCCCTTTTAACCTCCTTCTTCTCAAAGCCTCCCCTTAAAATATTTCTTTGCTACTCTCATTTTGCCCCTTTTTTTATTAACATTTAGTCATTCGGGTAATTCCATCTGAATATTTAAACTTTAAAGGAACTTATTTTAGGAAAATTAATGAGATGTATTTTTGATAAATACATGTTTTGCAGTGGCGGCTCGCGGGTGAAAAAGTAAGTGAAGTGCAAATGAAGCAAGAAAATATCGCAAAAATTTTTTTTCCAGTATTTTTTTTATGTGGAAGCGGTAGAATATTTTTTTACGACTTACCTAAATTTTGTATACTAAATCTATCCTTCGTAGCAGCAGATTTATTTATAACATCCTCATAAAATGGATGACTTTTCGCTAATCTCCTCCAGAAATTTCTTTTGAATTGAAATATTGCCTAGAGAAGTCTTTCTTGAGATATTGTATTTCTTAAATAAATTTTTACACGTTTGAGGCAAGAAAAACTTCTTTCCACTGAAGCACTTGTCGACGGTATTGTCAAAATAAGGGAAAACACTGTATATACTTTGGTTAAAATATCTTTATTTTCATTAATTTTTTTTGCTTGATCTTGCAGCGATATATTCCAATTACTGTCATTGGCAAAAATAAGACCAAACTCATTTTTAAGTCGTTGAATTTTTGAAAATATTTCTCCATATAACTGTAACAAATTTTCAAACGGGCCAGGCGGAAAATTTAAACTATATTCGGAAAATTTAACAGAATCTGCCAAACATAAAAATGTAAGTTTTTCACAGTCTTGAAAGCTTCGTGTCATTTCCATTAAAATATGGTCCAATATTTCATAAAACAGGGTTCTATACTTAGCCCTAATTTCTTCAGGTGAAAGCTTAGCAAGCTCACGTTTGTAATGATTTATTTCTGTAATAGAAAATGTTCATTTCTTTTTTTACAGAGCGCCTCACGACAGCGTTTTATATTGGATATGCAAAAATGAATGTCAAACGATTTTTTTTTTGAAGAACGCAAATAGTATGTCCGTGATTCAGAAAATGTCATTAAACACTAATGCCAGAAACGTGAATTCAAAATCGTTTATCTCATCTAAAAATTCTCTCGCAAGCCGGATTGATTTCTCATCAGATTTGTCACAGTTTGTAATAAATTCAAAGAGGTCTTTTAATTTATTCCAGTCTTGAACAATCACATTTACTAACTTCGAATTTGAATACCGAGTTTCTGTAATTGTTGGCATACGCCTCGTAGATGCCGATGTAAGAGCATACGTTCGTTTGGCTGAGTGATGAAAAAATGAGGGAATACCACTAAGACTTGCAAAAAAAATTCGACATTTAGAAATATTTTTAAACTTTGCTGCATCATAAAGTTAAGACGATGCACAAGACAATGGACAAATACAGCCTGCGGCGCTTTTTCTTTTTTTTTTGAAGGCCACTTAGATGGATAGACATCAAACTTGCGCCATCGTAACATTACCCTATTAATTTATGTTTATAGTCAAATTGGTCCAAAATTTGATCCAATAGAAAATATAAATTCTCCGACGTTCTATCGGAGCTGACATTATAAAATCTTAAGAATCTCTGGACTACTGAACCTTCTGAATTAACGTATCTTAAAATTATGGAGCACTGGGAGGTTTGCGTAATATCAGTGGTATCATCCACTTGGGCAGAAAAAAACTGTGTGTTCATTATTTCATTTTTTACATGATGATTCAAATATCCAGAAATGCATTCAATTATTTCGTTTTGAATAGTTTTCGAGTCACCATTAAAACAATTTTAATTTTTTCGTGATGATCTTTTAGTTCTAGGGAACTTCTCGATATTCATAAACCTAAAAGCTTTTTAAAATTCCCCATATTTATAAGACTAACTCTTGTTTTGCAATGTACAAAACTGCATCAATTACCAAGCACATAAACAGTTTATTTAATCGGACGTTTTTGATAAAATATATTTCATATAGTTTAACATTTTCTTTTAAAGTGTCAGCTATAGTGCTTTGATTTTTTACAAATGTTTTTAGCATTAATTCGCATTTAAAATGCTCCGCCGAGTCTTCATGTTTATGTAAAGACCTTCATATATTTAACATACCTGCAAATCCTTCCTTATTCCACACTGAATATTTATTGGAAACTAGTAAACAAGGCCAGCAAAACAATTTTTGTAATATTTGACTACTACATAACCATTTGTACGCCGAAAACGATGACGATTAAAACTCTGATCTTATTCCATCGATTAAATGGAGTTTCCAATAAAATGCAAACCACATCCGTGATCGGATTCATCAATAATGTAAATTAATAAACCCGATACCAAATAAAGTTGTAACAACACCATAAATAAATATAACACAAAACAGTCAAGTCAACTGCAATGGAACTAACCGGTTGCAGCGAAATCCGCGAAAATAAAAGTAAGCAACCACTCCAAACTGAACGACACGTGGGTCTAGTGTACTGCGTTAGTAATTCACCGAGAGCATTGTATAGCTCTAGTTAACATTATTCTTCCATGTGCTCGACGTCATCGCGAATGCGTTGTCATGACAACGTAGTAGGAAAATCGTAAACTAAACATAGCACTTCCAGTAAAGTCGAAGCGGTTTGCGCCACTGTTATAGATGTTATAATAAAGTTCGATTGAAAGTTTTAAAAAGACATGCCGCCAACGGTCAAGTAAAATATTTATTCGAGATGTACACTTTATTTTTTGCCAATTAGGTGAATAAATGAATGTAAAAACTTAAATTTTAAGAGATATATACTAAATATAGTTAGATGTTTGTTTGTTTATTTTTCCTGGTGAAGTAGCACTTCACCTACTTCACCTGAATAGCCGCCACTGATGTTTTGAAGCGATTATAATAAATTATCTAATCACTTAATAAAGGCTCTCCATTTTATTTTCAAACATTAATACAAACGCTGCCCAAATTCTTCTTAAACTTCCAGAAATTTTTCACACTTGATAGATCTATAATTTTTTGAAAATGGTAGATAGTGTGTGATTATGAAAATAACTTACTTGTCGGATTTCCATTGTCTTTATATTTGAATATTACGCACTAGTCGAAAAGTTGTGTAGTAATCAACCAATAGAAGTCAGTCAGTCCTTTCCTAAATTTTGAAATTGGAGAGTTATTTTAGACTACTGCTTTTAGGTGACCCAATTTAAAAAAAAATCTTTCGGACTAAAATGAGGAGATTTTGCAGTAACAGGCGTTTGTTGGAAAATTGTCTTATTTCAAGCATAGACCTCAACAGTTAGATTGATATTTACAAATAAAAGTCCTATTATGGTATTTCCTTAACTGTTTGCTCAGACACTTATTTTCTCTGAATGCTGAGTATAAACGCTTCCGGGAATATGAGGGTTTTTATCAAACCACTACTGACACTTGTAGTTGTTGCCAGGTTTCTGACTAAAGTAGTAGGACCCACTGAAAAAAAAAATTACTAACACAAACGTACTAAGACTGCAATTCAACCAGTCTCGTCTAAAACCCTATAGACCCATGACGTTGGTATTGTCGTACGGAAAAATTAGCCCTGGATTTTTGCAGATGTTGTATGACATGATATTATACTTCCCACTGTAAATTAAAACAATTTCTACTATTTCTTCTAAAGTACCATTTTCCCAATTCAGTCTCTACACAGCTCTTTCTTTGCTACCTGTAAATACTAAAAAATCGACAACTTCCCTCGTTATGAATCTTTCCTTTTATTAGGAATAGTGATTTTCAAATATTTTATAAGGCGGCCGTTTTGTTTTGCTATCTTATATTCATACCAGTTCATTTTTATATAACACTCGATTTTTGTGCAAAATTTGAGGTAAATTGTATAATTAGTTTTTTCAGTAATATTTTTTTTCACGTTTCACTATTCCGCCATTTTATTTTGTCATATTGGATTTTTACCAAAATTTTACCAGGTCATCGACATATGACCCTTAAGTTGTTACGAAAATTTGAAGTCACTCTGATAAATAGTTTTTAAACTATGCCGTGAACTGACAGAGAGACAAACCGACAGACAGACGTTAAAACGTGGAGATATGTAAAACCTGAGAAGGTGATTTTCTTCACGATTACAAATATTAAATTTAGCTGCCATTTTGTTCCGCCATCATGAATTAGTACCACAGTTTTACTAGTTCATCTGTATACCACAATTATTTATAATTAAAACACACAGTTTGAGGTTAGTCCATTTAGTAGTTTTTCTGAGTGAATTTTTAAATATTTTACTAAGCCGCCGTCTTGGATTCGTACCAAAATTTTACCAGCTGATTACTACATAACACTTGATTTTTGTGCAAAATTAAAGATAAATTGTATTAGTAGTTTTCTAGTAAAACTTTTTTTAAACATTTCATTATGCTTCCATTTTGTTTTGCGATATTGGATTTCTACCAAAATATTACCAGGTCATCCCCATATGACCCTTAATTTTTGAACAAAATTTGAAGTCAATCGGGTAACCAGTTTTTAAGCTATGCTGTGAACTGACAGACAGGCAGACAAACCAACAGACGGACCGACGGAATTAATTAAACATAATTTTTCGCATCTAGACACACATTGTTACTAGCTTATCTATATACCACATTTATTTATGGCAGACAATTTGAAATCAGTCCATTAAATTGTATTTCAGGCTGAATTGTTAAATATTTTAATATGCCGCCATTTTGTTCCGCCATCTTGGATTCATACCAAAATTGTAAGAAAGTAGTTTTTAGGAATGATTTTTTTAATATATTACTAGGCCGCCACCTTTTTTTTGCCATATCGGATTTTTACCAAAATGTTACCAGATCATCCCCATATGACCTTTAATTTTGTATTAAAATTTGAAGTCAATCGGGTAAGTATTTTTTTAGCTATGCCGCGAGCAGACAGACCAACAGATAGACAGACCGACCGAATTCAGAAACTATGATTGATTACGTGAGCACAAATGTAGAGCTGATTCAGATCTGCTGTAGAGTCGTGCACAATGGCGATGAATATTACAGGTGTTACAATTCTAGCAGTTTTCAGACATTCTTGCAACATTTGCAGGGGGAAAATTTCGAAGAAATATATATTGAAAATGATGTCAACAAAGCATTTGACAATTTTGACAAAAAAACTATTCGTGCAGCCAAAAGATTATATTATGATAATATCTACTTAAATTCAGATAACAGAAATAAAGCTGTCTGGAATATTATCAATATGAACGTTCAAAATAACAAAAAGGTATAAAGTTCGTGAACTAGAAACTGAGTCTGTGCCAGTGAAGGGAGATAGAGATATTGCAGACTACTTTAATAATTATTTCGCTAACTTACCTAATGAAACAAGAAAGCTTTTAACTAAAACTAACCTGACGGCTCAAGTAATTAACAAACATTACTTCACAATGTATTTTGATAATGTAACTGAAAGAGAAATATTAAATGTCATTTTGAACCTCGAGAATACTGCTTCGGCGGGTGTTGATAATACAACCTCAAAAATGATAAATCAAGGCCATGAGTTTCTGACAAGGCCAAATACTTTCTTGATTAACTTATCAATAAGTCAGGCGGTATTTCCAGAGGTATTAAAAACTGTCAGGGTCGTACCGTTACATAAGAAAGGGGATACTAAAGACGTGTCTAATTATAGGCCTGTATCAGTACTGTCAACACTGGCAAAAGTGCTAGAAAGAGTAGTGTTTAATAAAATATCGATTTTTTTAAATAAATATAGTATACTTACTAAATCGCAACATGGATTTCAAAAGGGTAAGTCTACCGAGTCTGGAGTATTACAGTTCTTATAGTCTCTATATGAACACTTAGATAATAAGGAAAAGTGCATTGGTGTTTTTATGGACTTAAGTAAGGCTTTCGATCTAGTGGATCATGAACTTTTGTTATTAAAGATTGAAGACTATAGTTTGAGGGGTAGAGTTGGTCAATGGTTAAAGTCTTACCTTTACAACAGATCACAATTAGTAGATATAAACGGTTCAAAGTCTAGTGCAGTCAAAGTTGAGTGTGGTGTACCGCAGGGGTCTGTTCTGGGACCGTTGCTTTTCTTACTCTTTGTAAATGACCTGCCAGAGATTGATGACGAAAAGAACTTAACGATGTTTGCTGATGATAATAGTTATCTTGAAGTTGATAAAAGTCTATCATTGGTACAGCTCAAAACACAAAATATGGTTAATAAATTTGCAAGCTGGTTTAACTGTAATAAACTTTTCTTAAACAGCAAAAAAACCGTATTCATCAACTTTACTCCTCGCAATCATGTCACTAATCAGTCACTTCTAATAAGGGTAAATGGCTCTTCAATGCAACAGGTTACAATGATAAAATTTCTGGGAATACATATTGAAAATAGTTTAGGTTGGGGAACCCACATTAATGAATTGTGTGCTAAGTTGGCACCCGTTGCATTTGCCATATTTAGATTGAAAAAAATATGTAGTGTAATTGTTTTGCTTTCGTACTATTATGCGCAATTTTATAGTCGGTCAAAATACGGCGTATTATTTTGGGGAAACTCAAGACACATTATTAGGGTATTCCGCATACAAAAAAAAATTGTACGATCTATGGAAGGTGTAAGCAGATTAACATCGTGCAAACCTTTATTTAAAAAACTGGAACTGTTGACAGTTCCAGCAATATTCAACTTGAAGTTTTGCTATTTGTAAAAAGAAACCTGGAAAAATTCACAAGAAATAATCATTTCCACTCATAATATACTAGGGGCCAAAATAATCTTTGTGTTCATTCACACAATTTGTCAATTTACGAAAACAGTCCCAGTTATATGGGGATTTTAGTATAAAATAAGTTGCCGAGCTATCTGAGAGCCATAAATAATATTAGGTTATTTAAAAAAGAAGTTATAGCATTTTTAAAAATTGAATGTTTTTATTCAATTGAAGAGTATTTGTCTGCATAAAATAAGAATAATTAGTTTATAGGTAGTGTATAGACTTTTGACGTCATCTATACTATACTTACAAGTTTTATGTATTTGGCCTATTTGATGAAATAAATCATTCATTCATTCATGTTTTTCAGCATCTAGGGACCCTGAAACGTAAAGATCTGCAAAAATCTCGGAGGGTGATTTTTTCACGATTACAATACTTCCCTTTTACGAGGGAAGTAATTCTGTTACTGCAGAGGAAGATTACCTTTAATCTCTCAAAAGAAAATCTAGCTTTTTACTTCCCTCGTAAAGGGAAGTATTGTAATCGCGAAAAAATCACCCTGCTTGATTTTTTGAGATCTTCGCTTCAGGGTCCCTAGATGCGTAAAAACATGTTTCCTCAATTCCGTTGGGTTGTGTGTCTGTCTGTCGATCTGACTGTTCGCGGCATAGCTAAAAAACTACTTATCCGATTGACTTCAAATTTTGGTCAAAAATGAAGGTCATATGTGAATGACCTGGTAACATTTTGGTAAAATCCAAGATGGCCAAACAAAATGGCGGTTTAATAAAGTATTTAAAAATTCAGTCTGAAAAAACTGCTTTATGGATTGATTTAAAATTTTGTGCGATAATTAATTAAGGTATAGAGATGAACTAGTAAAATTGATTCAAGATGGCGAAACAAAACGGTGTCCAAATAAATTTTTTGTAATCGTGAAAAAAGATCACCCAGGTATTACATATCTTCACGTTTTAGCGTCAATAGATATAAAAAAATATGTTTTATCAATTCCGTTGGTCTGTCCGTCTGTAAATAGTCAAAAAATCTTATTCAATTGACTTTAAATTTAGCAGAAAAGTAAATGTGATATAGGGATAGACTGATTCAACTAAATTCAACATGACGGAAAAAATGGGATATTTTTCAATGTAAAACTCCTTATTCAATTTATTTTAAATTATACCCAAAAATAAAGTGTTCCGCAGGTAGAAACTGGTAAATTAGGATTTGAAAGGACAGATACGCGTTACTAAATGGCTATGTACCGAACACACTTCACTATTCCTACTAAAAAGAAAGATTCACAATGAGGGAAGTGTCGGATAAAGGAAATTTACCGATTTTTTAAATTTGCATAAAGGTATCTTTCATAACAATCGTCTAGGTATGGCGCTATAGTGTGTGGTAGAATAAGGTGTCGGGAATTAAAAACACCAAAGTGGTTGGCATTTTTTCAAATATGTAACGTCGTTGTGAACACTGCTGTTTTTTTTCAACCATGTAAAGACCGGCTATACATTTTTGCGATTTTCGGCATGTGGATTTTAAGCATTGATTGGTCCTTGGTTATTTAATATAATTTTTTGGGGAAAATTGAAAGAATTCGAACTGGGATTTAGGCAAACGAGGTTTTTAGATTTCAGATTTTCTGGAAAAATTTTTGTTTAATCAGTAATCGTTTAGTAGATGACCAAATTTGTAGGTTACCATACAATCACTAGCGAGAAAAGGAGTTATCGGTATGTATAAAAAGAAAGGGTTTTATACATCCAGAGATATTATAAGCTTAAAAAAGGGTAAAAAATACAAAAAAATTAAATTGTTAAGCATTGATGGATAAGCACTCAAGAATCTTTATCAAATAGTTAATCTAAATAGGTTTGGAAAATATAATTTTTGTGAATATCGCTTTTCTTTTTAATTGTGTGACCACTAGAAGAAGAGCACTTTTTTATAAACAAGACAATAAATTACTTATTTTTTGTTTGGTTGACGTTTGGACTTCTACCACTCTCTAGTGAACGAGTTAAGCAGACATTTCAATGTTGAAAGAGGTTCGTCCCAACATTCGTAATGACCACAATGTGTCCAACACTACACTTGGATTCGAAGACCGCTTCAGTTCATCCGCGTTTTTTCATCTTCCTTTTTTTATGTAGTCTGTCCTCCACGAACTACAAATTTTGGCTCCCCCGCAGTTGTTTTCAGCAAATGGCCTTCTATATGCACGATAGAAAATAAATAATCACTTAAAAAAAAACTCATTCATAGTTTTGAATAATGCGTTTTTCTTGGGCTCTATCTATTGACCATTATCGCCAGGCGACTAAGCATGTGCCCCCCCGCATTGGTCGGGGGTGTAGCTACGGAACATATGTCCTTTTTAATGCCCAATGTATTTTATACAGTAAATTCGGAGTAGTTCAAAAGAGGAGGGTTTAGGATGGAACTGCTTGTTAGAGCGGCAAACTTTTATTTTGCCTTTTGGAATAGACGGGGAAACGATTTTACAACCAGAGACAAGCAATTGTAGAAATGTTTTTTAATAGTCTTTGCAAAATAAAAACAGCAGGTTGGGCAATCCAAAATTTCTGATACATTATCTTCGTCATTCGAGGGGATTGATCCGTATTTGAGACATTTATTAGATATTATGTTTATAGTTCTTAACAGGAGAATACAGCGGTATTACTTTTTATGGCATTTTCATTTTAATTACTTGGTAATCAAGTAATTATTATCGCGCTCGACGTTGCTTAGCAGTTTTCTTGATGTGTGGATTTTTTTCTGAAATATGAATAAATAAAAGTTCCCTGGAATATGTATATAAAATTGAATTTTGTATTTAAAGGACCGATGTTTCGTGTCGAGAGACATTTTTAAGCACGCCAGAAATTGAGGTATGTAGTTTTCTGTATATAGCAACGTGCCCCTATTCCCTTTTATATTTCCCTGACTGCCTGTCACTTTTCGATAGCAAATATAACCCTAGAGGGTTGAACATACATGTTTTTATCGATTGGATCATTTGGATCGTACAAACTGAAGAGTCGAAAAAAAATAATCTGCCACTGCCTATATTTCTTTAGTCAAAGGGTTGAAATATATAAAGTTAGTTTATGGCAAATTTGTTTGAGTTTATTAAAAATATATGCAACAAAACAAACTGAAAGTGAAAATTAATTTTTTACATGACCCTATTGGAAAAATCCTAGAATAGCAGAAGCAATATTGTGTTTGTGTATATTGCCTGGAAAAACAGGTCTCATAGATTATTAAACGATTTTGAAGGGTTGCATTAGGGACCGGGCAGCATATTCAGATGATACATGGATGTTACGTATCGCTTGCTATCTACTGGGGGAGGAGGGGTACTTTTGTCTTGCTTTTTTATTTTATTTTTAACTGAAATCGACGAAAATAATCGGCAGCATTAGTTTCAATTCAAAAATTATTAAAAAGTACCTACTTCTACTAGTCATAAAGAAGATATTGGGGTGTGTATAAAAATTCTAAAGGGTAAACTCCTTGTTCTGCTTAACCCCTAATACGTCTTTAGAAATCGCTGAAAATATATGTTGGGTTTTTTCGACGTTTTAGAGTCCCTCGAACATGAAAATAAATATAATATATAATACATTATATTTTGTAACTTACATTTATAATAATATTTCAACAAAGGTATGTGCTTCTCATATAGAAACAAAATCAAGTAAAGATCGCAACTGGAAAAAAATTATACAGCACTCATACATACATACCAAATATAATATTTACACAAGTGACGACTGTTAATGATTATTAATATATAGCTCCTGATATTTTTTCTATATTCAGGCTGACTTTTATGGACCTTGTGTTTCCTCTATATGCCATATGGGTTAAAGATAGAGTCCATAGTCCATTTGAGACCCAGCTCACTCTAATAGACCGATTCGTTTTGAAACTTTGGACAAAAGTGCGGAACATGTTGGAAAACTGCGTGGATTTTTGGAGTAATGCTTATACCAAGACATACATAAATCCAAATAAATTTGGGTACAGAGAAACATGTTTTATTTCTCTCATAAAAGGGAAGTATTGTAATCGTGAAAACATTCATCCTCCGAGATTTATTCAGATCTTTACGTTTTAGGGTCCCTATATAGATGCTGAAAAATATGTTTTCTTAATTCCGTCGGTCTGTCTGTTCGCGGCATAGCTAAAAAACTATTTACCCGATTGACTTCAAATTTTGGTCAAAAATTAAGGGTCATATGTGTGTGGATGAACTGGTAAATATTACCTATGGAACAACCAAATGGTGGTCTAGCTAAATGTTAAAAAAATATTACTAAATAACTGTTTATCCCATTTATCTCAAATTTTGCACAAAAACCAAGTATTAAGTAGGAATCAACTGGTAAAATTTTAGTACGAATCCAAGAGGGCGAAACAAAATAATAAATAAAATATTTAAAAAGTCAACCTGAAAAAACGACTTAATGGATTTATTTGAAATTGTGTGCCATAACTAATTGTGGTATAGAAACGAACTAGTAAAACTGTCGTACTAATTCAAGATAGCGGAACAAAATGGCGGCCAAATAAAAGTTTGTAATCGTGAAAAAGATCGTCCTCTCAGATTTTACATATTTTCACGTTTCAAAGTCCCGAGATGCCAAAAAATATGTTTAATAAATTCCGTCGGTATGTCTGTCTGTCAGTTCGCGGCATAGCTTAAAAACTACTTATCAAATTGACTTCACATTTTAGTCAAAAATTAAGGGCCATTCGTTCAATATAAGGCACCGTCAAGCTCACCGTCCCTATGAAGATGAAACAACGCCGTGAAATCGAAAACTATTTGTGTTTTAAAAGCGGTGGTACACATTAAATTTCTTTTATAATTTTTTATATAAAAACATTTTTTACCTCTTAAAATGAATAATTTTTTCCACTATTGAGGGTAGCCCTCTTAAAAATACAGATATGTTTCATTTCAATAAAGCTTATCTTTTTTAAAAAACGGTAAAACAGGTTTTTTTATATCATATAAGCAATTTTATTCCTTTATTTAGGGTTGCTCTAAGGGGATGAAACAGCTCCCGAAAAACAAAAATAAAATTTTATTTTTTTAAAGGTAGTAGACCAAAAATTTGTATTATTCTTTATTTCTATCCCTTTTAAGTTTTGCCCAAAATTCGGACTCTATGAAATTGGTAACAGGTAGTTTCCCCTTATCGCTTTTGTTTGCCTCCCTGTATCTTAAGTCACCTGTACATATTTATTGTCACAATTGATCTTGCAACCTGCAAGTGTGATGTCTGTCAGTTTTGACATAGTGATTTTAGTGGGAACTTAATAAGTCTTTAAATACGTTACTCGAAATCGTGCCTTTATAAGAATAAAAGATAAATAATGAATCCTAACAGAAACTTGACATCCAAGGATTGCAGTTACGCAAGAGGACTTTCTGACCACGGCTCAATCTCATATAACTCAGGGAGCTATTTCAAAAGTTCTTAAAAAATACAGAGAAACTGGATACAATCAAAGAAGACCAGGACAAGGCCGTTCTAGAGTAAGCACGTCCAACGAAGATCGTTTCCTGAGAGTATTGTGCTTAAGGAAGCAATTTGTTACGAGTTCAAAGCTAAGAGCTGAATTTGTCGCCGCACATAGAAGGCAAATTGGTCTACAAACAATACGGAAAAGATTACGGGAAGCTGATATACGACCCATGAAGCA
The DNA here is from genome assembly GCA_030620095.1 of Kuschelorhynchus macadamiae. Classification (NCBI taxonomy): domain Eukaryota; kingdom Metazoa; phylum Arthropoda; class Insecta; order Coleoptera; family Curculionidae; genus Kuschelorhynchus; species Kuschelorhynchus macadamiae. The sequence goes on from JAUTXW010004784.1 coordinate 578,323, forward strand.
ACATTGGATCCCAAGCTTGAGGAGAAACACCGCAGGGCGCGCTTAGAATTCGCCAGAGATCATTTGCCGTGGGGTGAAGATCAGTGGAAAGTTCTTTTCAGTGACAAGTCCTGTTTTTGTCTCTACACCAACTACAGAAGAATGAAGGTTTAGAGACGACCTGGGGAGCGATGTACCCAGTGTAATTTTAAGGAAACTGTAAGCTACGGAAGTGAGTCCGTAATGGTTTGGGGTGGGATTTCGTTGGAGGTAAAAACGGACTTGGTATTTGTAGGCAGACTGATACATTACGGAAATTTTAGAGCCCCACATTGTGCCTTTTGCTCCCGCCATTGGAGATGGATTTATTTTCATGCAGTGAATCCCCCGCAACATCTACCGGAGCTCCAGTTGGCACTCAGCCGAATTTGGCAAAACATAGACCAACAACTTATCCGCAATTTAATTATAAGCATGCCCAATAGATGTCAAACCATTATTAATTCCAGGGATGGGAATACCAGGTACTTAAAATCTTGATTATGTATTGTATTTATTTACTCTTACTTATTTCTTAAATTACCCTAAACACATAATAAGCTATATTGTTTGTCTTCTTTGTTACATAAATAAAGCTGTTATTTTTTATAAATTAAATAAAAAAATAGGGCATTTAGGTACAAAGCCTAAATTTTTAAACAGACCTGTATATGCAAAAAAGTTTTTTTATAACTAAAAAAAAAATACTTATTATTCTTTTATATTGAACACTTTTTCCCAAACCGTCTACCAAAAAAAGCTAAGAACGGCTAAAATTTGTCAAAATACCGTGGGATACCCTGTATTTTAGTGATATCCTGTGTTATTGTCAACGTAAACGTAAACCAAAACTCCAATAACAATCATTTTCAATGGCGGTATTAAGTTTGTAAAAATTTTGAATCGCCCTCTCATTCATGATAATTTTCATTAAAGTAAAATTTCTAAGACTTAACGTGGCAAAATTTTCAAGCAAATGCGTGTTTTTTTAATTGTAATTGGAAAAAAAATTGACATGATTGATTCCTATTAGTCATCTTTTCAACATCTTTTTGTGGAATTATGATTCTCTGATTTTCATTAAAAATTATTACGTGCTTTAGCATAAAAAATCTTGCACGATCATATGGTCACAGAAAAATAAAACCAATTTGCAAATTTAAATTTTTCTTAGATCGTAGATTTGATTTACTCTGAAGACATTCATTGATTTTGTTAAATTATACTATTGTCGTTCGGACCTTTAATAAAAATACCGAAACAATTTTGTTTGTAAGATTCAGGGGTTTGATAAATAACCCGAAAGTTAACAGGACTTATACAGTAATTCAAGGAAATCCCGTATCATGGGGTGTTTTATTACCTAAACGCTTTTCCCCGTAAAACTTTAATTAAACAGGTAAATGCAATGTTTCTTAGCACATGCCAGAGAAAATTCCATAAAATTAATAAGTTTTTTGGAAAAAATGTCATCTTTTTCTTACCATCAACCAGATGGCAGGGTTTTTGGTACAGCAAGTACCTCCATGGAAATTGCACCCAAGACATTCACAAAATGAAAATTTCATCACCCAGTTTATCCCGCGTATCAGTTTAAAATGTAGTAAAATGTACATGGTCTTGTATTTTTCCCCTCTGTACAACAAGGATGCATCAAGCATATACCGTGCTAAAAAGATAAAGAAATTACCTACTCGTGAAAAAATTCATCTTGATTGGATTATTTACAACGAAAATATTGCCATTTGAAATTGACGTTCTTTTTGACCCTAATAATTTATGTGCGAAGTGTACATAAAAAATATTTTTTTAGTCACCCTCATACTCATCCAGTTCATTATATAGGATTTCAATTTTTTTATCCCCCACAAAGGCCATGACTGGGAATGTAATTAAATAAGAATAAAGCACTTTACAAACTACGTATTCTGAAAATATTTCTTGTTCCTCTTTAGACCCTTGAGAATATTGATTGTATCTTGGGCATTTTATGATGACAGTAAAGTAAACGTTTTTCCTGCAAAATGTTTATGTTTTTATCGTGTATCTCGATTATTTCTGGTTTTACGGTTTTTATATCGAAGTAGTTTTCCGTTAATATTATTTTTAATAATTTTGGTGCAATAGGTTTTATAACATCATTTCATGGTACAAAGAAGAATAACGTAATTATTGTTTAAGTGGAGAGTACCGAGGGACCAGGTAAAAAAACAAGCAAGATCGAGTTAATAGTAACAAAAAAATGTCTTGCCAGCACGGCGGCTATACTGAAGTACAGTAGAGGAAAAAAGTTTCTTTAAATGAGATGAATTTTTGACCGCATTTCCTTGTTTTCTCTTTATACATTCAAATTTTATATAAAAAAATTTAAATGTTTTATTTTCTAAGGATAATTTTATAGAATGTTAAATTCTAAGTACTTTCTTCCACCCACTACAGTTTGTTGCAGATTTAATTTGTCTAATTTATCAGATTTAATAAACTGATTTTGGTGCAAAATATATCAATTTAGAAAACCATAAAACATTACGATAAAGGATGATTTTCTATTTTCTCTTCAGAGAGAATTAAAAATAGAGAGTAAGGGGCTGTAAAACCCCGAAATATCTATGCTGGCTTTATGTTCAATGATACGTATTTTTTAAACTTTCTTCCTTTTTGTAAAGACTCGGTGAGGCATTTTAGCAGTCGTTTTCTCCTGGATGTTCGGCTGTACCCGATCGTGATGTTTTTCCCTTTTCTTTCGATCCCAGCTACATCTGTGACTTGTGAGCGTTCTTTTAGCAAATTAAAAATAATAAAAAAAGTTATTTGAGGTGTTCTATGGGGCAAGAATGACTTAGTAGTCTCGCTTTAGTCTCCATTGAGTCTTCAATGGTTAATAATTTAAATTTTGAAGAAGTAATAAATGCTTTCGCTAATGCTAAGGCAAGGCGGGTTCATTTTTAATTTTGGTAATATATTTCTCCTTATAAGACTTTTATATATCTACCAAATTGCAAACATATTTTACACCCATCGGCAAAAGTCTTCCACCCCCTAATATTTTCACATAAGATAAAGTGTAAATATGCTCTGGTACAAAACGGCAGTTCTGTCCTAATAAACAATCAATCAAAGAGATTAAAAAAACAAAATATCAACAAAAATTAGGGCTACCACTTCCAGTTAACTGGAACAATTATTTGAAATTACCATCGAGTGCCCAGAAATATTGAAACAATGCTTCCAATGTTAAATAAATGGACAGTTTTACTAACAAATTTTTAAACACTCTGTAAAATGTGCTGATAATAAATGGATGTTCCATTTAACTGGAGGTAGTAACCCTACTTATGTTGACTTTGTTTTTTTAATCTCTTTGAGTATTTATAGGGCATATATGCGGTTTTATAGCAAAGCTTATTTGCATTGCATCTTATGGGAAAATATTAGGGGGATGCAAGACTTTTGCACATGAGTTTACTTTCCAAAGAATGTTGCTTTTGTTACTTTGTTGTTTTTTGAAAGTTATTTTTTTATACTTTCGATTTTATTATTTTTGTTACTTTTGGTTTTGTTCGGTTGTTCCTATAACTTAAAATTCTTTGTATCGTAATAGTAATATTAATAATAATAAATTTACCTCCTAGCACCTTGTTATTCGTATGCCATGTATCATATTATTAGTTCCTATTGTTGTGTTATGTTGTAATACATTTATGTGTTTTTATGTACCTACTTAATGCTTAAATTATGACAATTTTTTAAATATTTCTAAAAATATAAAAAAATAAAGAAAATAATTTATAGATTGCAAAATACAAAATATTGAGAATTTAGTATAATTGACCGTGAAGAATGTCAGGAAAAATAATAACATTACGTACTGCATGAGTACAACTTTAACTTTCCTAACATCTTAATTTTCTACCGCTTTTTTTAACAATTCCGCAAATTCCCGGCCCCCCTCACCAGGTCAGGGGAGATTTTCCCCATCATCTCCTTCTCTTTTCAGGCCCGCAGGAGGGCGGTAAAATATGGTTTTGCCCCGGGCGCCCGGGTGTCTAGTTGCGGCCCTGAATTTATTCCCTCGTATTTCAAATTGTGGTCAAAAATCAAGGGTCATATCGGATGGACTTTGCCCAAAAGTAAAGTGTGATATATGGATAAACTGGTAAAATTTTTGTGCTAATCCAATATGGCGGCCAAATGACTTGATATAGAGGAAAATAATAACAAATACAAATACAAAATACTTTTATTAACCATTAAATTTAATACAAAATGCACAAATCATAAGGCTAGTCAAATATTTGCTAACATTTAAAATATCTCCAATATCTATAAAACTGTATTTCCGACAAAAAAAATAACGGCAGATAAATAAACATAACTAACAAAAGAACATTTAAAAAATCTATAAAACAGTATTTTCGGCTAAAAAACGGCACATAACAAACAAAAGAACATCACAATATTTGAATTTTCAAAAATAACTGCCTGCATGAGTGCCTTGATTGAACACCCTTTAGGCACTTCAATATTTTCTTCTGATAGACAAAAACTTTACAAAAGTGGGTTGAGGAGCCCCAGAATAGCAGACCATACTGCAAGTGTGAATGAACGCTACCAAAATACAACATTCTCATATTTCGTTATAAACAGTACCTTTAATATTTCTTATTATATAGCATACTGTACTTAATTTCTTGCATAGAACGTTAATGTGAGACTCAAATGTGAATTTGGGATCAATATATAATCCTAAAAACTTAAAAGTATCTAATAATACTATGGGTGACATTTTTGGGGTATATCATTGATGAAGATTATGAACATCAATGGTCCAAGGATAGACCCTTGGGGAACCCCGGCCCTAACCATTATTTCTTTGACTTAACACCGTTGACCACAACCACCTGATTACGATCTTCCAGGTATGATCTCACCCAAATAGCATATAATTTTCGAACCAGGAGGTCATGATCAATAGTATCAAACGCACTACTTAGGTCATAAAATATTCCCAGTACTTTATTCCTGGTGTTCAGCGAGTCATAAATAAAATAAGGGACATTATTTATTGTAGACTATTAAATAAAAAATAAATATTTTTTTTGTTTACTAAAAAAAAAAAACAGTTCTCAGCCTATAACTTTCTTTAATATAACAAAAGATCCGGGGGCCAGACCCCTGAAACGATAAAAAATCTAACAGGATATCGTCATGTGTTCGTGTTAATTATACCTTCCCTTAATATATCAACATCTGGCGGAGTGGATCAAGACCCCCCTGGACCCACCCTAAATTCGCCACTGATCTATAGTAAGTGCTGGCATAGTAATTCCCCGTGTGGTACAAAATTATATAGGTTTAGTAGAAAGTACAGAAAACCTTCAAAATCACATAAGCTATGGTTAACAAATTTTGCTATATAGGGGTAAGGTAACAAGCTAAATTCAAAACGATTCTATTATTTAACACTTTTTTAAATGCGTTCAGATTATTTGTTGCGTTTATATTGACAAACAAAAATCTTTTTTGGCTTTTTCGCAACTGAATAAAAATATTTAACTTTAAATTAATTGAAGCAGATATTTAATATAATTACATACCTCAACATGTAGACTAGTCTGTCTACGGAATGTTTCGATACATAATATAAATAATATTATTTAAGCAAGCATAAGAAATTATATCATTTACCTTAAGTTTTTATAGACACATAGTAGTTGTACAAATACTTTCATCCTATCGGGACTCGTCAGTGCGCCGATCGTAAGAGAAAAACATTAAATAATAGAAAAGAATTGATTTCAAAATTTTAAAATGTGTCAGTTTGTTTGACATGTAACCTAGATATGAAAAAAATGATAGTTTGCAGCCATCTATAACGTTATTTTTAAATGCGTTCAGATTATTTGTTACGAGTCCCGATAGGATGAAAGTATTTGTACAACTACTATGTGTCTATAAAAACTTACGGTAAATGATATAATTTCTTATGCTTGCTTAAATAATATTATTTATATTATGTATCGAAACATTCCGTAGACAGACTAGTCTACATGTTGAGGTATGTAATTATATTAAATATCTGCTTCAATTAATTTAAAGTTAAATATTTTTATTCAGTTGCGAAAAAGCCAAAAAAGATTTTTGTTTAACACTTTTTGCTATAACGGATTCCTTGTATCTAGTTAATTATAATATTAGAATGTTAGAATATGGGATATTTTGATTTGCAAATAATATGGGAAACTAGCATTTGTAAAATAGGGAAAAAGACAAAACAATAAATTACTCTGGGCACCCGCCAATCACAACCAGAGCTGGACAAAATACTTCTCAAATGTATTTAAATCCTAAATACTATACTGGACCTTGCTTTAAAGGATTTAAATACTAATTACTATTATAGCAAAAAAGTATTTAAAGTTAAATACAAAAAGGTTTTAAATACCTTTTTGAATTTAAATTCATTCATAATAGGAATTTAATATATTAGTTAATTAAATACTATTAAGGTATTTAAATGCCTTTTATATTTAAATACACCTGAACATTTAAATACTTTTACTCCTTCCGAGCATATTATTTAAATTATTTTTATACACCACTAATAAACAATAAAATTAATTCACGAAAAAACAATAATTGAATGTCAAATAAGATTGTATTTAAATACATAAAAAGCATTTAAATACTAATGCCTACTACTACTAAGTCCTTGTTATCCTGGGAATTTAATTACAGTGTATTTAAATATTGAAAAGTAGTTAAATACAAAAAAGTTTAAACCATATAAATTTCTTTTGGTAAAAAACTTACATCCTGGTAACGCAGAATGGCGACTAGAGTATTCCAATTGGTATTTGCCAATGCGGGACATGGTCATTAATTTTAAAAGAACTGTTATATGGTCCGATGAGGCACATTTTATTAGTACTGGTATTTCGAACCAGCACAATGATAGGGTTTGGTCTCAGGAAAATAAGCATGGTATATTTCCACATGAAATTCAAGGCAGGTTTAAATTTGATGTTTCATGCTTCATTCTTGGAAGCAAAATCGTCTATAAAATCTATCACGGCACCCTTACTGCAATTAAATGATTGTCGAAATAGTTGTACTGAAATAACTGAAGATGTTCCTTTGGAGCGACTCAATGATCTGTATTTGCAGCAAGACGGAGCTCTCGGTCATACTGCTCAAATAGTGAGAGATTATCTAGACACAAACCTTCCAGGCCACTGGACTGGAACCAATGGACCTGTAAAGGGGCCACCTAGGTCACCCGATATATCGGATCTGGATTTGAAGAGAAGAAGAATTGAAAAATGCTACTGAAGAGGCCTTCAGAGAGTTACAGCCGCGGCCATTTATTATTTTGAATGCCTTGAGGAGAATAGACACTATGTGCGTAACTTTTGTAAGATATGCCGGCAAAAATTTTAACAATATTTATACAAAAATTAGTTATTAATACTTTTAGATTCATTTATATATGTTTAATTATTTTTAGTTATGTGCTAGGTTTTTAGCTTTTTAATTAAATTACTTAGTAGGTACTGTAATAGTGATAAGTAGTCGTAAATAATTTAAGTTGCTAATAAGTAGGTATTAAAAAGTGAAAATTCAAAGCTCTTAAAAAACAAAAACAGAATATAGAAATAAATAGAAAATATAGTGTCTACATACCAGACAGGATACGCGCCAAGTTAACGCCACATTACTGTAAAACCATCTATAGTTTACCAAAGATTCACAAGCCGAACCAGTTTCTAGCTACAGGGATTAGGAACAAATGCTTTAGCGAAATATTTGTTAGAAATCATTCAACCTTTACAACCATTTTTCCGATTTAAAAGACATATTAAAATAAGTGTATTTTAGCTTTCTCCCGCCGGTTAGGGTAAGGACCTAGCGCCCACTATAAACAAAATCAAGCCTGATGGAACATACACCCGTGCATCAGAAAAACCTGGGACCCGCAGAAATGGTAGTATATATATATATATATATATATATATATATATATATATATATATATATATATATATGATAGTATATTCTTAGTCCACGTCCACCAACGTCTTAACAAGGATACGATTTTTGTCTAGAACATGTTCTGCACAGCAGACACTTTATTTTGTACCAAAAGAAATTTTCGTTTTTTTATTATATCCTCCAGTCCTACACAAAAAACACTTACAACGAACACACTTAAAAACAAAAATGGCGTCAACATTCATTTAATATATACAGGGTGATTCACATTGAGTGTCCTATTAAACGTTCTGGAGAACTATAAAAGGGATTTTTTTCAAATTCGGCATACGGACATAATAGGTAATAATCTATATTTTAAAAATATTTTCGCAAGTGCAGCGTTGCCACATCTCTCCGAAACCAATAGCAACATTGAAATTTCAAATAGAACACCCTATATTTTGTTGCAGTTTCTGATTCTACGCACGATTTTAAGTAACTTTTGTTAACATCTTCCTATACTTATCTCCTACCATTTTCTCTAAAAAAATTAATTTATGATTTTTTTTTAGAAAATCACCACGTTAATAAAATTCCATATTTACCTGCGTAAGCGAGATTTTTTTTTCTGGGTTAGAGAATGCATATATTTAAAATAACTATATGTTAGAATAGCGATATATCATACAGGGTGTCGTATAAAAAGGGCATTTTTATCGAAATTTAGTAAGGGTGAAAACTCATTTATTTTAAATACAACACCCTGTATTTTATGGTATCTTCGAATAAACCAATACCTTACCTACAATATTTCCATATATGTTCCTATACCCATCTCCTACCATTTTTTTAGATATGAGCCAACTTTGAATATTTTCCTGTTTTCAAAGGCTACCATAACAAAACCACCCGCTTAACGAATAACTTAGCTTGGTAGCCATGGAAGGTTTTGTTTACTTCTTCCTGACATCTTTTTGACATTAACAGATAGTTTTCAATTGATGCTCCGTAAAAATGGAAAACGCAATTGAATATTCCAATATTGATATTTTAAATTTATTTTACATTCATGGAGAGTGTAATAAAGTTATTTCAAGAACCTGCAGAAAATTTAACGAGATGTATCCTCATTTACCTCCTATGCACAGGAAAAAATTTAGAAGGTACTAAATGCAATAATAGTTTTTATTTCCTTAAAAATCAATTTATGTTACTGAAACAACAGGAGGTTGTCAGTACTAATGTGCATAACATAATATTTTGATGATGGTCCTTGGACTCTGATTATACACATTAATACTGACATCCTCTCTTTTGGTACAATTCTTTCGTACGTGTACACAGCATTTTAGGCTTTCTATTTATTTTGCCTTCATATTTCAGATATGAAGCAAATTTTAAAAATCATGGCAAAATTATAAAACATAGATCATACACAAAACTACAAACTGATAATGAAGGCAATGAAATAAATGTACTTGGAAATTTTAACGTTTACCCTCAAGCATCAATTAGAAGTGCTGAAATAGATCTAGGACTTTCATATTCAACAATTCAACGTATTCTAAGCAAACATAACATTCAACCATTTAAATTTATCACCCAGCAAGGCCTTTTACCAGAAGATTTTCAGAAACGTACTGAATTTTGCGAAATAGTTCTAACTAAAATTGAGGAAGACCCACTATTTTTGAAAAAAATTATCTGGACTGACGAGTCGAAATTTACGAGGGAAGGAATATTTAATAGACGAAATAGTCATTTTTGGGCGGCTGAAAACCCAAAATTGGTTATAGAACGAAGATTTCAGTTTCAATTCGGGTTTAATGTTTTTTGCTTACTGATGGACAATAAATTTGCTTATTGTATCTACGATGAAAATTTAACTTCGAATAAATATCTGGATATTTTAAGAACTACAGTTAATGAGTTTTTGGATGAGTTACCACTACAATTATTGATTTCTTGCTGGTACCAATTGGATGGCGCTCCTGCACATTGCAGCAATGAAGTGAGTCAAGAATTATATGGAATGTTCGAAGATAGGTAGTTCAGATGTTTGGGACCATGGGATTGGCCCTTGGTCTCCGGACCTAACTCCCCTAGATTCTTACCTTTGGGGAACCATCAAAGAGCGAGTGTATGTAGGAAATCCAATACAAAATCTCCAGGATCTGGAAAATCGAGTACGTCGAGCTTTTGACGAATTAAATCCTGTGGAAATACGAAGAGCAACAACAAGAAACCAATTAACATGTTTGCACGAATGCCTTAATGCGAATGGTGGCCATTTTAAGCAATTTAACAATTAGTTATCTTTCTTTTGCTAAAAATTAACGATTATGTATTATTTGTTTGTTTAATTATCACTTATAATATCTAACACCTTTAGGTTACAAATTGTATTTAAAAACATATATTTTGGATTATTCACCGTATTTAAAACTGTCTGTTTATTTCAAATATTTGTCAGTACGAGGTAAATAAAACCTTACATGGCCTAACTGGTTAAGTGATTCGCTAAACGGGTGCCGAGGCGGGTGCTTTTGTTGTGGATGGTCTTTGAAAACAGGAAAATATTCAAAGTTGGCTCGTATCTACAAAATGGTGGGAGATGGGTATAGGAACATATATGGAAATATTGTAGGTAAGGTATTGGTTTATTCGAAGATACCATAAAATACAGGGTGTTGTATTTAAAATAAATGAGTTTTCACCATTACTAAAAATGCCCTTTTTATACGACACCCTGTATGATATATCGCTATTCTAACATATAGTTATTTTAAATATATGCACTCTCTAACCCAGAAAAAAAATCTAGTAATTATCTCGCTTACGCAGGTAAATATGGAATTGGTGATTTTCTAAAAAAAAATCATAAATTATTTTTTTTAGAGAAAATGGTAGGAGATAAGTATAGGAAGATGTTAACAAAAGTTACTTAAAATCGTGCGTAGAATCAGAAACTGCAATAAAATATAGGGTCTTCTATTTGAAATTTCAATGTTGCTATTGGTTCCGGAGAGATGTGGCAACGCTGCACTTGCGAAAATATTTTTAAAATATAAATTATTACCTATTATGTCCGTATGCCGAATTTAAAAAAAATTCCTTTTATAGTTCTACAGAACTTTTAATAGGACACTCAACGTGAATCACCCTGTATATAAATTATGTCAAGTTCGGCGATAGAGTATTATGTCCGGTGAAGATTTCGGATGTTCTCTTGGTAATCAAATGTCGGTTTTGCTTCTGACGGTGACTCTAGTGTGGTTTCGTTGTATTAATTTTTGGCACTATTCGTACTCGTCTCAACTAGTTGACTGTACTGATGAAGACCTTAAGTGAGAAACGTGTCTATAGTTGGTCAAATTTCAATATACACATATTTTTAATGTTTGCAGGAAAACGGCCCACGAGAGGAATTGTTTTTGATTATGTCACAGGATACCCTCCTGCTAACGTATTACCATGTTTGTATTCGCTAACACTAAAAGTGGGTACAATTTTGTTTCTTTAGTTGTGGACTTTTGTTTTTTTTTGCTTGAATCTTGATTTGCTCTGAAATATGATGTCCCTCTCTCTTAGAAATTATAGTAGTTCATTGTAAAAGTTTCCTTCCCAACTTTCTTTCAATGATTTTAGTGTTTTAAATTCAGACTTCACCCATTTTCATCATTAACAAGAGGTTTAACTATATTTCTTTGAGTGAATAGATATGAAGCAGCAAATTGTCATTAATACCATTAAAAATAAATAAAATGGAAAAATAATATTATTTAGTTTAAAAGCACCTATTTAATAACATTTAAATTTAATTAAAAATACCTGCTATTGTAAACGTTAGTAAAGATAATTTTGATTTACAGTTTAAACTTTTAACCATGAAAACAAGAAGAAATGTCTAATTACGAATTAAAAAATCATGGCAAATAGATTTTTATTAAAAAAACTTAAGTATATTTTTTTAAGTTTGTGTAAATATGAAATATATCGAAAATTTGATTAAAGGCACATAATAATATTTAGTTATTCAAAGGCCTTTAGATTTGTTATATGAATTGAGCTTGTAACAGTTACAAACAACTTTTTAATTCTGACGACGAGATTTTAAGGTAAAAAGGGCTTATAGAAATAGTAAAAATTGGACGCTTCCACTAGTTAATTTCATTTAAAAATGAAATTTGTAATAAAGAAGTTATCACGACGTATTATTTGTATGTCTGACCCCAAGACGGCAAAATCATAGAATAGACTCTAATAGAATAAAAAAACTTCCATTTAAAAAAGGGATCAATGCAAAAATGGTGGCAACCCCACAATTATCAACAGTTCTTTAAATTTGGGAACCCATGTCCCGAACTGCAGGGCGGGTTTTGGCATTGTCATAATTTAGCAATGCCCTAGAAAATAATAATACTACGACTGGATTGGGTGATAAACGTGAGGGGTGGGTTCTATCACCCCCCGGAAAGTAGACCAGCCACCCTAACGATTTCTATTGTGCGTACGACCCTTGTACCTCAGGTAGACGCTCAGGCACATCGGCTTTTTTGCAATTGCCGAAAAAACTAACCCTTTCAAACTAGACACTCGGGTCACTTTGAATAATAACTATATGTAAATCTTTGATGGGAATATTGTTTTTTATGCTGCATTAAGGAAGATTTTTTTATGGCTTTCTAGATACCTATACTGTGAGAAAGATTTTTTTGTTTCTTTTTTTTTAATTACAGAAGTTACTTCCTTGTTTTTTTATTTAAATAATCTTTAAGGACAGGAGGAATCAAGAGGTCATTGTATGTTTAGTCTTTCTGGTAATTTTTTTTAGATTAACAGCCTATGTGAATATATGGGAATTGAGAAAGGGGAGCAAGTCTAGTGACTGTTTTTTTTTATCGCTATAACGAGTTTAATATGTTAGTGTATGAACAACGGTATATGATGCAAAACTTCTGTCTTCCTATCCGTTTACAATTTCAATTACAAAAGGGCATTAGCTACGCCAAGTATGAGGATTTCCTTTTTTTAAGTTTCTTGCAGTTTTCTGTCACCAGTCGGCCTTTATTTCCAGGTTTAGTATTCTCAAACTGAGATAAAAATATTAAACATTTACGGAAAATGTCATAACTAGTATTACTAGCAGGGATTGACATATAGGGGGGGACGTTTCCCCCAATATTTTATCCTGTTGGCAGAACCTATATCTTATTGATATTGATAATCTAATTAATAATAATAAAATAATATGCAGCCATGCTGACAACTGTTTTTCTTACCTTGAGCCAGGTCATTTGATTTAAGATTTTATATTTGTATGTCATTGTATAGATATTGTGTTGGCAAAGTTGAAAATCTGTTGGCAAAATTGAAAATCTATTGACAAAGTCGCAATACTTCCCTCGTAATATTTTCTCTTCAATCCGTCCCCTCCTCTATTGAAGTTTTTTTGGGTGTTTAAACATTTCAATAGATCCTCTAATTTTTCGTTTATAAAATCCTGGAACCAACGTTAGAACTTTGGTTCTTTTACATTTATAATATAACCAGTGGTATGCTGGTGTTCAGCTACAGCAGATTAAACAATTTGTTTTTTTAATACATCGTTGATGTTCCTTAAGTCTAGTGGATATTGAGCTTCTTGTCTCTCCCACGTACACATCTCCACAGGAGCAAGGGATTTTATATATATTATAGGTTAGGTTAGGTCAAAAGTGAGTGGATCAAACCTACCCTTAACTGCGAATTTGTGGTCGCAGCTGTCGGGCATGCACATAGCACATGGTTGGCTGTCTCGTCATCCTCCATACATATGCGGTACTCGAATTCGTCTTCAAGCCCCATCCTGTGAATGTGATGTCTTAGACCACAATGGCCACTGTATAGGTTTACTGCTGTTTTGAGCTTAATTCTGTTCATATTTAACATTAACTTTCTGTCATCCTCTTCTTCATAGGAAGGGGGATAAATGCCTTTGCATGGGACAGGCCTGGCAGTCCAAGTCAATAGAGATTAGCTTTTTCCTCAACCAAGTCCAAAATTGCGCGCTTGGCCGTTTCGTGGGCTACTCCTAAAGCTGGATCAGGTCCCACGAATCTTGTCTCTGCTCCTTTCTTTGCTAGAAGGTCCGCAGACTCATTTCCCTCCAAACCTGCATGTCCTGGTATCCAGATAAAACTGCCAAAAGCCAACAAGTGCCTTTTGGCAGTTCCAAACTGTTTTGGATGTACAATGACTCGCTTCAAGTGCTTTAAGGGCAGCTTAACTATCCGAGAATATTTTTATCGTTTTATGTGTTGTTTGTTGATCCTGCAACGTATATATATATATATATATATATATATATATATATATATATATATATTATACTCCTTCTCTTTGAAAAGGTAAAACATCTTTCGGGAATCATAAGCATTGTCCAATATTCTTATATGTATTGAAGATTGTACGTATGTTGGACGCCGAGGTAATCATCCTATTTTGCCTGTAGTGCCAGGTATGTAGGGAAGAACAACACTACCTAACGGTGACTCTTTATTATTCTCCTTTCGCGGAGTTGGATTACTATATCCTTAATCGAACGCGTAGAAATCGAAATGGTTCTAAATACTATTACTAATACTATTGAGTTAATAACCGATTTCTTTTGTGCTAGATGGTGGTGGGATTTTGCATTTAAGTATCTATTTGTATGCGTCGGTTTTCTATATACAGAATGTTCTAATGTACCATTTCCTTCTTTTGAACAAATACATCTAGAAAGGGAATCATTCCATTAGATTCAATTTCCACTGAAAATTTAATATTATGATGTTGTTGATTAAGGTGGTCCAGAAATATGAAGAGATTTTTCTGTCCCTGAGGCCAAACAACAAAGTTATCATCTACATATCTAAACCAATGTTTTGGTTTTAGTGGAGCGGATGTTAAATCAATATCCTCAAAGGCCTCCATAAAGATTTTTGCTACCACAGGTGATAGAGGAGATTCCATAGCTGCCCCTGAGGTTTGTTCATAAAAAGTCCCTTGAAATATAAAATAAGTAGATGTAAGACACGCTTCCACTAGTTTAATAAATTATTATCAAGATCAAGATTATTATGTTCCAATATATCTGATATAATGAAAATTAAGTCGTTAACAAGAACATTTGTATATAGTGATTCTACATCGAAACTGATCAAAATGTCTTCGGGATCCAACTGCATTGCCTTAAGTTTTTCGATGAAATGTGCAGAGTTTTTTTTATAAAAGAATATTTTTCCAGTAAATGGATTAAGAAAATTTGAAAGATATTTACCTAATTCGTATGTGGGCGAGTCTATTGCACTGTCGATCGGACGAAATGGTACATTGTTCTTGCCTATCTTGGGAAGACCTGGCCATAAATAAAAAAAAACGTTTAAGTACCGAACCGTTTCCTGTAACATTAAGAACAATCTTACTAAGAGTTAAGATAACACGTTATTATTTACAACACAACCAAATCCAGTCTACAAACGCCTTAAAATTTCCGTTGTTTGATATAAAAACTGATTTTCAAATTCTAGTTTGTTTATCAGTTCTGCAATATCGGTAGACGAAACTGTATTAGAAATATTCGATCTCAAAGTTTGATCTTAATTTTTAAAGATATAATTTCATTTCAATATTTTAATGTAATTTAATTAAAACCTCATTACTCTTCAGTAAAATTTGATAAAAACTTGTTAATTTATAACCAACTCTGCCAATACCGCGTTTACTAAACATGTTGGATATGAAACTATACAAGTTAATGAAAAAAAGGCTGTTTAATATATAAAATGTTTGTACCTGTAGAGTTATTTTTTCAAGAATATTATCAAAATTCTGGTCTTGGATAGAATACATTCTATCTATATTAAAGACTTTATTTGGATACAATTTACCATCACTGAATTATCGGTTCTTCCTAAGTAAGCCAAAGACACCTATAAGTAACAAGTTTAGCAGGGTTGATATATATATATATATATATATATATATATATATATATATATATATATATATATAAAAGCTATATTTTGGGAATAATTTATAATAAAAATAGACTTTCTCTTACCGATTTGTTGTACAGTCAGGAAATTAGTAATTCAAATTTTATATACATACGCATACTTTTATATACAGCTCCTATATACATATATATATATATATATATATATATATATATATATATATACAGAAAAAAAAATTTACAGAGATACATAACACATACTCACTAAACTCGGCAAATCTCAAACAACAACCTCGTTGTACTTAATTTGTACGTAAATAATCGCACAATAAATATACGTTTTTTCAAACTATTTGGCACCCAAATTTTTCAAATCTGCCCCATAATGACATAAAATCCATAAACAACATAAAGACATTTAACAAAAAAAAGTAAACAATATAAATTAATATCACATCTTGGCAGTTTCATTGCTCTGTTGTGAATTTGACCCTCATGCTTCCCTCTCCATTGTTGCTAATGTGCTAACATAAGTTATGGTACTGGATGGTTATGAATGTTATATACAGGGTTAGGGGAAATTACCAGAACGGTCGATTATTTCAAAAAATTGAGGTGTTATCAAAAAATGTCATATAAAAGTTGTAGCGCTTTTAAAAATCTACATATCTGTAATAAATTGGAATATACAGGTTTGCCCACAAAGTTATATTTTTTTGAATGGAACACCCCGTATATTATTACTTATTTTGATCGTGCAGTCGATTTAGAATTTTTTATTAACCATACGTTATCCCTAAGTTTATTAGTGTCCGAAATATCATGACTTTTGATTAGTAACAAAAAACACCATAAATTTCAATAAACAATTTAATAAGTTCAAATGAAAAAAAAATCGGTAAAGCAAGTCATGGAAAACAGCTCTTTTTTAATAAATGTTGAAAATAGCCCCCATTTACTAACTGACAACGGTATAAATTGTCGGAAAAATTTCTTGTTATTCTGTCACTTTCATTTAAAATGTTAATTCTTAATTCTTCTAAATTATTGGATTTGTTTGGATAAACATTGGTGACCCCAATAAAAGAAATCTAAGAGCGAAGGATCGGGGGACCGTGAAGGCCATTCGCTAGGCCCTTTTCTTCCTATCCATCTATTTGGGAACGCGATATCCATTCAATACTCTAACTTCACGAGTTAAATGCGGAGGAGCTCCATCTTGCTGATACCAAGTTAAGTTAATATCGGGAATTAAATTGTTTATAGTTAGAACTACTTCTTGCCGAAGAAGATGAAGATATCGTTCATTGGTCAAATTTCCCTGGATAAAAAAGGGTCCATTACATGTCTCGCAAACAATCCAACCCAGACATTAACTTTTTTTGAGACCTGTGTATGCAGTTCTTCATACCAGTTTGGGTTATTTCGCCCCCATATCTAGGAAACTAATGAATTTAGGCATAACGTATGGTTAATAAAAATAAAAAATGTTCTAAATTGACTGAATGATCAAAATAAGTAATAATATACTGGCTGTTCCATTTAAAAAATATAACTTTAATTCTCCATAATTTTGAACCTGTATGTTCCAATTTATTACAGATATGTACATTTTTAAAAGCCTTATAACTTGTATCATCTTCTATATCTTTTCAAAAAACCGACTGTTCTGGTAATTTTTTCTAACCCTGTATAAATATGTGTGTGTATGTAGGATTTCCTAAATATCTATAATCTAATTAAGAGTAGGTGACTAGACTGTGGTACTGTATAAAATATTGCAATCAAATTATCTAGATTGAGTGGCTGCAGATGTGGTTTAATCAACATCTAGGCTCTCACAAAAAATGTATATGTTTATGTATTATAAAGTAGTAAGACTTTCAAAAAATTCAAATATTATATTAGTCTAAGTAATATAGGTAAATTCATATTTTACCTTTCTAATTTTAATTATGCTTAATTGTTATTTAAGTCTTAGTTATTATTATGATGAAACCGTTTTGTTATGACTTAAATGAATGAATACATTATTATTATATTGCAAACTAAGAAAATATAAAAATAAACCAAACATATTATAAAAAAACAATTACATATTTTTGGTCCCAGGGGTGAATTAACTCATTTCTCTGCGGCACTCAGTGTGTTTTAAATAAACTAATTCGTTCATAATATTTTAATATTCATTCAAAACTCAAAATAAAAATACTGGCCTCAAATTTTTAGGTAGATAAGATAGATTTTCAAGCGTAATCAAGAGGTAATACCAATGAAGGTACGAATAATTTATAGAAAGAAGATATCTAATTAAATTTTACGATGTCTGATTCAGACTTAAGATAAATCAGTCACTGTATAGAAACGAATTTATGATTCGTGTCACTTATTTTCACCCATGTACAAAGTTAAAGATAAGATAACATTAAGACGTCAACCAGCGGACCAGTGACGGTTAAATTTTGAAACAGGATAATGCGAGACTAAATGTGGGAAATAGAGTTTCTGAAAGTTAATAACTTCCACATATTTAACTTGCCTGCTTTAAGTTCCTTTAAAAACTATGACGGAATAAGATAATTGGGTAAATTTTGATGAAAATTATATAAAGGGCACTTATTTCGAATATTCATCAGCACTGTAGAAGCAAATGTTTTGTTACAATTCTTGCTTTGCCCTTTTTTGTTTTTTATTAGTATTTTATTTTCCAACACCCTGTATAAATTCAGGTAGTAGTTTTCCGTTTACGTCTTTATTTAAAGAACATTTTAATTTTTTGTTTGGGTAGACCGCGATAGTGCCAGATTTTTGTAGATTGTATCAACGCTGTTTAAATACCGAAACATAAATTCTTATTTCCCCATAACTTTAGACAGCGCCACACTACAGTCATGTTCGTTATTGTATTACTAGCTAGCCCGGCAGACCTTGTTCTACCTTTTCCGTTAGATAGCGCGATGAGTTTCCAGTGGAATTATAAGAATATGGGGTGCATTCACCGCATCGTGCAGAAATGTTATCGAAGAAAAACATATTGGTTTTATAGAAAAAATACGCAATAAAACAATATAAAAAATAGTGTTGAACGGTCTCGGTAACCAGAAGATCATTTAAAAAAAAATGTAAATTGGTGCAGTACAACTCTCTCACGAACTTGCTGAAAAATCTGGTTTAGTGTTTTAAATATATAGATTATAATTTTTTAGTCGCTGGTTTTGATCAACGGGTATGTTTTTTGTGCAACCGATGTAATATTTTCCTTTGTCCTCCTCTCCCTCTAAATTCAAACCTTTCGGCGCCCATTTTCATAAATAGTTACCCATCCATACCATGTTCCATAATGCTTCACTCTGATGATCGTACTGGGGACGTACTAACAATACAAAAATAACAGTTTGATTTTATTGTTGAATTTTCTCATTGCAGTGCATAGATAAGGATAAATTAGTGAATGGATCTCTTAATTATGTGGTGCAAAGCCCCATAGTAGTACGTTAACAAATACAACAAAATATTATTATTAGTATTTTTCAATGTTTAAAATAGGAAATAAATTAATTAAATAATTAACTAAAAATATGGTTTGTCGATATCATCGGTAATACCCTATTGGGTGTTCCATAAATGTGTACCCTGGCTAGGTCAGAGGGACGGAATGTGCTGACCAGGCGCTCAAATTTTATCAGTTCATTTCAACAATTAATTCTTGCACAAAATTTGAGATCAGTCTATTGAGTAGTTTTTCAAGCTGAATTTTTAAATAATCTGTCAAGCTGCCATTTTACCAGTTGATTCCTACGTAATATTTGATTTTTGTGCAAAAATTAAGGTTAATTGTATAAATAATTGTTTTTTAACATTTCACGAGGCCGCCATTTTGTTTCGCCATATTGGATTTTTACCTGAATATTACCCTGTGGCGTATATAGACATTGCTTCGGGGGGGGGGGACACGATGAAAAATTTCAACAAAAAAAAGAGGTCCACAGTTTCTATTTTCTACGTAAGGCATTACTTTATTTTAGCTATAAGTAGGGTTTGGTGTCAATCCCGTAAAAAATGTCCTTAGTTGCTACTAGTTCTATCATTTTAGCTTAAACAAAAGTGGCTCTGTGGGTTTTAACCCCCAAACCCCCATTAAATATGGCGCTGATGTTTCTAGGCCATCTTCATGTGACCTTTAATTTTTGACCAAAATTTGAAGTCAATTAGGCCCATAAACCGACGGAATCGAGAAAATTTGTTTTCAGCATCTAGAGACCTTGAAACGTAAGATCTGAAAAAATCGGGGGTGATTATTCTAGATTACAAGTTTCCTTTTATGAGGGAAGTAAAAACAAAAAAAGTGAGGTTAAATTTTTTCAAACTGGGATTAAATTTTCACAATTTTGTAAGCCAAACTCTGAATAAATCTGAATATTACTTTGTAATTCGATCAATACAATCCCCCCATAAATACGCCACTGCGTAGGACATTTTTGCCGCCACCCAACTTTCTCTTGGGTCCATGTTTATGAACATTTATTCAAACAATGAATTCAAAATTCGTATAGATTATTAAATACCTCCAAAAAGTTCATACCATTATTGTAAAATAATGGGATAGATTTCGAATAACTATAAATATAAAAACATTTATAAAAACCCTTTCTGTCGTGAGAAAGTAAAATCGTCTAATTCCTTAACTTTATGCACACATCGCTCAAAAAGTCATCATCCTCAAGCAAAAAAGGCTTTTCATAGACATCAAAAGCTGGCCCAGCTCGAAGTCTTGTAAAAAATGTTAAAATAAAAAAAACTTAATAAACCAACCTCAACAAGGGGTGATTAAGGATTCGCGTGTGAACTGAAGAAAAAATCACGCATGTCAGCCTGTTTAATATGCAAGAACACGAAATGTCAACAGACCATTTGAATATTATGTAAGTACAAAGGCACCCACGAAAAAACACCAGGTACATCTTTTCAGCGTCTTTAATTTTTTACCGTACAGGTTCTGACCCTTTTCTCACGGACTAAAGATATATTCTAAGCACTTTTTTGGTACACAGCGAGAAAAAACTTAACACACGATTTTAATTATGCAAGAACGGGACCTAACATAAAAACTGCACAGGTAGAAATCTGGACCTTGTTTCGGCCAAATGTACCGAAGTGGGGGCATCTTATTTTACGTCGAGATTCGGTTGTGTGTGTAATGTGAAAGGGTGCGGTCTCTTTTGTATTTAATCCATCCCTTTTTGCCTGACTAATTATTTTGTATTTATTTTTATTTTTACAATTGAAATGATATAATCAAAATTTACTTATAAAAAGAATGGAAATACATCGCTAGATCTGAGTATATATATTTTTATAAACATTCACTTTTTTAAATGCTAGACGAAGATGAAGAGATCCGTTTATTAATTGCTGTTTTTAAAAAGGATTAAATAATCCTGTTACAAGGAAAATCAAGGATACAACTATATATACATGTAAATTACCTACTACCGAAATTTTTATTTTTGAAGTTAAAAACCTAGCAAAGTGTTTATAATTTTAGGACAACGATAAATACAAAATCCAACTTTGCCCATAATATGACAACTGTCATCAGGGGCGGCTCGTGATCAGCAGCCTGCAGTTTATGACGAAATTAAAATATAATTTAAATAATTGTACATCTGTCGGCGTTATATGATGATAAGTCCAGTGGCGTATTTAGAATGCATTCCTGGAGGGGGCAAATTTAGCGACTAAAAAAGAATCCTATATATTAGTTAACACAACATAAGCATAACACCCCCCATAAACATTAGCGATACTGTATAATAATTTCTAGTTTCACACATTTTGCTTTGGTTAATATCTGGGGGGGAGGGGTAATGTGCCCCATTGCCCCCCCCCTAAATATTCCAGTGGATCATTCACTATACAATCTGTCTCACGATATTCTAGGAAAGTCAAAATTAAATTTAAAAAAAACACTGTTCTTGATTGTCTGGATTCCGCATAATAAAATCTGGGCTACATGTTTACTTCCCCCGTAAAAGGGAAGTATTATAATCGTAAAAAAATCAGTCCCTAGATGACTAAACCATGTTTTCTCATGTCTGTCTATTCAGGGCATAGCTAAAAAACTACTTACCCGATTGACTTGAAATTTTGGTCAAAAATTAAGGATCATATGGGGATGACCTGGTAACATTTTGGTAAAAATCCAATATAGCAAAACAAAATGGCGGCCTAGTGAAATGTTAAAAAAATTATTACTAAGAAAGTACATTAAATTTATCTCAAATTTTGCACAAAAATCAAGTATTATGTAGGAATCAACTGGCAAAATTTTGGTACGAATCCAAGATGGCTAAACAAAATGGCGGCTTAATAAAATATTTCAAAATTCAGCCTGAAAGAACTAGTTAATGAACTGATTTAAAATTCTTTGCCCTAACTAATTGTAGTATAGAGATGAACTAGGAAAAGTGTAGTACTAATTCAAGATGGCGGCCTAATAAATTTTTTGTATTCTGAAAAAATCACCTTCTCAGGTTTTACATGTCTTCGCGTTTTTACTTACTACAATAGGT
Organism: Kuschelorhynchus macadamiae; assembly: GCA_030620095.1. Taxonomy (NCBI): domain Eukaryota; kingdom Metazoa; phylum Arthropoda; class Insecta; order Coleoptera; family Curculionidae; genus Kuschelorhynchus; species Kuschelorhynchus macadamiae. Next base: position 600,868 of record JAUTXW010004784.1, read on the forward strand.
TTTAAGGCCGTCCGGTCCGTCTGTCGGTTTGTCTGTCTGTTTGTCAGCTCGCGGCATAGCTTAAAAACTACCCATCAGATTGGCTTCAAATTTTCGTCAAAATTAAGGCTCATATGACGATGACAAAATAATATTTTGGTTAAATTCCAATATGCCGGAACAAGATGGCGGTCTAGAGAAACGTTAAAAAAATTATTACTAAAATAACTAATTATCCAATTTTTCTGAAACTTTGTGTAAAAATCAAGTAATATGTAGGAATCAACTGGTAAAATGTTGGTACGAATCCAAGGAGGAACAAAGTGGCGGTTTAATAAAATATTTAAACATCCAGCCTGGAAAAATTACTTAATGAACTGATTTCAAATTGTGTGCCTTAACTAATTTTAGTATAGAGATGAACTAGTAAAACTGTGGTATTACTTCAAGATGGCGAAAAAAGATGGCGGTCAAAAAAAAATTTGCAATTTGAAAAATCACCCTCCCAGGTTTTAAATATTTTCGCGTTTTAGCGTCCCTAGATGCCAAAAAATATGTTTTATTAATCCCGTCGGTCCACTTGTCGCTTTGTCTGTCTGTCTGTCAGTTTGCGGCATAGCTTAAAAACTACTCATCAAATTGACTTCAGATTTTAGTCAAAAATTAAGACTTATAATATTTTGGTAAAAATCTAATATGCTGGAACAAGATGGCGGCCGAGCGAAACGTTAAAAAATTATTACTAAAAAAACGAATTATCCATTAAATCAGTCCCTAGATGACTAAACCATGTTTTCTCATGTCTGTCTATTCAGGGCATAGCTAAAAAACTACTTACCCGATTGACTTGAAATTTTGGTCAAAAATTAAGGATCATATGGGGATGACCTGGTAACATTTTGGTAAAAATCCAATATAGCAAAACAAAATGGCGGCCTAGTGAAATGTTAAAAAAATTATTACTAAGAAAGTACATTAAATTTATCTCAAATTTTGCACAAAAATCAAGTATTATGTAGGAATCAACTGGCAAAATTTTGGTACGAATCCAAGATGACTAAACAAAATGGCGGCTTAATAAAATATTTCAAAATTCAGCCTGAAAGAACTAGTTAATGAACTGATTTAAAATTCTTTGCCCTAACTAATTGTAGTATAGAGATGAACTAGGAAAAGTGTAGTACTAATTCAAGATGGCGGCCTAATAAATTTTTTGTATTCTGAAAAAATCACCTTCTCAGGTTTTACATGTCTTCGCGTTTTTACTTACTACAATAGGTTTTAAGGCCGTCCGGTCCGTCTGTCGGTTTGTCTGTCTGTTTGTCAGCTCGCGGCATAGCTTAAAAACTACCCATCAGATTGGCTTCAAATTTTCGTCAAAATTAAGGCTCATATGACGATGACAAAATAATATTTTGGTTAAATTCCAATATGCCGGAACAAGATGGCGGTCTAGAGAAACGTTAAAAAAATTATTACTAAAATAACTAATTATCCAATTTTTCTGAAACTTTGTGTAAAAATCAAGTAATATGTAGGAATCAACTGGTAAAATGTTGGTACGAATCCAAGGAGGAACAAAGTGGCGGTTTAATAAAATATTTAAACATCCAGCCTGGAAAAATTACTTAATGAACTGATTTCAAATTGTGTGCCTTAACTAATTTTAGTATAGAGATGAACTAGTAAAACTGTGGTATTACTTCAAGATGGCGAAAAAAGATGGCGGTCAAAAAAAAATTTGCAATTTGAAAAATCACCCTCCCAGGTTTTAAATATTTTCGCGTTTTAGCGTCCCTAGATGCCAAAAAATATGTTTTATTAATCCCGTCGGTCCACTTGTCGCTTTGTCTGTCTGTCTGTCAGTTTGCGGCATAGCTTAAAAACTACTCATCAAATTGACTTCAGATTTTAGTCAAAAATTAAGACTTATAATATTTTGGTAAAAATCTAATATGCTGGAACAAGATGGCGGCCGAGCGAAACGTTAAAAAATTATTACTAAAAAAACGAATTATCCATTATTATTACAAAAGAATGAACTGGTAACATGTTGGTAAGAATCAGATGGCAAAACAAAATGGCGGCGTAATAAAATATTTAAAAAATCAGTCTGAAAAAACTACTTATTAGATTAATTTCAAATTGTGTACAAGCATTAAGTGTGATTTAGACATAAGCTGATAAAGTTGTTCATAACATGTTAAAAAAAATTAACGTAAAAAAATCTTCTTATTCAATTGAGTGTAAATTTTGGAGAGAAATTAAATATGATATAAGGATAAACTGATACGAATTCAACATGACGTAAGAAAATTGTAGTGTGTGTCAATGTAAAAACAACTTATTGAACTGATTTTGAATTATGCCCACAATCAAGTGTGGCATAGGTAGAAACTGGTAAAATGTTGGTAGAGATCCAATATATTGGAACAAAATGGCGTCCAATAAAATGTTTGACAAGACAGAATATGTGTTCCTAAATAAATTAGTACTAACTCTCTCTAACTACCAGTTAGATTGTCACTTTTTTACTTATATCTCTGGAAACGCTTTGATAATATATTTTTTAAAATAGTCAGCTGTTTTTATTCCTAATTTGTAAATGGCTTGGTACACTAAAAGTTAAATAAAGATCTAATTAAGATATGGATTTTCGCTCAGATTCGTTGGTAGGGGACTTCTCCGTCCGCCAGGCATTTTTTTAAAACGTTTATATTATATACAGGGTGTCCCAGAATGTGTGGACAATCTCTCGGATTTGGGTAGTTTGTAAAAAAAAGGGTTTAAATTCGTTCATATAAACTTTTTTCCTAATGTACCGCTTAACGGAGATACAGGATGTCAAAGTGAAATTTTTATTTTTGTTATATTTGAATGAAGGTTTTTTTTGATATGAGAAATTCAAATTTGAGTGAGTATTTCTCTGAGTTGTAGGGAGCGCAATCTACACGTTTTTTTTTGAAAGGTCATAACTTTTTGTACGCGCTTGTAATACTTTTTGGAATGGTAGATGGTAGCATCAGGATTTCCTTCTTTCATACATGCAAATTATGAGAATTTAAGATCTCGTTTTTCGAAAACTCAGCTTCGTCCGTGAAAAGAACGGAATCATTAAAATTTGGAGCATTTCTTTGCCGTTCTAAAACCTAATTTGAAAACTCCATCCTTCGAGGAAATTCTTGAGAAACAAGCGCATGGACTTTCTGGTGATAACGGTGTAAATTTTACTCTTTAAGAATTCTGAAAACAGACGATTTTGTGGAATCAAACTCGGCCGTCAATTGACATTCAAAATGTTTTCTTAACAACGTTTTGATTTCCGCAAATATGACTGGCTTTTCCAAATTTTCGTAAAACATTCACATCTTGTTACAGTATGCCCATACAAGTGATAAATGACCATGTCGTAATTCTTACTGGTTTCTCTTAAGCGACGATCTACTCTTTCAAACGTTTTCCTGTCGGGAACTCTCCGATCTAGAAAGTCGTATAACCTTCTGGCTTCTGAGGCATTGCCTAATGCAAGCCCATAAATTAAATGCATGTCGCATATTCATTGAACGTAAATTCCATTATCATTTATAAGATGAGTACAAGAATAACTATCCCGGATTTCAGCGTCCTCACATTAGTCTTAACTGACACAGTGACATTAAGTCTTCATTAAATTGAGTTCGAGTCAAAAAAACATAATAAAAAGCAGGCATTTTTTTAACAAAACCAAGTAATAGTGTGTGTTGCATTTCTTACACTTTAAATACAAAATACTTTTTCTCGAAACCGTTCATTTTATTTTATCGATATCGAACAAGAGTACCTTTTTTATAGCGAAACGTCTAAGCTATTTGAAAATTTTTAGATAAACTTCTGGCAAAACATTTTTCTGATTCTTTACTGCTTAAATGCCTAGAAAGTTATTATTCTTAATAAATAACTATGTATACCTAATTTTAAAAATTTTTGTTACAGAACAAAAACAATAAATTTTGCTGTTGAAAATCAAGCGAATCACTTTTTTGAATCCAAATATCTCGAGAACGATTGCTGGTAGCGACTTCTAGCAAGAATACCTTTTTGACATAAAAGTAATAGAGAAATCTATTTTTTTACTCAAAAATACAGATACAGATTTTCATTCAAATATCACGATTATCTTAAAAGTGAATCACATAAACAAATAAAAAGTCTATATGAATATCCGTTTTTTCATAAACTACTCAAATCCGACGGATTACCCACATATCAGTATAATTTGTAATTTAAAAATTTTTTTATTGCTGCATAAATATGTTTTTGTTACTTTTCAGTGTTTCCAACGTCATTTCCAAATAATTTAGCAGAACTACAGCTATACAGGGTAATGCAAAATGCTTCACTTTTGCTGTATTACGACACGTTGTTGGAAATGGGTGGTGATGATGTTCAGCAGTTATGCGACGCTGGTGAAGATGAGTTTCTTGAAATCATGTCTTTAGTGGGTGAGTAACATTTTAATAATTATAACAGAAGTTTGACAACTAAAATTAATTTGATTGTCATGATCCACTAGTAGATATATTATAAATAATATAGTTTCTATTGTTGGGTTAAAGAACCGCATAGTGCAGAAGCCGAAAGCTGACACATTGGTCAAGAGGCAGAGGTATATTCACATTTGAAACCGCCAGATTTTCCTCCTTGCTAGTTTTTATTAAATTTTGGGGGTCTAGCGAAATATTAAGGATTTATCTGTTGTCATAGGTATGAGCCTGGATACCTTGTTTATGAGCTGTGTCACTTGAAAGTTTACAATTTCGAAAGAACAATAAAAAAATTTTAATTTCTAGAAAGGCATTTCCTCTCTTTGATAACTTGGTTATCTACTAATGGAAAACATACTATTTATTCGCAATTTTGTTATTCCATTAATTTTGTTTCATTTTTAACTTTGTTGCTTTCACACATTTTTATCAAAAATTCTTGGCCGATAAATCATAATTGCTGGATGGTACCCTGTGACAGCAATTCTTGTCGAAGGCCGTTTTGCCCCTGCAAAAAATATATATTTTTGCTTTTTACTTACAGATATCTTAGTTAGTCGGTCAAAAATCTTTAATTCAATTGGGTGTAGTATGTATTTTTTACTTTATAGTTCATTTTATAACAGCATAAATAACAAAAAAACGTAAAAAATTAAACAAATGCATTGCAAAAACATCATAAGTAAACATTAAAAAAATACCAATATATCAGACAAAAGATATTTTTCTAGCTTTCAATCCTACAAAACGATTTGTTACTTTTGTTAGATACCTAATAAATAAACTATTACGGCCTTGGAGCTACCTTTCTTTTGGCCCTAACTTGCTTAATGCGTTAACACGGCCCTGCATCACTTCGTCGCTCTAAAGTAAAATGATACCTAATCATAATGACACAGAAAGTAGCAAAAAAATTGTCAGTTAAAAATACCAGGTACATCCCGTACATCATATTATTAAGTGAAGAGAATATATAATACTCCACCATATGAAGTATTATAATGTATCCGCTCACCAAGTTTTCCATAATTTACACATAATACACTGCGCAAAACAATTAACGCAACGCCTAAAATTTCGTCTAACTTTGAATGGAAATTTCTCGAGAATGGTTGATCCGATTTTGATGAAGTTTTTATCGAAATTTAGGTTAATTCCTCGTGAATATTCTTTTGATATTAAAATTCAATGTTACTTTGTTCTAGGCAATAATACAGGGTGAAAAAGAAAGACATGTTTTATTTACCAAAGTTTAAAACAACCTGTAGAATAAATCAGATGGATTCAAGAGATCTAACCAAAAGAATGTTGTAGCCCAGTATGTTTCCAACAAATCGTTTTTTTATTCGCTTCAATAGCACAATTTTTGCCTGAGTTACAGGACTTATTGAAAAGTACTGCATTTACTGTGTTTTAAATGAATTTACCAGTTCATGTTTGAATTGATTCTGTTGAAGACGTTGCCCGGTAACAAGAGAACACAACTTATACCAGATTGACATTTAGGCGTCAGTTTCAGTTCGGTTTTAAATTTTTCTTCTTATTGTGTACAGTCATGCCAAGACAAACTAGAAATTTGACCCGCGACGAGTGTGTAATTGCAAGAACTCTTAGAGATGAAGGCTGGAGCTATAGCAGGATAGCGGAACGATTGAATGTTCATAAATCAACTGTACATAGAGTCATACAGAGACACATGGAGACCGATGATCATTCCAGACGGATTGGACAAGGTCGACAGCGTGTTACCAGTGAGCGTGAAGACCGGTATCTGCGGTTGTCTGCTTTACGACAACGTTTCGTGACGGCAAGGTTTCTGAGGCAGGAAATTCAACACGCGAATGGTCCTCAGGTAAGCACTCAAACAGTGCGGAATCGTTTGAGGGAAGGAAATTTGAGACCACGTGTTCCTGCACGAGGTCCTGCGTTAACAGCAACACATCGGAGAGCCAGGCTAGAATGGGCTAACGAACGTATGAACTGGGCGGAAGCTGATTGGTCGAGAGTGCTGTGGACAGATGAATCGAGATTCTGTCTTTTTAATTGCGATAGACGGGTCCGTGTGTATCGTAGACCAAATGAACGCTATGTACAGGGGAATTTTGTTAATACCGTAATGTTTGGTGGGGGATCAGTAATGGTTTGGGGAGGGGTATCTTTGAGGGGTCCTGGTCGTACGGAGTTAGTTATTGTGGATGGGAATTTGAATGCGGATCGATATATCAACGAAATACTGGACAATCACGTGAGGCCATTTGCACATAATGTTGGAGCGGAGTTTTTATTAATGCATGACAACGCTCGTCCCCATACAGCACGTGTGTAGTGCAAAATTACGTTAATAATGTTGGGATCGATGTCATGCAATGGCCTGCACGTAGTCCGGACCTGAACCCAATCGAACATGTTTGGGACTTATTGGGCAGGAGATTAAGGGCTAATGAAAGACAGCCAAATAACGTGGAAGAGCTGGGTGAGCTACTCATCGATACTTGGAATGGGCTGGATGAGGTACTCATACGAAATTTGATATTAAGCATGAATATAAGGTGCGAAGCAGTCATAAGAAACAGAGGGGGAAATACGAAATATTAGTTCAATAGTTATAAAGTTTATTTTTGTTCGTTTTAGTTCTTAGTGTTTTGTTTTTTTGACTGTCGTGTTCATATCTTAATCTTACCTATTAAAACATGTTTTTCTAACTCCCTGTATTATTGACAAAACTAAACCGATCCTGGCCCTTGATATCACGAAGAAATTTTCGTATAACTAAACTAAAATGTAGAATAGCGCCATGTTCAAATATCCGGTAACCGATGCATTTCTAATTTAAAAAACAGTATAATTTATTTTTCGTTGCACCCTGTATCATTGACTGAACAAAACTAATATTGAATTGAATTTTAGTGATCCAAAAAAAAAATCTTCACAACCAAGCTACAAATTACAAACGTCTTCAACAGAATCAATTCAAACATGAACTGGTAAATTCATTTAAAACACAGTAAATGCAGTACTTTTCAATAAGTCCTGTAACTCAGGGAAAAATTGTGCTATTGAAGCGAATAAAAAAACGATTTGTTGGAAACATACTGGGCTACAACATTCTTTTGGCCAGATTTCTTGAATCCATCTGATTTATTCTACAGGGTGTTTTAAACTTTGGTAAATAAAACATGTCTTTCTTTTTCACCCTGTATTATTGCCTAGAACAAAGTAACATTGAATTTTAATTTCAAAAGAATATTCACGAGGAATTAACCTAAATTTCGATAAAAACTTCATCAAAATCGGATCAACCATTCTCGAGAAATTTTCATTCAAAGTTAGACGAAATTTTAGGCGTTGCGTTAATTGTTTTGCGCAGTGTATAATTTACTTTATACAGATAGTTGACTGAAATTTGTCTCAGAAGTGATTTATTTGAAGTGTTAATTTGGCGGAGCCGCCATTTAAAAAATTAAAAAAGTGAAAAAAAAAGACCATCCGTTTTGTCATTCGACGACAAGAAGCTACTATCTTAAACTTCTTAGGATTATGCCTAACATCGCCATCTTTGATCAAATAGTAGTAACACCAGAACTATTAGTTTTTGTTATTTTTTGAGTTGATGGATCTTCCTTTTATCTTAAATATTTCCGACAGGCTTTTTTTTTCTTGGAAGTCATTGTCGGTGGTCAGATTCACTTTGTGTTGGTTGGAAGAGATACCGTAAACGACTGTTTTTATACCTACAGAACTAGTAATTGTGTTAAATTGCATCAATTAAAACTAGCCCGATTTTCAAGCGACAAAATTTGGTTAGGTTTTAGTTATACTTATATATTCTTTTTTTGAATTGCATGTGCGCTTCGCTTACATTAGAGCCACGTGGCTTTTGAGTGTTGTGACCAAGAATACCATTTTGTATGCTCAACATGAGAAAATAAGACAAAGTCCAAAAACATGAGATGTTCTTTTGTCTTATTTTTTTTTAAGTAACTTGCTCTATACTCTATAATATAAAGTAACTATTAGCTTGGTTAGTAAGTAAAATCGTTATATTATGCTTGAATTTCGTAAGCATTGCCCTCTATAGCATTTCAGTAGAAATACGATTTACATGTAATATGGTACCCTCTATCGGTATTTTAACCAACTTCATTTGGAAAATACTGGCCTGTCCTATAGTTACGCTTCTGATTCAAATGTTTGCATGAACCAGATCAATAACAAATATGAAAGTTCACGCCAGAGGGACTAGGCACATAATTTGTAGACTACGTAAATAATGTTATAAAAAATAAATAAATTAAAAAGTAAAAAAAAATTGAAGTAAATTACAGAATGTATTATTATTTATATATTATGAAGTTATTGTACATAGTGGAATCTGTACTAAGGAAGTTTTTATTGTGTAGTGGCAAATATTTTATTGCACTTAAATAATCCACAGGGTTGCCAAATTTTACATTTCCTCTGTTTAAATGGAACACCCTGTATATTGACACATATAAATACAGGGTGTTTCAAAAAACATGTGCCATCGCTTAACGGGAGATTTCTTGTCCAAAAATAAGGCGAAAAGTTCATATGTACTTAGGTCCGCAAATGTTTTATTTTTGAGATACAGGGTGTTGAAATTGAAATCTTCAATTCTTTTAAATAACTTTTACGAGAAATGATTATATCGCACATAATTTGGTGACGGGGTTTTTTGAGGTGAGAAATCATAATTTGGTATTAGTTTTTATGCAGCACGAAGAGGGCTCTGCGGACGCTATTATAATTTCACTTAATTTACCGTAACTTTTTTGACAGCGACTTTTTATAAATAAACTTATTCCTACATCTCTTCTATGCAAAAAAGGTATGCCTCCTCAACCACACTAGAGATGGCCGTTTTCGAGAAATATGCAAATTTCTGCATCGAAGTAAATTACCAAGTCCCTTAGGAGCTAGGTGAAGTCACTACTATGTGCCTAAGGGACTCGGTACCTGCGTCAATTTTGATTAAAAAATGCCTCTTGGTAGTGATTTTACTTTCATTTTCGAAATATTAACGAATTAAAAAATGTATAATTTATTTCTAACATTTAAATTATTATTTAATTATTCCTACAATATGAAGTACTAGCTAAAAGATAATTAAAATACTACAAGAAATAATTGAAATTGCCACCTCCGGCTCTAATACAACTCGTATTCTTTTTTTTTTCCTTACTCTTCGACACAGCCCAATGTTTTGGCGAATTAAAGCGAATGCGGCCACTATGCGTTGCCAAAGTTCTTTTCTTGGGGTAACAGGAGTATTATAAATAAGCTCCTTTACATGCCTCCAGAGGTAAAAGTCTGGGGACCGGGGAGCATATTCAGTAAGAGCAGACGTGCTAGAAAACTCAACATAGCTTCGGCTACGCTCGGATTTTAAGCAGTAAATAAACACCCTCTAGAGTCGAGCAACCAAGAATACAGCTGGAACGGCCGGAGTTATGTATGCCTTTTTTGTTATGTTGCTATGGTAGCCGCGTACTGTGTATTGAACGCAATAATATTATAAGTATTATTTAAAAAAATGGAACCATTACCAATGAATTATAGCTAGAAGGAAATAAATAAAAACAGTATATTATATTATATATAGATCTAATTGCTACCAAAATTATATTACATTTTCGTACTGCTCTAGTTTACAATGATCGTCGACTGAAGCGTTCTCATTTATCAAGCTTATTAGAGTAGTACCTATTAGCAATTACCATGCTGTAATTGCTATTTGATAGTTGATCACGTACGAATTTACTTTGAAAATATAATAGTTATGTTATGTTTGTAGTTTGCAGTAGTTTGTAGTGCAGAGGGTGGCTTAAATATAGCTATAATAGGTTACTTCATTTAAAATCACAATTAATCTGAATAACTTCCAGATGCAGTCTTCCGGTTCGTCTCGTCGAATGCAGACCTCTGTGTTGTAACATAAGTGGTGCCACGTGTTCGGTTTTGCTGCTTTATTTCGGGGGAAACGGGAGACTCAACCGCTCAGGTGGAAACTAACGATAGAAAGGGAGCATACGCTGTGAACGTGTGAGGCCTAGTTGTTCCTGCATTCTATCCCGTTCGTCTGCCGCAGTTCTACATAGAATATTAGCGTAACGGCCGCTACGTGGCGGGAGTGGGAGGGGTAAGGGGATAGCTTGAAAGAAAGGGTCATCTCGTGATATCAGTAGTACTCTCAAGGGGCACCTAGTGGAAGCCTAGATGCATTTCAAAAATTTAAAGAGGAATTATTAAAGTATTGAAAGATTCGGGGTATTCGGGAGCCTAGAGCTCGCCATCCGGATATCCTACCGATAACGCCTCCAAACTGGACCAAGGTGCAGGGTCGACTTCGAGGGTCGCCGATTTAACGACTCTGAGCCCCGGACGGAGGGCAATCTGGCGACTGCCTCGTAGCAAAGCCAATAAGTCCTGTTATGTAACAGGCTAAACAGGAATGAAGAAGAAGAACTTCCAGATGCTTTCAATTTACATAATTTTGATATTAAATTAATATTTAGTATAGTATTTTAAAATTTATCTGGGTATCCCAAAAATATAGACTGCTCCGAATAAAATATAATAATTTTGAATGCAACTTGACTTATTTTTTGGGGATTATACCTAACTAGCTACTTAATTTTGATGATCATCGACTATTTTCATGTTGATAATATACAGGGTAGTGCAAACATTTACAATTTATATTTAAATTTCAATTTAGATTGATTTTCAAATATTCATTTTTATGGCAATTTAATATTTTTATGTTGATCACATACAGAGTGAAACAAGAACTAAACAGGCTTTTCTTAATAATTTTATTATTTCTTTAGTTTGTTATCCTAATTTTTTGCCACTACATAGTAATTGCACTTGAAAGAAAAGGTTTGAAATAGTACATACACATAAGACATCAGGCTTTTATATTTATTTGGTCGCTTTACTCTTAGATTAGATTACAATTTGTGCTTAAATGGGTTGAACCAAACCTAAAGAAGATAATTTGGATTTATTTATTTTTGCTGCTGAAGATCACCATTGGTTTGGATATTCGAAATACGACTCGAATTTCTAGCATTTATATTGTATACAGGGTGTTGCAAATTCAATGGAATATAATTAATATTATCTATAAAACCGTAAAGAGATACGAGGTTAGTCATAAATAATTTTCCGTGGATAAAATTGGAAAATTCCCACTACTTCCGGAGATATCCGCAAAAATATGAAAATCATTATTTTCTTTTTATTCTCCTCAAGGTGCATTTGGAAAGATATTACAAAATAAATTTTAAATCGTTAAAGCCACTTTTCCTCTTTTACAAGATAACGTACTAGGATTTAAAATCTGACGTTTCGTCCTCGAGGTCTCATCAACTACTTAATTTTTTAAAATATGAACCTGAATTTTTCATTTTATTTTAACAAGCGTATGTCAAATTCACAAAAAAGAATTTCAGATACACTATATGTGTGAGTGTATGTCCATTACATCATTGAGGCTTGTTAAAATGGAATAAAAACTCCAGGTAGATTTTAATAAAATTAAGTTAATGATGAGAACTCAAAGACTGAAAATGCCAGTAGAAAAACAAATAATAAGGAAAATTACTATTATCTTTTTTTCACGGATATCTTTGGAAGTCAGGCACGTCGGGAGAGGATAGCATCTCCTGTATGTGTACTCAAAAAGCGAAAATAGTCATAATGTCGTCGGGTGCGACACTAAAAGAAATTAATTTGCAAATAGATTTTCAACATGGCCAACATAATACCCATTAATTTACATAAAAGAAAGAAAATGTATAAAAACCAGTCTAAAATTTCACCAACAACTTGTTTTAGTAGAGCCAATCTCTCCTCTCGGGATTTTTGTATGAAAATGTAGGTGGTATCATTCATAGAGGAAGTTGTTCTAAGTTTTCGCATTGTTTTTTTCCACTTTTTCGAAAAATATCTGTCTTATACCAGCTTAGGAGGACAACAAAAACCGCATGTCACAGAGAATGTTTGTATTTGTTTCAAAATGCTACTTGTGTTCAACGGATTTTGTCAAAAAAATCATGGGAAAAGATTCAACTAAAATTCATGTTTTTGTATTTTGACTTTGACATGTGTATTAACTATTTTTTACGCATATGCATCCGCAAGTAAAACCACATTCTCAACAGATCGATATTGAGTTTCGCAATTAAAATATCTGAAATATTATTCCTTAAACTTTGATAAAAAAAAATCTTGATGCACTATTTATGGTCAGCACAGCAGTTTAGTTTTTGATTGTAATTTGCAGTTTTCAGACCTTTCATTTGATTAAAAGACTTAAAATTTGATATGTTTATTACTCACCAATAAATATGTTTACTCTTACAAATTTATTAAACACAAGTAAAATTACTAAAAATTTCAGAATTTCACGCGGTTTTTGTTGTTTTCTTGTTAGATATGTATTGTTATTAATAATAAAAGACCCCAGTATTTCATAATACTTATTTTTAATAGAAGTTCTTTTTCGAAATGAACGACTACTTTCAACGTCCCTGTCGGAATCCAGGACATACTAATTCAGCGTTGAATTTCGCAGGTTTGGTCTAATTCAAACAACTTTGTATCTCTTACGATTTTTGAAAGCCAATGTTATATCATAGAATTTGGAGAACCCTGTACAGTTTATGTAGAATATCTAAGCGAGCTAGAAAGCTTAAAAAAGAGACATGGAGTGTTGTAAAAACATGGTTGGACACCAGTAATAAACAAGGACGAAATGTGTAAAAGAATTTATAAATGCTACAGGAAAACAAGAACTAATGTTGCAAAAGCAAAGAAAAAAACACGAAATATAAATAGCCCAGTAGAATTAATTATCACTGTAAAAAAAAATATATTCCAGGTAGTAAATCTGCCTCTGCAGACCCATTTCTCTCTGACTGGCCTCGTGTAATAACGTTCAAAAACTCGCATAAAAAAGAAATAAAAAACTTCTAAAAATTACTACACCTAAAACTAAACCAAACACCCAGCGTCATCGATCCAGCCTGTTTGTGCCCTAAATTTTAAATAAATCGGTACAGGCATTCCCATTAAAAAATTAAAAAAAGCATATTAAAAAGACTAAATATTAGGTGTTTAATAGTATTTAAGAGTAACGCGTACATAAAATTAAAAAAAAATGCGTACCTCTTGCGTGCACAGTAAGAGTTTAGTAATAGCAGACGTGCGAGCTCTAGAACGTCTGTTGTTACTGCCTACTGGACGCTTAGGTAGTGTAGCCAACCCGAGCCGAACGCGAGCCGATCGTCTAGCGCGTCTGCTGTTACCGAATATGCGACCGGGGAGGCCAATCAATAGGTCCACCTCATCCTATCCAAGGTTTTTCAGTGGTCTGATTTAAGAACTACCTAAGGGGATAGCGAAATGCGCTGGTGCTCCCTCATGTTGGAACCACAAATTATTATCTCGCATATTTAAAGGAAGCAAATCTTCTAAATCTTTTGTAGAAACTGGAGGTAGGAATCATGATTTAGCGGACTTTGTAGTACAACAGGGCCAATAAGCTGATTGTTAACAATCCCTGTCCATATGTTAATAGAGAATTTTTTTATATCTTTCCTGGAGAAACAAGCTTCATCAGTAGATACAACTTTATATAAAATTGAGGATCCTCCCTATTTTTGCGTTGAACCTCCTGACAAAATTTCAGCCGAGGTGCATTGGTAATAATTCTTGAACTCGAATAAAATGCTACGGGTACAGCTGCTGCTCATGGAGTATTCTTAGAATTGATGGAGCAGAAATGTTTCCAATTTGTACTAATTGTTGGGGTATTTTCCATAAGATTTAAAATATTTTCTTCAACTTCTGGACATCCTCGATACCTCTGTATTTTTTTTAGATTTTAATGTCCCCTAATTTCGCATGAAATTACCAATATCTATTAGAGATTAACCATATTTCACCAGTCTAAAAAATATATTTACACTTTGTTTGATCCTCCCAATAATCTGTTGTGATCTGTTACAGGAATGGCGTCTAAGCCACTACACGTAAGGAGATTGCAGAAGTCATTGCAGGAATGGGTAACGAATCCAATAAAATTTAAGATACCCTTAGTTCCAGGTGAAGATTTCGAGATAGAATTATCTAGTCCTAGAGTAACTAGTAACCATGTGTTCTACTCTGCAGATAGTGGCGAAAATAGTAGAACAATGTATTCACCTTCGCCAGCTGAAATGTGTGCCTTACCTCCTGTAGTTAGTCCCGGTTTGAATAAAAGGTGAGTATCATATACATACTAGAAATTGATTTTTGAAAACTGAAGTTTCGGAGCAAAATCTTCTCCGAAAAATATAAGTAAAATTTTGAATCAACCAAGTATGATTCGGTCATCATAACGACGATTTTATTTTTCTGTAAAGTATTTAACAGCTTTGAGATCATTTGTTAGATAATAAATATGTTTTTGGTAGGCCTTACTCCCCACTTGACCCTGCCTGTCCTCCATCTAGTAGTTCGAGTCCTGTAGGGACTTCATCAGTGGTCTCCCCCAGCTTAATGGAGAATCAAATTGCAAAATTAGCTGCTGCAGCTGAAAGACTGAGTAAACAGTTACCAAATTTAGAACCAAAACCACAAAATGCGAAGAAAAAGGTGTGTAAAGAATTAGAACTTGTAATGTCAATGCCTGAGAACGACCCTAGGAGAATGGATGAGATTAGACGATATGCTAAAATCTATGGAAGGTAAAAAATATGGAAAATAATTAAATATTCTCTAAAAAATTAAGTATGTATATTTTTAGATTTGACTGTAAACGGAAACCAGAAAAACCTCTTACACTCCACGAAGTATCTGTAAATGAAGCGGCGGCACAAATTTGTAGATTTGTACCGGCCCTGTTAACAAGAAGAGACGAGCTGTTTCCATTAGCTAGACAAGTTGTGAAAGACTCTGGTTGTTATTACTCCAAGACGCAGTAAGTTCGAACTCTTATATGTATAATATTCTTGTCGGTAATTTTGTTTTAAATTGTTTTCGTTTTTATGTGCCAACCAGTTGAGAGTCTTTTATATGGTCCGTGATTCACCAAAAGGATGCAAGTCATTATGTAATTTCAAAAAATAAACAAAATTATTTAAATATCGATTTTTTGCTCCTCAGTAAAAGATAAAAGAGCCGCCGTGCTCAGCCGTATTTAAATTGACCGAAAAACGTAGTTTAAAGTATTATGCTTCAGAGAGAGACCACGGGTTCCACATAAGCCTCATATTAAAAGAGTAAGCAGTGAGGGAAACAAATACTTCGTAACATATTTTTATTCAGTAAACTTTGCTATCATCGACGGCCCATCAAGTCTGTAGCTTAGGTTTTATACTAAATACGATATACGGAAAATGTAGTTTAAGGCAATGTTCTTAACTGTTAAGTGTTATTATCGTAGTAATAATGGCATATCCACAAAAAATATGTAATTTAAAAATAAGAGGTAAATACAGGGTGCCCAGCCATATCTTGACCTTAAATATCTCGGAAATTTAAGCTACGGATGTGCGCTTTTCACTGAATATTTTATCATTTTACTGAAAGTTTTATTTCAAACCTACGTCATTTTGTTTTGACAAACTGAAGTACTGGAAACAAAATAGTCGTTTTTCAGGTATAGTGTAACTTTGTTATTTTAAATTGAATACTCCTGTATACCTTTTTATATTTTTAAAGATTGTCCCTTCTTCTTAAAAATGTAGCAAATAAAATAGTTATTTTAAAAAATGGCCGATTATTAATGTTTTAAAAATGTATATGTTTGTAAGGCTATTTCTATAGGTGAGTAATCTATTCGGAAAGTTGGCTATGGACTCAAATTCGTTTAGGACATTACTGTCACTCTCAGTATCTATATTTTTTGATTAATTATTGTCCAAGAATAATTTTAAAATGTTCAGTTTAAGTGAAAAGAGCGAGTGTGTCATTATGTGTGCTGAATCAAAATCAATTATTGATACTTACAGAAGGTTTAGAAATATGTTTCACAAAAATCCAAAAACCAAAAATGCAATTAAGACTCAGAAATAATAACAAC
Organism: Kuschelorhynchus macadamiae; assembly: GCA_030620095.1. Classification (NCBI taxonomy): domain Eukaryota; kingdom Metazoa; phylum Arthropoda; class Insecta; order Coleoptera; family Curculionidae; genus Kuschelorhynchus; species Kuschelorhynchus macadamiae. The sequence continues at coordinate 617,464 of JAUTXW010004784.1, forward strand.
CATAATAAAATTTTGAAACAATAACTTAAAAGTGTATTCCCTCAACTTCAATGCATTTGTCTAAATTGCTTGTAAAATCTGTTTTAAGTTATTTCCTAATAACACCTGGGTATATTTTCAATCACATTTCTAGTGTTCATTTTTAATTCATCCAATGTTTGTGGTAACGAACTATAACAATGATCCTTCACGTATCCTCAGAGAAAAAAGCCTTAGCCCGTTAGATCTGGCGACGGAGGAGCTCATAGAATAGGGCCTGATTTTTCGATCCATTTGTTTCAAAAAGCCATATTAAGAAAGTCTCTGGTTATAAACGCGTAATGGGCAGGGGCGGACAAATAGGGGGGGGACGTCCCCCCAATATTTTATTCTGTTGGCAAAATCTTAAATCTTACCTTATGATGGAATTATTTCATTTGCCTCAAAAATTTATATTTGTTTAAAGCCGAAGGGTCCCGACAAGATATGAATGATGTACACAAAAGTGCGGATTTATCATTTACTACCCCCCCCCCTCTCCCCAATATTTTCTGTTTGGTGCGTCTCTGGTAATGGGGAGTAGCTACATCTTGCTTAACTTTGGGTGAATCTCTCATGTATTGCTGATAGAGTCTACCTTTTAAATTTCCAACCATGTCACAAACTTTAACTCTTTAAAAATTCTGTTTCGTTTTTTGCTCTTTACATAGTTTTAAGATCATTGAATGTTGTCAACCTGTACGACTTCTAAAACTGTTTTTTTTTACCCCTTGACCAGAATTTTCTATACCATTTTTAATTGCATTTTGGTTGGTGGGACTTTTTGTGAAACATATTTCTAAACCTCCTCCAAGTTTCAATAATTGAGTTTGATTTAGGAAAATAATCGCAGACTTGCCATTTTAACTTAAACTGAACAATTTTAAATTATGGTTACACAATAATTAATCAAAAAATATGGATACTGACAGTGACAGTAATGCCTTAAATAAATTTGATTCCATAGCCTACTTTTCGAATGGATTGCTTTCTTATAGAAATACTGAAAATATCCCTACATACACATACATTTTCAGAACTTTAATAAATCGGCCATTTTTAAAAATAACTGTATAACTATTTTTGAGAAGAGGATGAAACAAGCTTTAAAAATTTCCTCAGATATACATGGTGTCCCATTTAAAGTTTATACCTTAAAAACGGCCATTTTGTTTTTGGTACTTCAAAACGAAATGACGTATGTTTCAAGTAAAACTTATAGTCAAATGAAAATATTCCGTGAAAATAACACCTAGCTTTCTTCATTACCGAGATATTTAAGGTCAAAATGGGGCTGAACACTCTGTATAAAGACACAAAAAGGCTGGAAGCTAAAAACAAAGAGTGCCCAAAACTTAACCTAGACATAACAGGTACATAGGTATTTAGAAGTTGCGTGTGCGCTGTGAAGAACGGGTGGTTCTGTTTTTACTTCCCTCGTAAAAGGGAAGTATTGTAAACGTGAAAAAATCAACCTTCCAGGTTTTCACAGATCTCCATGTTTCAGATGCCCAAAAACAAGTTTTCTCAATTCCGTCGGTCGGTCGGGCTGTCTGTTCGAGGCATAGCTAAAAAACTACTTAAACCTTCTAATGTTAGTCAAAAATTAAGGTTCATATGGGGAGCACCTGGTAACATTTTGGTAAAAATCCAATATGAAGAAACAAAATGGAGACCTAGTGAAATTTAAAAAAAATTATTACTAAACCGATTTACTGAAATTACTTATCCTTACCTGAAATTTTGTACAAAAATCAAGTATTACATAGAAATGAGCTGGCAACATTTTGGTATGAATTCAAGATGGCAAAACAAAATGGCGGCTTAATAAAATATTTAAAAAATTAGCCTCAAAAACTACTTATTCGATTTATTTTAAATTATGCCCAGAAGTCAAGTGTGGCATAGATAGAAACTAGGGATGGGCGATATTAGATTTTACCTATGGATACCTATTGATACTGTTTATTTATCGATATGTCGATGGTTATCGACTTATCGATAAGTACTACTTCATATCGATAGCTCATTGCTACCTATCGGTATATTTACGACAGAATTACTGAAGATAAAAAAAGGTACTTACATTCACAATTTGCTTGTAAATATTTATCCAGAACTCTCGATGTTCTCTCGGCTACCTATCGATATTATCAGCTGCGTATCGATATCATCTTATACCTTTTTTTCGTATTATTTCATATATCGCTGACCTATCGATAACTATTGATCTATCGATAACACCCCCATCCCTAGTAGAAACTAGTAAAATATTGGTACAAATCCAATATGGTGGAACTAAATAGCGCCCAATAAAAATGTTTGAAAAGGCAATATTTATGACTATGTGCGTAACTAAATTGGGCCACTATTCCTAATAAAAGGAAAGATTCATAACTTGGGAAGTTCCGGTAAAAGACAATTTACTGATTTATTTCAGATGTAATGCAATTACAATTACTTTTTGAAAATCGAAATTTAATTGGATTACATAACGATTATATTTTGAAATCATTACAACACAGCTCTTATTGGCACCCCAATAAAATAGATTTTTTTTGAAAATTTTAGGTTATCAGCGGTATACCTCAATAAACAGACAAATATGAGCATGGGACACGAAAGGGATCAGCTGGATAATAATTTATCCAGCAGAATACAGGGTAGATATCAAGTAGATGTGGATAGTCACCAGCATAAAAGAATAAAAATCGAACCAAGTTCCGACAATGATGATCAACGTCAGGTCAGCCAAGTTTCGAGACATAGTAAATACTATTTACAGCACACGCAGCCGCAAGCTTACATTAATATAGATTAACTTTTAATCTTAGTTTAACATTTCGCTTAATTCCGCTTCGCTGAATATGATTTGGGCTTGTTGGTCAGGTCGTTTAACCCCTTATGCAAAATAGGATGTACACGTGCCCTGGATGGGACAAATTGCATGACTGAAACATGTGTTGCATTTCATATGACTGCAATTAAAAGTTTTTTAACAGTCGGTTTCTACCAATGATTTTCGGCTTCTCTTTTTTTAAATTTGGATTTTTGATTGATGCAGTGAATTTTTACGATATGAAACAAGACATATTTTAATTATTTTTAGTAATTAAGATTATGCAGGTTTTTTCTTTAAATTAAAATTAAAGCTGTTTCCATTGATCAGAAAGGCATATTCTTTGAAAATAAGAATGTAGGTACAGGGATGCCTACGTACGATGACGTACTTCCTTATCTGAGAAACTGTATGACTTCCAAAAAATAAATACAAAAGTTTCTGATTTAATTTGAATTTTTTAAATTATAATAATTTCGTGTATACAGGGTGTTTATACTGACCAGGTATCAACTTTCTTATTTTAAATACAACACCCTGTATATTTAAAGATATTTTAGTAGGTCTTCTAAAGGGAGCCGAAAATATATGCGTCTCAAACACTACGTTTCTGATATATTGGCATTTATCTTCAGGATTTCATTGTATTTAAAGTGATGGTACATTAATGATTTTTAAATATCTGCTTGCAATAAAATTTCTTTCGGAGTAAGATGATATTTAAAATTCGCTTAAGTGCCTTTGTTACATAGCTTTGAATATAGATGAATTCCTGCAGATAAATGCCTGACTTTCCATTCAACAAATCTACTAAATTATCTAGAAATATATATAATAGCTCATATTTTTTGTTGTTGACTAACACTTTCATATATGAATCACTATATAACAAAAAATCACGGGGGTCCACACTCCCGGAACAGTGAAAAATCTAAAAGCGTATCACCATATGTCCGTAATATTTAGCCTTTCCTTAATGTACGGAGAGGGGGGGGGGTCCGGCCAACCGATACCGAGAAAGTTAATACCTGGTCAGAGCAATATAAACACTCTGTGTGCAAGTTAATAATATAATTTGAAAATATTAATCAAATCAAGAAACTTTTGTATTTAACTTTTCTTGGTACATCTGAGATAAGGTAGTACGTCATCTCACATAGAACATCATGCACTTGTCTATTAACAGATTATAATAACTGTTTGTCTTGATATTTACTTTTTTAAATTTTTAAAATTTCTGTCATGCGTTTGTCGATTCTTACCTTACACTGACCAACGTCCACCCAATTTATTTGTTTGCTTTTGGCATGAACCAAGTAAGCGTAAAACTACAATCGACAGAGTGTTAAGACATTGATCTTTCATCACCATCTTAGCCTCCATACATTAACAGTTCCTGTCAAAACGGTTAAATATCAATTGTTTTAAAAACGACTTTCTGAAAAATTAAAGCAAATATTTCAACTTCACATATAAAGACATCGCAAAGCACGGGAAAACTATTCAATCAGTCGACTTCGGTCGAAAGAAATGAAAAAAAAGTTACCAGGACTGCCTTGTAAGGGATTTTTGATTTAAACCTTCATTTCTAAGGATACAAACGCTTTTTTAGTAGATTTAACTCTCACTTTACCTACGTAAAAGGAAGTACTGGTAAAAAATGCTGTTTTTCAATATTTTTTTCATTCAAAATTTTCTAATTAATATTTGTCCTTTGTGTTTGCAATTTACGTAAAGGGATTTAGGTAAGTGAGAGTAAAATCTAATAAAAAAGCGTTTGTATCCTTAGAAATAAAGGTTTAAATCAAAAATCCCTTACAAGGCAGTCCTCGTAACTTTTCTTTCGACGGAAGTCGACTGATTGAATAGTTTTCCCGTGCGTTTCGATATCTTTATATGTGAAGTTGAAATATTTACTTTAATTTTGCAGGAAATTGTATTTTAAAACAATTGAGTCGAGGGACTCATTTAAGATTTTTTTTTGTAAACTATTTATGTTTTAGTCACTGACTAATATACTTGGTCATTAAAATTTTACGCTTATTTGCCAGCTATAGTAGTATTTTTCACAAACATATAAATTTTATTTGCCACAGCCCAAAACTTTATATAGGTGGAGTGACAGCGACAGGAAAACAGATGTCATAAGATATAAATTTATGTGTTTTCTTAAACCATAAATATTATTCGATAATGCTTATGTTTCTTGGGTATAGGTTTTTTTTCGGTGAAATGAAACTACGCTATGTTCTTGACGTTTCGCCAGTCCTAGCAGGCTTTTTCAAAAGTTTTTTTAATTATTTTTCAAGCCAACCTACAACTATTTACACAATGTAATATTTAAAATACAGATTTTCAAAATATTTGGTGGAATATGTACATTAATTATTCTTAGTCAGAGATTAAAATTTAGCCTATACACGTAAAAATAAACACAAAAAAACAAAAGACGAACAGGAAAAATTAGTACGTACCTCGGAAATCGTTATTACGTTATGCTTATATATGTATATATATATATATATATATATATATATATATATATATATATATATATATATATATATATATATATATATATATATATATATATATATATATATGTCCCTCTAAGGGTTGTCAGCTAGCATTCCTCAGAAACTATAAATGCTTCAGCTTCGCGATAAAAAAATCGCAAAAACAAATCGCTGGAAAATATTTTCAAGTTTCGAAAAACTGCCGCAAGATGGCGAACTGCAATTGTAAATTAGTCTGTGCTTAGTTATTGATAGGGCGACTTTATTTTCAGCTCTTGAAATGCTCACCACAAATTAAAATCAAACACAGTGAGGTCTGGGGATCTAGCAGGCCATGGAAACAAACTGCATCGTCTTATCCAGCCGTTTGGGTCATTTTTGTTAAAAATATTACGAACTTCCCTGGATAAGTGTGCCGGGCACTCGTCACGTTGAAACCACATTTGTCTTCTGATTTCTAACGAAATTATCCTGTTGCTTAGATGTGGATTAATTTGAGCATAAGCAAGAAAGTTGATAATGTTGCCTTCATTTCTAATAGCACGATTTTTTCTAGGCACTGCAATAAATCAAATGTACTTGTTCATATTCTCGCAGATTTCTAGTTATGCGCATGAATACTTTTCCACTAAAATTTCTATCAGGATGGTTAGTTGCATATACCCGCGTGGGGGGATTGGGATTTTCGAAACTCTGAGAGTACACAGTAAACATATTATAAGCTGCTTCAATGGAATAAGATTTTTTTACTAATTCAGTTTAAGAAAATTGTGAAAATAAGGTATAATCGCAAATACTAAATGATGCTTATTTGAAGCTTGACATACGGCCATATTTAAATGAAATAATGCGCCAGCCAACAACCAAACACGCTTAATTTTTGTTTTTGTTTCAACCAAGCCTACTTTGCAACATTTTACAGTTCGACGCGTCGCGTATTGATGCGGATTAAATGGAAAATACAAATAATGAGATTTTTAATACAGAGTAACAAAATAACCTGTTTTAAAAAGGTCGATATTAACAAACAACGTAGATTTTAGGATTTTACTATTTTACGAATGCTTGTTAGGAAATAACTCAAAACACGGTTTTCGCTAGAATTTAGGTAATTTTGCCCTCTTTAAAACCACTGTTGAAAAAGCATAATGGAACGGTATTGCTCTTTGGCGCTATTAGTGATTTACTTAATGTCAAGACAAATCTAACGAGCTCAAACACGACGGGGTTAAGTTGTGTGGTTGAGAAATTCCTATGGCTATCTTCGGGCTCCACCATTAGACCAGCTCCATGGTACCATATTTATTTTCTTTGTCGATTGCCAGTAAGTGCCTATGGATTACAAATTTTAAACCGGAAAGACAGATGTGCGAAGACAGCAAGTGAAAACCTTGTAAAATCGAAGGTAGGACAAAGGTCCTCCTATTTTTGTAACTAAAAAAATTACATTTTGACTTACTAAAACAGCACAACTCTTGTCCTACCTTGTTTTTATTATCATTGTAACATAAACTATCATTGAAAACCTAATTCGTGTATCTGATAGAAACAGTAGGATTCTTATATTATTTTTTGTGTATCTTATGACAGATGTTAGTGTCGTCCTACCTGACAGGTAAACAAACACTCGTATTAGGTAACAGCAATTTTGATTAGAGCAATTTTTTTGTCTACTTAAAAAGCAACTTTTTACACCTATTTCGTCCTACATCTTATGACTCCTGTATTCCTGTCGCCGTTGCCCCGACCAATGTCTATGTTATGATATTTTAATCAAAACCATTTCTATGGCCAATAAGATTTAGTGTTTCGCTTTCGCTTATGGCTAAATATAGTTTAAAATTTTGGTTTCTATAGGAGCAAAGGTAGGTAAGTAATAATGTGATATCTTATTCCGGTAAGTATCTATAGAAATAGATCAATTATTAATATTTTGAAATTATTTGCTAAATATTTTTTGTGATTTATTATAATTTCGTGCAATTATTATTTTATTTTGGAATGTTAGGATATTGGTAAAAATGTGATACACTTATCTTCATTATTGTATAATTAATAGGTAATAAGATTTTTTACAAAATGTGATATTTTCTGCTATTTTAATGTACGCATACAGTTTGTTCCAAATTGGGAGTGCGTTTCTTGCTATTTCGATTATTAAGGTAAAAGGCAAGTGGAGCCTTTATAAAATCCTAAGCCAGTTTGCAACTTGCTTTTAAATTTATAGTAGGTCATTATAAAAACTAAAGAATCGACATTTTTATATCCCTTAACAACGAGTATTTTTTGAATATACATCCAAATTTCTTCATTGACTAAAAGATGGATTTTTTTGAATGAATCAGTTAGCTGAACGTTTCATTCAAATAATTGACTCACTCTGTAAAGTTGCGAATCTCGTTCATATGGTTATTTGGGAGTTTGGGGTGGGACAGCCGACAAATTCGATAATAGAGGCTTGTGAACGAGTTTGATCTAGTTGGCCTTTGCATCACTTCGGTTAAGTAACTATAAGGGATTTAGGAAACAGCAGACTCTGTGTAGTTAGATTAGTTATGACATTATGTTATTGATATTTAATTAAGTTTACCTTTAATTGGACTTTAACTATATTTGAAAGACAACAAAAGATGGTATTTGTTAATTTGGATAAATATTGCCTGGGCCAATGAAAACGAAAAAGACTAAATCTTTTTATTTATCGTCACCAGAGGCGGCTCGCGAAAAAGTAAGTGAAGTGCAAATGAAGCAAGAAAATATCGCAATAATTTTTTTTCCAGAATTTTTTATATGTGGAGGGGTAGAATATTTTTTTACGACTTACCTAAATTTTTTATACTGAATCGATTCTCATATCCTTCATAGCAGCAAATGTATTTATAACATCCTCATAAAATGGATGAGTTGCCCTAATCTCCTCCAGAAATTCCTTTTGAATTGAAATATTGCCAAGAGAAGTAAGTCTTTCTTGAGATATTGTATTTCTTAAATGCTTTTACACATTTGAAGCAAGAAGCACTTGTCGACGGTATTGTCAAAATAAGAGAAAACAATTTATATGCTTCGGTAAAAATATATTTATTTTCATTAATTTTTTTCACTTGCTCTTGCAGCGATATATTCCAATTACTCTCATTGGCAAAAATAAGACCAAGCTCATTTTTAAGTCGTTAACTTTTTGAAAATATTTCCCCATATAACTGTAACAAATTTTCAAACGGGTCAATCGGAAAATTTAAACTATATTCGGAAAATTTAGCAGAACCTGCCAAACGCGAAAATGTAAGTTTTTTACAGTCTTGATATCTTGATTTCCACTAAAATATTTCATAAAAAAGGGTTCTATACTTAGCCCTAATTTCTTCAGGTGAAAGCTTGGCAAGTTTGTAATGATTTATTTCTGTAATAGAATTTGCTTTATCAAACATGGAATTAAAAAAATGTTCATTTTTTTTACAGAGCGAGTCACGACAGCGTTTTATATTTGATATGCAAAAATGAATGTCAAGCGATTTTTTTTGAAGACCGTCAAATAGAATGTCCGTGATTGAGAAAATGTCATTAAACACTAATGCCAGAAACGTGAATTCAAAATCGTTCATCTCACCTAAAAATCCTTTCGTAAGGCGGATTGATTTTCACCAGATTTGTCACAGTTTGTGATAAATTCAAAGACGTCTTTTAATTTATTCCAGTCTTGAACAATCACATTTACAAACTTCGAATTTGAAGTTGTAACAACACCATAACTAAATATAACACAAAACAGTCAAGTTAACTGCAAAGGAACTCACCGGTTGCAGCGAAATCCGCGAAAATAAAAGTAAACAACCACCGCAAACTGAACGACACGTGGGTGTAGTGTACTACGCCTGCAATTCACCGAGAACGTTTTATGGCGCTGGTTAACATTATTCTTTAATGAGCTCGACGTCATCGCGTACGCGTTGTCATGGCAACATAGTAGGACAATCGTAAACTAAACATAGCACCTCAAAGTCAAAGCGGTTTGCGCCACTGTTATAGTTGTTAAAATAATGTTCGATTGAAAGTTTAAAAAAGACATGCCGCCAACGGTCAAGTAAAATATTTATTCGAGATGTACAGTTTATTTTTTACCAATTAGGTGAATAAATGAATGTAAAAACTAACATTTTAAGAGATATATAATAAATATAGTTAGATGTTTGCTTGTTTATTTTTCCTAGTGAAAGAGCACTTCACCTACTTCACCTGAATAGCCGCCACTGATCGTCCCAGTCATTTGTTTGTAAGAGAGGAACCCTTTTTCCGTATATTATCAACCTTATTACTTCAATATACTAGTGGGGAAGAACTTCACCTACAAAATTTTAGATGTTATTAGGGGTCAAATGGTATCACGTTTTAAAGGTCATTTCATTCGAGAAAAGTAACCTGCTAAACCTAAAAAGTGAAGTAGGGGTAAACGGTTACTTAATGTATACAAATAATAGGAATATATTATTATTCAAACTTCAACGTTTAAAAATTTCAATTAAATATGAAAAGTTTTCTGTCTTCAATTTTTAGCTGATTTTCATTACTCACAAATGTTAGATATCACTGCGTTAAATGCGCAAGGAGTCAAGTAACGTATTACCGTTACTGATATATATTGTTCGTTCGACCAATTCATGAAAAAATAATCGTTCATTCGAACGAACCGAACTGAAAGATTCCTTTTAAGTGAGTCGATTCATATGAATTGAATCATCAAAGTGATTCAGATTTGCCATATCTATTGAAACGGGCATATTCGCTAATAAAAGGAACGTAAATAGTTTTCGAACTATAAAATATTTTTTGATTTTTGAATCGTGCGGTTTACGAATAAAACCTTGGGGGGTTGGAGAGTATAAACCAAAAACTTATCATGAATGTTTCGAAAGGTGGCAGGGAAGCTAGAGTTTTAGCCAGCGCATTTTGAGTTGATCGCTGGCTTTTAGGAGTCTGAGTAACTTATACCTCCTTCCGTACTTTGGTTTTCAGCGGTGGAGAGTTAGATAACCTCTATAAATACGAAAGCCTATGTGTCTGGCTATTACCCGACCAATAAGGACAACCCTTTCACTAGTGGGTAAGCCTGGGCCTGGAGGAAAGGGGCTTGCATCTCAACAATAATCAACCTAAACCAGCCTACAATGTAGCGTTTACAAAAATAGTCTTAACAAAAATAAGGGATATACAGATTGATCAAAATTCTTCGGTTTGCATTAAACCAATGTTTTTATTAGAACTTTAGAAGCGATTTGCAAAGTGGTATGTACTAAGTTTTGTAAAAAAAATCACCATTTAACCATTTGTTTTGGGTTTTATAACAATTGAAAGAGCAATGCGTGCACCCCTAATTTTGGACAAATATTGTATAGGGTGTAAAAAGCATATATCTAAAGGTAATCGTGTTAGATAAAATAAAGAAAACATTCAGAAGTGGTTTTTAAAAAGGAAACAAAAAGAAAAACATTCGTTTTGCAAGGTCCGAAATTACCAATAAAAGAAATAGAAAATTTTCTTTAATGAAAATTGCTGTCCTAAATAAATCTCATTTTAACTACGTAATAAGTCATTGTCTGGCTTTAACCTATATGCCTTTCTAATTTAACAAATACTTAATATAAGTAATTGTCTAGTTTTTCTTTTCTTTTTTTGAATCCAAAAGTGTTGAAGGTTTCCAAAAAAATAGACCAAATATCATGCATTTTTTGTTACTTTGCTACGTTTCGGCAGATGTTTCCTACCATCATTAGGCTAAAATGACACAATGTTTGTTTAGACGAACAAATTAAGAAATGTAAATCATGTAAAAAGAAAAAAATTACTATCGTAAGTTTTTTTTGTTTTTTTTTTGGGAGGTGGTGCACCACTGCATAAACAAATTAAAAAGAAAGTATGTTTTAAAGTGGTGCACACCTCCCAATGAGTATGTGAGATATGTTTGTATTAATATTGTCTAATAATTTCTTGTCTATTTCATGATGACGTTTTTTATCACTTTTATAAAAAATAATATCAAATGTTTTTGTAATATGAAAGAGACATATATAATTATAAACAAAATGTTTTGTCTTGTTTGTGATATTACATGTATATGAACCTCATCAATTTTCCAAATTCTTATGGTTTATTTTTGGAAACTCTCAACCCTTTAAAATACTTGATATGTGTTTTTTTACATCCTCTATAAAGTTATGTTCAAGGCCAAAAGTAATTTTTAATTTTAAACTAAAGATTTGATAAACTTAACTGAAAAAAAAATATTTATGATTTAAACACTGAATATTTATTATTTCAAGTAATCTGTTCATATAGTATAAAAATCTAGTCAGTAAAATCCAAAATTGTACGTTTTTTGAAAATAAAATTTAACCCTTATAAGTGATCGTCAATAAGCAAATATTGACATTTTCATGAGTTAACAATTTATCTGTGTTTTGTAATGTGAAACATTATTTTTTTGTTTCTAATATCAGAATTAAGCAATTAATTCTAAGAAGTTTTGGTGTGAAAAATAGTGTAGCATGTTCAAGTGGAAGTGATGTGACAAATTATTTGAAATATAAGGCTCCAGAAGACAGTCAGTTAACAGTGGAAGAGAAATTACAAGCATCCGAAATGATTGCCTCCAAATTACAGAGTTTTATGAGATAGATAGATAGACAGCAGAATACATGTCCGGCTTTTACCGCAACAATAAGGACAACCCTATCACTAGTAGGTAATGAAGATGAAGCTTAGATCTGGAGGAAGGAGGAAGGGAGTTTGTCAGTCATGCCCGCATCTCAACGGTATCAACCTAAACCAACCTACAATGTAGCGCTTACAAAATTAGATATTATCACAGTCTTGAAAAATTAGGGATATACAGGTTGACCAAAATTCTTTGGTTGTTTTAAACTCGTATTTTTATTAGAAATTTAAAAGGAAACAAAAAAAAACATTCGCATTATAAAGTCCGAAATAATCAATGAAAGAACTAGAATATTTTCTTCAATGAAAATTGATCTCCTAATTTAATCTCGTTTTAACTATGTAAAAAGTCATTGTCTGGTTTTAACCTACTTGCTTTTCTAATTTGACAAATACTTGATATGTAATTTTTTACATCCGGTATAAGGTTATGTTCAAGACCAAAAGTCTTTTTTAATTTTATAATGAAGATCTGATAAGCCTAACTGAACCATTTTTTATTTATGATTTAAACACTAAAGATTTATTATTTGAAGTCTGTTTTTATAGTAAAAAAATCTAGTCAGTAAATTCCAAAATATTATAGGGTTTTTGATAATAAAATTTAAACTGTATAAGTGATTGTCAATAAGCAAATATTGACATTTCCATGAGGTAATAATTTATATGTGTTTTTATTATCTTTTTTTTTTATTTCTATCATCAGACTTAAGCATCATCAGAATTAAGCATGTCGGATCACAAGGGGATATGCTTTGAACTGCTTGTCAAATCACTTAATAATATACCAATCAGAAACCCGGGTAAGACTAATACCATGAGGTCTATCAACGCTCTGACGGAAATAGTAAAAAGAGGAAATCCTCCACAAACTCAGAACAATTCAGAGGAAGTAGAGGAGTGCCTGAGCTTTCTAAAAGACAGCCTTCGAGACGTGCCCTCTCCATACCCATAGAGACAATACCAAAAATCCTGTATGGGATAGAGAGATGGAAAAACTCAGGAGAGACACAAGGAAGGGTTTCAATGTGCTAAAAGAACCCACAACTGGGAAGATTACAAAGAACGTGTAAGGATCTTTAAAAGGAAACTCAGACTAAAGTGCCTGTAGGAACTTCTGCAACGAGTTTTCCAACACGTCGTCGGCCTCGAGGCTCAAGAAGGTCATCTCTAAAGACCCTGCCATGCAGTCGGGAAGCGACGGAACATACACCGTTACTTTAAGTCCTCAGGAACTGGCTGCGTTTTCCTGGAGATGCTTCAATGGGGTCTGGAGGCTATTATCAGACACCTGGAATTTCTGTTCAAGGCTATTTCTAGCCCTAAGCTATATACTCAGAAATATAGCTTAGGGCTAGAAATTCAAATCTGCCCTTACTGGAAATATAGCGTAATCAATATGCTTACTAACCCGGGAAGTCAACAGAAACCGCTGTGCATTTTGTGGTTGAAAGAATAGAGGAATCGCTTTTCTATAGGCAGTCGGCCCTAGGGGCCTTCCTAGATATAGAAGGCGCCTTCGACAAACTAACATTTAAAAGTGTAGATCTGGCTCTGACCAGGCACAACGTTCATCCAACCATTATTGGCTCGATCAGCTGTATGCTGAAGAACAGAACAGTTGAACTAAAAATGGGAAATACCACAATGAAAGCGCTTGTGAGCAGAGGCTGGCCCCAAGGTGGTGCCCAACAGCCTTTTTAAGTATCTTAATAAACATGGATCCTGCGCAACTGGCTATGCAGACGATATCACTGTTCTACTAACACTAAAATTTGAAAACGTTCTGGCGAAACCATGCAGGCCGCTTTAAGACTGGTAAAAAGATGGTGCACAGAGAACGCACTATCCGTGAACCCTACAAAAACTGAGCTAGTACTCGTCACTAGAAAAAGGAAGCTGGTCATCCTAGATAGCATCCTCTGGTATAAGCACTTAACCAAAAATCAAAACAGGTTACAAGATCATTCTGGTAGAGCAGAGGGGCTATCAGCAAAGTCTGGGGTATGTCGCCCAAAATTGTCCTCTGGCTCTACATGACCGTAATCCGACCTGTGTGCGTTTATATAGCCATTGCGGTGGACCAAAACCAAACAAGTAGTAGCACAAAACAAAATGCAACACCTGCAAAGATTGGCATGCTTGGCGGTTACAGGCGCAATGAGAGCGACTACTACGATGGTAATGCAGGTGCTGCTGTGCTTGCCGCTTCTTCATGTATTTGCGAAAGGCGAGGCACAGAGAACGGCAATCAGGTTGCATGCCGTTGACCTGTGGTGTGGAAAAAATTGGGGTCCTTGACATGCCCGAGTGTTCCTGGAAACTGTCCGGGAAAAGAGGCGGACATACACATTTACACAGATGGCTCGCAGAACCAATCTAGGGCTGGCTTGGGTGTGTATGTACCAGAACTCAACCTGGAAATTAGTGTGGCCCTAGGCAAGGGGGTGACCGTCTTCTCGGCAGCACTTCTTAAGATTCTGCAAAGTGTCGTACAAGTACAAAAAGAAAGAATAATTATTATTCTTACAGACAGCAAACAAGCTTTGAAAATTTTAAAAAAGGATAAAATAACATCCAAACTGATTCTTGAATGTCGCCAGATACTGGAGACGGTTTCTCAAGGGAACACGATCACAGTGGCCTGGATTAAAGAACAAAGCGGAATCGAAGGAAATTAAAAACCGCGTGTAACGTAGCAAAGGGCAAACCATCCGGTCCAGAAGTTTTCGCGCCGCTGTCTTCTAAGGGGATTAATCTTAAGATAAATTAGAAGTCAGGAAAGATTCTAAGGGAGAGGTGGGAGAGACAAGAGTTCAGACACTCAAGTGCCGCTATACGCTCGGACAGGATACCTCCTCGGGCTCTCTCGAGGTAATTTCAGAAAACTGATAGGAATACTAACGATACTGTAAGCTAAACAAACACCTTTACATCTTGTGCGTCTTCCCGGATCCAACTTGTAGGTTGTGCAACGACGGGACTGCTGAACACGTTCTTTGCTATTGTCCAGCTCTGGCTACAATCTGAGGATGCTCGGCCGCCACAGTGTTGAACTACATCAATGCTATTGGTTGGCTCGATGAGTAAAACTCCAAAGGAGGTTACAATGGGCCCACCTAAGAGGCCTAAGTAATAGGTTGGCGCAAGTCACCTCCATATCCCTATCTATCTACCTATCTATCTATTTATCTATTATATCAGAATTAACCAGTTAATCCTAAGAAGTTTTGGTGTAAAAAATAGTGTAGCATATATTAAAGTCTAAGTGAAAGTGATGCAGCTCAGGTGACAAATTTTTTGAAGTAAAAAAGCTCCAGAAGATAGGCAATAGCAAATTACAAGCATCCTTAATCATCGCCTTATTATTCTCTTTTACGTTCTACCAGATCCTTATTTAAGATTAGTTGAATGTCAAACGGAAACAAAAAGTGCACGCAAAGAGTTGCTCTTTGAGAAATCCTGGAAACATTTCAAATGTCAAACGGAAACAAAAAGTGCACGCAAAGAGTTGCTCTTTGAGAAATCCTGGAAACATTTCAAATGTCAAACGGAAACAAAAAGTGCACGCAAAGAGCTGCTCTTTGAGAAATCCTGGAAACATTTCCAATTAGTGGGTAAAAATGTGCATTCATAAGTAGAGACACCAGCAGTGTTGTGTTATGACTAAAAGCACCTTAAACAGACACTGGACAAGGCATATTAGGGTTGCTACCCGCCCCGGTTTAGCCGTGATTGTCCCTTAATAAGGTCCGTTGTTCAGATCAAAAAATAATTCTACCGGGGTACGGGGACTATCCCAGAATTGCAAGCGATAGCGAATTACCCAAATACAAAAGGCATGCACTTTAGTAACGTCCCTTATTCATATCTTTTTTTTTCCATGCGTCGGGGGAAAAGTTCAAGACCAGGATTTTTTTATACTCAGCAGTTGATAGTTGCTTGTCGTTCTTATACTTCAAGGTAAGGACCTTTTTTTAGTCAGTAGTTGATAGTTAAATGTCGTTCTTCCTTAGGTGTTTCGGATTGACATTTCTAAAAGATGGCAATCCTAACGCATGTGAAGAACTGAAAACTTCCCACACGACTACTTTCTAACCTACGACGTTCCTGACGAAAGGTAGACTTCGTTTTCACCAAGGAAATTATAAGTCTTACCTGTGTAAAAGCATTTAAGATATTTAGCATAGATATGTACACAAGTTAGGCCGATATCTAACAGTGGATAAAAAAGGTGATGATTTTGATGCCATTTCAACTGATGAATAAAATAATATTTGAAATAAAAAATGTATCTACAAAAACACTGGTTGAAGCCTGTGTTTGCTTCAAAACTCACTACTTTCGCGACAAATTCGTGTTATTCATGAAAATGAACGTTGAAATATGAAATGAAAGCAAATGATATATTGTGCTGGAATGTGAAATGTGCTTAAACAAAGGTAAGTGGATTTTAAAGCCAAACATTTAGCTGTAATTGCATTGTAATATCTGCCAATTTAATTAATTATTTTATACGACTTTCCATTATTCGTATAGTTTCTGACTGCTTATATTATTATTAATTAAAAATATTTTTAAGCGAATTTGTAGTTATAAATATTTATCGATATAAGATTCTTCAATTGGTTTTCATGAATATAAAAGCTAATGCAGTAATCCTGCTTGATTTTCAGAGCCCCTATTTTGCCCGTATGTTTATTTGTGTGTATAAATATCTTATGTTTAAGTAAAATTACACTGGCCGACAAAAAAAAATTTTTGTTGTAACACAAATCAGAATAGCATAATCTAATAGAATGGACCTATCCAAATACGAAAATGACAAATAGAAAGTTGTAGCACGTAGGGTTTTCTTGTTAGAGTTGTAGAACCATATCGAATGTTACGATACTTAATATCTATAGAAAAAATGATTTCAGAAAATTCTTAACCCTGTTTATTAACTATGTTTACAGTTTTCGCCTATTACACATACCATACATCTAAGAGAAATGCAAACGAGAAAAATATTAACTTAAAACACTAATTAAACTTTTTCTTTCCGTTTATGAGGTGTCCTATCTTCTCTCTTCAAAAACCAACAGTAGTCACCCATCATGGCTGGATCCTATCGTCCTTGGTACCGAATTTCCATTATTCTGATATCTTGGTGAAACCTTTTACTCTGCTCGTCACTAACAGCTCCCAAATTTTTAGGAAAAAATGACAGATGGGAATGGAGGAAGTGAATTTTTAATGACATTCTGGCACCAAGCGCTGTATAAGCATCTAAGAGTTCATTAACTAATTGTTCATAATTTTCATCCATATTTTTGCCTAAAAATCCTCTTACTACATTAACAAATGAATTCCATGCTCTGAGTTCCTGCCTGGTAAGCTTTTCCGCAAAATTGACATCGTCCAGCAATTTTCTGATTTGTGGCCCAATAAAAATGCCTTCTTTTAATTTGGCATCACTTAACTCGGGAAAGACTTGTCTTAGGTATTTAAATCCGTTACCATCTTTATTCAAAGCCTTCACAAAGTTTTTCATCAGCCCAAGTTTAACTTGCAGAGGAGGCAAAAGGATATTTTTGGGATGAACAAGAGGTATAAATTTAACATTTTGAGATTCTTGTTGAAATTCGCTTCTTTCTGGCCAAATTTATGTTACATAATGCTGATTTATTGCACGACTGTTCCATAAACAAAGAAAACAGCAATATTTTGTAAATCCCCCCTGAAGTCCCACTAAAATCGCTATAACTTTTAAGTCCCCACATATCTGCCATTTATACCTATTGTAGTTTATTTTATCCAAAATCGTGCGCATATTTTCATAATTTTCTTTCATTGCAACTGAATGGGCAACTAGTATAGATGGTTTTAAATTTCCATTATGCAATAACACAGCTTTTATGCTATATTTAGATGAGTCTATGAATAAGCGCCACTCACGGGGAGAATGTTCAATATCAAGTTCCTACATTAAACTGTCTATATCAGTACACGCGCACAACGAATTTTCCATACTGTAGAATTCAGAAAACATAGCATTTCTTTTTCTGAAATTCGTAATTTTTGTTTCTTTGGCCAATGGGTTCCACACCTTAAGACGGGAACCCAGAAGTTCTGACTGTTGCTTGGATAACCCCAAATCACGTACTAAATCATTTAATTCATTTTGAACGATCAAATGTGGCTCGCCGGAACTGGGACCTGTGGTAAAAGTGGGATCGGTGCACTGTTCTTCTGAGCTGCCTGATGATGCGTTATCTCCACTATCTCCCAAATCAATAGCTTGCCAATTTAAAGGCGCAATCGACACTGGCAAATTTGCATTATGAGGAACAGGTCGTATGGCAGATTGTAAATTTGGATATTCTATATTGTGCTTTCCCCTTTTGAAATAAACTTCAGTCTTTGTCAGGCAAAAATAACAATCGTCAGAATGATTGGTGGGTTCTCGCTATACCATTGGAACTACAAAAGGCATACTTTTTCTCTTTCCCTTCATCCACTGCACCAATGATGTACTACAACTAACACAGCACACATGGGGAGCTCACCACTTATCTTGATCCCCAATTAACACACCAAAATATTTAAAGTAGGCTTTTTTTTACATTTTCGGAAAATGGCCTGGCTTGTGATTTCACCAGAAATTCTCCACAAATATAACAAAATTTGTCAGGAGAAATTTTGCAACTTCGGCGCGTTTGACTCGACATTCTCCTCTTCACATACACTTGCTTATCGATACACAGAGAACCACTCAATTCGAAACTCAACAGAACAGTGATGTTTAACGTTTATTTTACCAACCACAGTCTAGGTAATTTTTCCGTTGTAAAATGGACCCATTTTAGCCGCTCCACAATAAAATTGTTTACCTGCCAATATAAAAGGTTCTAATTAGGCTATTAAAAAATGCATACGTATTAGGGCTTTCCGAATTTTTTTTTATTATTGGGAGGGTATTTCCATTGTGAAAATAATGAGCTGGCTTGTGTTAGAAAAATCTTGTCGGCCAGTGTTATTACCCATTTTTTTCATTTTTGTTTTCTTTGTTCTTATGCAGACTTCTGCATTCTTTCAAATAATGTCCAGAGAACTGTTAAACCAAATTAATTGAAATATCAAACATTTGGATATGTAAACTGGTAAACAATATAACAATAAGCTGTTTTTAGCTTCTTGCAAAATCGCAAACTATTCCTGAACAGGGACATATTCATTCATATAACAAGGCTAAAGCCTATACCACCGGGCGTAAATACGTTACATTCGCCAATAGGTTAATTTTATATACATTGTAACCCTATTTTTAATAATACCTAAAATCATGTGTGTTAGATTTGCTTTTGAATATATATGAAGAAATACCAAGCAAAATGTAGAGATTAGTAGTAACAAAATTAATGGAACAGAATGCGTGCATACAGTTTAAATATTTTCTAAGCAGGTAATTCAATAATGGTTCCAAATTAATTTTATTTTAACTATACATACTTAAATGTGTACCTTATCTTAAGATAAATTTTAATTTAGTATTAAAACCGTACTCATTTGTTTTTGAACGGTTCTGCAAAAAAGATACTTTTCATTCAGTAGGTTATGAAAGCAATATGAAATGTAGCTCATATAAGCCAAAAGTTACTTGACAACAATCGCTACTGTAATAAAATTAGAAACAGCAGTAAAAGAAAAAATCCACTCGGCTGTAAAAAATGGTGGTGTTATAAATAAATGTTCTGTGGTATCCCCCAACTTCGAATATCCTATTAGAACTATACTTTAAGCAGTGTGTAAGTAATGGTTTGTTTCCAAAATATTAACTTTTTATAAACATCAAGCAGGGCACAGGCAAGGGCGCGTGGAACGGAAGGTTTGAAGCTGTGTTGGAAAAAAATAAAATTTACTTTTATACAACTCGAGTTTTTAATCTTTAAACAATGTGCAACGAACAAGGCACTAAAAATTTCCTACTGAAGAAAACGAGATTCGATCCATCTAATATTGATTGCATATTATGAATTGAGACATTAATTACTATCCTTAATATCAATGAGAGTTGGTGTAGAAATTTACAATGTAAAAAATCGGTAAACTCCTTTACCCAGAACTTCCCTCGTTGCGAATCTTCTCTTTTATTAAGATAAGAAAAGTGTGACTTAATTTAGTTCGGTTCATAGTTATTAAATAATACAAAAATTTATTGGTCGCATTTTTTTCCACCATATTGGCTATGTACCAATATTTTGCCAGTTTCTACCTATACCACACTTGATATAATGTGAAATAAATTAAATAAGCAAATTTTTTACTCCGATTTTTAAAAATTTTATTAGACCACCATTTTGTTCCGTCATGTTGAATTCATACTAAAACTTTATCAGTGTACCAATATATCATATCTATTTCTTGTGCTAACATGAAAGTCTATTGAATAAGAGGTTTTTTTAACAGTTTATTTCGCCGCCATTTTTTTCCTACATCTTGAATTCGTACTACAATTTTTGCCAGATTATTTCTATATCACAATTAACTCTTGGACGAAATTTGAAATAAAACTAATACGTAGTTTTTCAGACTAATTTTTTAAATTTCACATTTGAGGTAAATTGGATAATTAGGTTTTCATTTTGTTGCGCCATATTGGACTTTTACCAAAATATTACCAGGTTATCCCCAATATGACCCTAACTTTCCACGAAAATTTGTAGACAATCGGGTAAGTTTTCCATCTATGTCGCGAACTGACGTGTAGATCCCGGGAGTGTGATTTTTTATCTGGAACATAAACATTTTATTTTGCAATCTAAAAAGCAGTTTTGTCAGGCTAATTTTTGAAATATTTTATTTGTCGCCATTTTGATTTACTATCTTGGATTCATACTAAAATTTTATCCAGTTCATTTCAAATAAAACTTCAAATTTCAAATTCAAAATTCAGATAAATTGGATAAGTAGTTTTTAAGTAATAATTTTTTTAACAATGCACTAGGCCGCCCTTCTGTTTCGCCGTCTTGATTTGGTACCAAAATTTTACGTTTCATTCATACGTAATACTTGATTTGTAAAACATTTCACTAGGCCGTCATTTGTAACCCTTTAACAATGTATTAAATTTTAGTTTTTAGGAATTTCTGTTCTTTCATGACAAAATTGAAATCATATGTTTCAAAAAACATAAAGGCCGAAGAAAATAAGCAGATTTTTAAAATTTTAAAGAAATATGACTTTATTTAGTTATACCGAAACAATAAGAGCTATTTGATTAAGATTTGCAACAACCTCATAGGTATCTAAGGGGTATCTTTTTAATGTATTCAGCAATTTTTACTTTAACCACGGGTAACCATCCTTGACTTTCTTAAAAAAGAAATGTTACGCCAATTATTTTTTATAAAAACTACTGGCTTTAGGGCAAGTGAAAATACACAAAAGTGTCTCTTAGTTTTTTGTGATCGATAAGTCGTTTTCTTTATCTCAATAATATGGCATTTGCAAAAAGATATTTACTAAAACTTGTTTCCTTGGAAGGAAACACTTGTAGAGTTTTGAGTAATTTTAACTCCAACTAAATCTGAACCAAAGGCGTGCCACAGGCGTGCATCAAAATAGATTTTTTTCTCGAAAACGACTTGTCATATCATAAAATATTAAGAGGCGTTTTTTTGTGGGTTTTTACGTGTTCTAAACGATAAGGCTAGTAGTTTAAAAAATGAGTGGCGTACTATTTTTTATTAAGAAAATAAGGGATGGTTACTCATAGCTATGCCCATGGTCGAAGTCAAAACTGCTAAATACTGTAAAAATATAACTTATAAATACCTATGAGATTGTACCAAATAACTCTTACTATTTCGGGATTATTAAAGAAATGATAATTTTTTGTAAGACTTTAAGACCCTGTCTCTCGAAAGACAAACATCTGCATACCCATATGTATTTAAATTCCTCGTCTTATTTTCTTACAAAGAATCTCGCTTTAAACGTTTAAGCGTTTTTTTGAAACACCCTGTATATTGCATTACAAATTTTAAACTGTAAAAAAAATAAAGAGAGCAATGAAATTTATAAAATATATGTATAAACTAAGTTCTTATTTAAAGGGCGCCAAAATATTTTCGACACGCGGGCGTCGATAGCCCTTGCGGGGGCCTGACATCAAGGACTATTTTTCACCCTTATTCCTATATATTTTTATTATGAACCACAGATTTTTTACCAAAACGCGAGCATCAAACAAAAATTTAAAAAAAAGGAGACTGGTCTCCATTCGGACGGATGCGGATTTGTCGAACCGTCAGAAAAATTGTTCTTTTCAGAACGAGAGTACAGAACACCCGGAATGAATACGCATTGTATTTTTCCATCTGTGAAGGACTAAGAATCAACAATATACATATATAAATATATATATATATATATAAATATATATATATATATATATATATATATATATATATATATATATATATATATATATATATATATATATATATATATATATATGTATATATATATATATATATATATATATATATATATATATATGTATAAATATATATATATATATATATATATATATATATATATATATATATATATATATATATATATATATATATGGCCCAAATTCGATGGAACCTTAGCTGTAAATGGAAAAGTGCACTACGATTTTTTTTCAAATTCCGCATCATTCATCTCATCATTCAACATCCATGATTTTCGGTCGGATCGTAAGTATGGTCAGTTTTGTTATTTTAAATTGAATACCCTGTATTTGATTATTAGTTTTCATTCTTTAGTTAATTCTATAAAAAGCGAAATTTAATAAGTCGTTTTACATGTTTTAATATTTTTATAAATACTAATTACCTGGATACCAATTAAGTTTGATTATTTAATTTGTAAACTAATTTATCGAGCTGAAAAGGTCGATGTATCAAAAGTTTAAATCTTATTTATTTCTCTTCTTATAAATTTCAAATGTTTCCAAGGTTTATTTATTTGCAGCTAAACTAACCATCAATAAGTAACAGACACAAAAACGCAGGCGTAAAATAAGGTAAGGGGTAAACGAAATCCAAGCTTTTGCTTTGCATGTATTAAAGTTATTTGTAGCGATTAGATTCTAAGTATTGTTAATTTTCTGTAGCTATAGTAATAATAATAGGTAATATTAGTAATGGTAGATGGGTTAATTCTAACTCGACTAAATGAAGAATGATCAATAAATGGGCAATTCGTATATAACGCGGCTGAATAGTCAGTGCCTTTATAAAACTAGGGTAAATTAATTTATATTCGCCATTATATCAAGAACTAAATACCAGCCTCCTGTTACTGGGGAATATATCTCAGAATCGAGAATCCAAAAAACTGTTGTAGGTGACTCTTGGAATAAGAAAATTTTCTATAACAGAACTTTAGAATATATATTTGTTTAAAAATGCAATCGCTATATAATATAAATAACAAGCTACCCATCGTACCATAACCTTTCTTATATTATTCCAAACTACTCCAAAAAAAGAATAAGTACTGAAAGTAAGAAAATTCATGAATTACTTCCTATATTATTTTTTAGTATTACAATATATTTTGCCTCCTTTAAAGAAAGCAGGGCTGTAGCCAGAATATATGTTAGGGTTAGGCGAAATTAACTTTGGAAGGGTAATTTTTTGTAAATGTTAAGTTTTTTATATAAAAAAATATCAGATATTTTGACATCTAGATTATATAAATACTTAGGATCGTTGGTAACAAAAAATAGTTGATCAACAAAGACAAATAGAAATCTAAAAATGCTGTGTGACTGGGCTGAAAATAACGATCCCATTCTGTTAATGGAAATAAGTTCTAGAGAGTAGAGATCCCAAACTTCAATATTTAATTATCCTATTCGAACTACTTTGCTTATATTTAAGCTACAAACATAATAACCGAGGTGTGCAATTCTTTTTATGATTTTAAAGTCCCGAATAGAATTCAAAAATCTAATAGTAATATACAGGGTATTCGATTTAAAAAATGTTATTTTTGATCTCTACGCTTGTTCGGACATCCAGTGACCTAGTATAAATACAAAAATTCCAGAAAAGCAATTCCATACAGCTTTTTCCTTAAAAAAAACTTTATTTAGAAACATAATAGTCAAGGTTTAATGGGCATGCAAAATATAACCTAACAACCCTACCCTGAACGTTTTAAACCTTTCAATATTTACTACAACGAGAATGTTACAATGCTTTAAAACATGGTGAAAACCCCATTTAAATCCTTTCATTAGTTACGATAAATGTAAAACATTATATTATATGCGCTGAAAATAATAGAGTAAATAGACACTAAACTTGTATTATTAGAAATTAAGGCACTTTGTGATTCAGTGGTTAAGAATTAGTTTGTAGCTGACTTCATAAAATCAAGATAAAGTAAAATATATTTTTTTTAAGTCGGTTTAATTTTTTATGAAAATTTGTATACTGTCCCAATATACTGACTAAGGAGCTTATGTAATAACAATTTATTTAATTTTTATTCCCAGAGTATCCGGATTATAGAATCTGTTACCTGGACCGGTCCTCCCATCCCTTAATTTGTAAGCATTTAAATTCTTTTCTTTAAACTACAATATCATTCTGGTTTAAACATGTGCTTCGTGGTCCGTCCATTAATAAAAAATAGCCTTTACGTCGCCAGCTCTGGAGATTTCCTTCGCTTCTGAGGAGATTTTTCTATCCATAGACCCCGAAACGTGATGACCTATGAAAACCTGTAGAGCGATTTTTTAACTCATTGAATTCCTGATATTATGGTGAATGCAGAAAAAAAATTGCACGCAGAAGTCATTTGTTCCCGCCATTGTATTTATCTTATTATACAATGGTCACGCCAATGGTTTAACGAGAGGTCCTCAAATTCTATGGGACATTTGGTGATGCAAAAACTAGACATTTCTTGGGGATTTTTTCTCAATTTATAGTATTCCAGTTTTAAATCTTGGGTTCATTTCTAGGTACGTTTTTGAAATTTTTTTCATTGACAACAAAGTATCAGAAATATAGATTTTAAAAAAGCCGTAAATATCCTTTACTCGGAACTAATACTGAAGTTTCGCCCAATTTAGTTCAGTACATAGTCATTACTGTGTTTTCAAACATTTTTATTGGGTGCCATTTTGTTCCATCATATTGGATTCCTACCAATATTTTACCAGTTTCTATCACACCTGATTCTTGAGCATAATTTAAAATTATACATTAACACACAGTGCCGTTTTGTAATGCCATGTTGAATCCGTACCAGTTTATCCCTATAGTACATTTTATTTTTCTGCAAGTCAATTCAATAAGATTTTTTTTACGTTAATTTTGTAAAAATTTTATTTGACCGCATTTTGTTCCGCCATCTTGAATTGGTACCACAGCTTTACCAGTTTATCTCTATATCACACTTCTTGCTTGCACAAAATTTGAAATTAATCAAATAATTAGGTTTTTTCAGGCTGATTTTTTAAATATTGTATTAGGCCGCCTTTTTGTTTTGCTGTCTTATATTCATTACTTGGCCCGACAGACTTTGTTCTGCCTTTTCAGTTAGATGGCACGATGAGTTTCCAGTGGACTAAGAATATAAGGCGCATTCACCACACTATCCAGAAATGTTATTCAAAACGTTTGTTTTATAGAACAAAATATGCAATAAAACAATACAAAAAAATAGTGTTGTAAGGTCTCTGTAAACATACAATCATTTAAAAAAAATCATTTAAATTGGTGCAGTATAACTAATTCTCTCACGAACTTACTTGGAAAATCTGGCTTAGTGTTTTAAATAAATCTATAGAAAAAGATAACAAAACGTTACCAGTTCATTCCTAGGTAACATGTGCAAAATTTGAGGTAACTTGGATAATTAGTTTTTTTTTAGTAATAATTTTTTTAACGTTTCATTAAACTGCCATCTTGTTCAGGCATATTGAATTTTTGCCAACATATTACCAGGTACATCCACATATGACCCTTAATTTTTGACTAAAATATGAAGTCAATCTGTTAAGTAGTTTTTAAGCTATGCCGCGAACAGCCAACCGACGGACGGACAGACGGAATTGATAAAGCATATTTCTTGAAATCTAGGGACGCTAAACCGTGAAGACTTGTAAAACTTGGGAGGATATATGTATACATATATATATATATATATATATATATATATAGATATATATATATATATATATATATATATATATATATATATATATGTATATATATATATATATATATATATATATATATATATATATATATATATATATATATATATATGGAGCTAAAATGTTCCAATGAACGTAATGATTAGTTTTGTTGTGGTCAGAATACAGGATGGTCCAACAGTGCGTTCAAGAGCTCGGTTATTGTGGGAATTAGAAAAAAAATTCATACGAAAGTTGTAGGGTCTGCTGAGAGCTACAACCTAAAATTATTTTCGATTATACAGGGTTGAGGATAAGTTTGCCACAAATCAAACATTTTTAAAAATGGAACACCCTGTATATGTTTTAATTTCAGATTTCTCGCTTTTTGCCCATTCACCAGTCAAAATAGGTGATTTTTTAACGTCCAATGTACCTCTAAAATCTTCGCAAAGTAGACATAAATCTTGAACGACTGTGTATAGACCCCACAAACACTATATTGGGTGATGGCCAAAAAGAGAGGAATCTGAAAATATAATATACACGGCGTTCTATTTAAATTAATCGAGAAAATTTGCATCCAGGATTTTTATTTACCCTCAATACCGTTATTAAATAATACTAAAGACAAATGCCGCAGTTAAAAAAAGAATACATTTGGAAGTTTTTAACATGCTACAATGATTTATGCGAACGCAGTAAAAAAATACAGGGCGCCAAATTTACCTCTGATATTTTCGAAAAGTGGCAATAAATCTTGAACGACTCTGTATAGACCCCACAAACCCTATATTGGGTGAAAGGCCAAAAAGGGAGGAATCTGAAAATATAATAATATACAGGGCGTTTCGTTTAAATTAATCGAGAAAATTTGCATCCAAAATTTTTATTTACCCTGTATACTGTTGAAAGAAGAGCACATCTGGAAGTTTTTACCATGCTAAAATGATTTATCCTAACGAATAAAAAAAATACAGTGCCTCAAATGTACCTCTGATATTTTCGAAAAGTGGCCTTAAATCTTGAATGATTTTGTATACACCTTACAAACCCTATATTGGATGAATGGCCAAAAAGGGAGAAATGTGACAATAACACAACATACAGGGTGTTCCACTTAAAAAAAGTTTGATTTAACTTATTCTCAACCCTGTATAATCGAAAAGAATTTTAAGTTGTAGCTCTCAACAGTCCCTACATCTTTCGTATAATTTTTTTTTCTAATTCCCACAATAACCGAGCTATGGGTTTTGAACGAACTGTTGGACCACCCCGTATGTATAAAATATTCAATTAAATCTAATAATGCCCTTTTAATTTTAGGACTATGATGAGGCCTTAGCTGTTCGACATTCGATACATTCTCTGTTTCAGAAAAATCATCAACAAGCACTGAGGTAAGTTAATTTTACTGTTTTTTGTACCTTTACGCCATTACCTAAATAAAGCCATATTATCCTGAAGATTTTTTATTTAGTTAAATTTACACAACAGCTGTACTGCATCTATGAGGAAGGAATAATTAACCATGTTTTTATATTTTAGAGACAATCAGAGGACGTCATTAGGAATAGAATTAGAAGAATCAGATTCTCAATTTACTTATAGCAACTCTAGTTCACCGCAGGTAAATGATATGATGATTATATAATAATTTCCTGATAACTCCTAAATTTGTAATTCATTTATGCAGTATTTTCATCTGTTTCCTACAATCGTTCTTATTTTTAGTAAAGGGTTTTACTTAGATTTTACACTACCAGTTTTATTTTAGAAAAAAATTGGTAAATATCCTTTACCCGGTTCTTCACTCGTTAAGAATCCTACCTTTTATTAGCAATAGTGAAGTGTGACTCAATTTAGTTTAGTACGTAGTAGTTACTGACTTTTCAAACATTTTTATTGGGCGGCATTTTGTTCCATTATATTGGATTCCTACTAAAATTTTGACAGTTTCTACCTATGCCACACCTGATTCTTCGGCATAATTTAAAATAAATTCAATAAGTTTTACATTGACCCACACCGCCATTTTGTTACGTCATGTTGAATTCGTACCACTTTATCCCTATATCACATTTAATTTTCTGCAAAATTTAAAGTCAATTGAATAATTTTTTTTACGTTATCAGTTTAGCTCTATATCACACTTAATGCTTACAAAAAATTTGAAATTAATCTATAAGTAATTTTTTTCAGGCTTTATTCAAGTATATTCTTTTATTAAAGATCAAACTAAAGTGCGGGACACGAAAGAAAACCGGGCGGTCCTTAAAATAAAGGTTCATAGTCTTAAGCAAGCGGAAAAGTAAAATTTGTGTAGGCAAATAAATTTTATGTTATTTTATTTGTTGTAATAGTTTGCCGCTTCACCTATAAAGTGCGCCAGCTAAGCGGTACGGAAAATTAATCGAGGATTTAGTAAATTTCGCACTGGTCCACTTGTAATTGGGATGTGCCTAGAGTCTCCATGCACTTGCCGCTAGAAGGTTCAAGCTATTTCCAGTGGCACCTATACATTTGGAAGTAACGATGGCGAGCAAAAGAGGAAAAACGATTCGAAGCGGTGCACGTGAAGTTATTGCGAGCGTTATAGAAGCCTGTACTAGAGAAGCTGAAAATAATAGTTTGACTATTCCAATTCAAAATCGAACAGAACGCGCTGCATTTTACACTGGTGTTTCGGAAAGTAGTGTAAGAAAAATTCAAGCGAACATAATGATCGCTCATGTTCTACTTCACCTTTAAAATCTCCTGGTAAAAAAAGACCCCGATTATCATACAAAGATAAAATTGACGATGGTGATTTTCAAGTAATTCGACGAACAATACAGGATTTTTATATAAACTTGAAGAAGGTTCCGACCTGCAAATCCCTACTTCGTGCTGTAAAGAACAAAATAGATTTTTCGTACGGGTATAAAACCTTAAATCGGCTTTTACGATCAAATGGTTTTGTTTGGCGCAAGTGCCAAAATAAACTAAAACTGCTCATTGAGAGAGTAAATATTTTTCACTGGCGGGTAAAATATCTATCAACTGTAAGGCAATATAGGCAAGAAGGACGCAATATTGTGTATCTAGACGAAACCTGGGTAGATAATGATATGACAGTGAATAAATGCTGGCAAAGTGAAAGTGTTACAGGTGTTGTTCAGGGAATCCGCTCTAGTAGTCGCTTTATTATAGTTCATGCTGGTTCGGAAGCCGGATTTGTTCCAGGTTCTGTTTTAGTTTTTCGCTCGTAAGCTCATATGATATCGTAGCTTAAATCGAACAATCTTGTATATGATCCAACATGGAGAAAATATCAATTATATGAAGTAATATCAGCCAACAAGCCTAGAGAAAAAAGTATAAAATTGACGGTCTTTTACGTAACCTCGGTCATACACCTTTAAGGCTGCCTCCATACATGTGCGACCTCAACCCTATTGAACTTGCGTGGGCAGGAGTAAAAAAATATATTCGAGAGCGCAACACCGGTGAACTTTCAATTAAAGATTTAAATAAAGTAACATTAGAAGCGATTGACTCAATATCGGCTAAAAATTGGAAATCGTATGTTAAACATGTTCGTTCTATTGAAGATAAATACTGGGAAGTAGATGGCAAAATTGAAACGGTTATTGTTGATTTAGTTATCAGACTGTGTTCTTCAAGTAGTGACGACGAAACCTCATCAATTTCAGAGGAAGACAACGATTTAGAAGGAATCAAACGTTAGAATCACAGCCGTCAACCTCAAAAATGATTTAGTTTTTTTCATATATTTTGTAAAATGGTTCATAAAGTAGCTGTCAATAAACTGCTTCAAAATAATTAATTTTCTGTTCAATACCGGGTGTCAAAAAATATCTAATATTGCAATTAATATTTGAAAAACTACAGAACTCACATTTTTCCAAAATTAACACATCAATGTAGTTATAGTAGGGGAGCCAGCACTGATTCCAGTGAACAAGATTTATCAAAAATTTAACTTATGCAGTTCGACTTTGGGCTATTCGGGTATAACAAAAGTGACCGTTTGTCCCCCTCTGTCATATTACTTTGTACAGGGGGCGTCATTGTGAAGAACTATACAAGGCGTTTCCTAATTGCGTGCTAATGTTAAAGGGGGGTGATTCTTGGACCTTTTTATGAAAAAAGTTTAATATGAACCTAAAAGTCTTAAT
Organism: Kuschelorhynchus macadamiae; assembly: GCA_030620095.1. Lineage (NCBI taxonomy): Eukaryota > Metazoa > Arthropoda > Insecta > Coleoptera > Curculionidae > Kuschelorhynchus > Kuschelorhynchus macadamiae. The sequence continues at coordinate 647,917 of JAUTXW010004784.1, forward strand.
TTTGGAGGGTTTTAAAAAAACATTTTTTTAAATCCTAATTCTGATGCTATTATAGATAAATAACTTTGTGAAATTTGATACACGTCTATTATGCATAAAAGGGCATTTTTTATTAACAATCAATTTTTGAAATTTCTACCAGTGGCGTGCATATGTAATTAACCTGGGTAAATCCGTATGCTCCTTAATGCATAGAAGACGTGTATCAAATTTCATGCAGTTATCTACAATAGCATCAGAATTGGGATGAAAAAAAATGTGTTCTTTTTAAACTTTACCATCCTGTATCTCGAAAGTTAAGACTTTTAGGACATAAAAACACCCCCTTTAACATCAGCACGCAATTAGAAAACGCCCTGTATAGTACTTCACATTGACGGCCCCTGTATAAAGTAATATGACAGACGGCCACTTTTGGCATACCCTAGTAGCCCAAAGTCGAACTGCATAAATTAAAATTTTGATAAATCTCTTTCACTGGATCTGATGCTGGCTGCCCTTGTAAAATCTGGACTTGTAAATCATGTATCACTATACTGGGTGGTCCAATAATAGTGGACGTAGGCAGTAGCCCGGGAACCGTTAATGACAGAACTCAAGAAAAAATATATTTATAGGTATATCGATCAAGAAAAATCAAAATTAAATCATTTTAAAATTCGAAAGTTCGCCGTTTTTGCGACACAAAAGAGATATAGAAGTGCGATACACGAAAGAAAACAGACAAATATAGATAAAGGTTCACTAAGCATAGTTACATTTTTTAATTATCTGAAGTGCGTATAGTCAAAAGGGAGTGCCATATTATTTAAAGAACGACGGGAAACCACTGGTTTATATTGGCTCACCCACTGAACGTATCGCTACTATATTAGTTAAATAGGATTTAAATGTTGCTTACAGGACAGACAATAGTTTGGATAAATATATAAAAAATAATAAAGATAAAATAAGTAAAACAAACCATACATACACAGGCCAGACAGGTAGAACGTTTATCAAACGCATTTCAGAGCATAAAAATAGTTTTTTGAATAAAAAATCTGATTCAGCCTTTGAAAATCATCTTTTTCCCGAACAACATTCATTTAATCATAATTTTGAAATTCTACATATCGAAATAAGTGCATAAAACTTAATATGCTTGACTTTCTGGAAATTACCAAATTAAAATCATCGGACCTTTTTCAAAATGACCCATTAGAAGTAAATAGCTCTGATTTGTTAAATTTATTTCACTAAACCGCCCTTTTGTGGTAGATATTTAAGTCCTATAATTTTAGAAGCTATTGTATATGCGAAGCATGTTATGTCGACAAAAATATAGTGAAAATCTTTAAAACTTTAAATTGGTTTTTCTAAAATTTTATTAAAAAAGTTATTACTAAAAAAGTATTTATCCAATTTACCTCAAATTTTACACAAATTTCAAGTTTTACGTAGGAATAAAGTGGTAAAATTTTGGAACGAATCCAATATGCAAAACAAAATTGCGATTCAATAAAATATTTAAAAATCAGCCTGAAAAATCTACTTATTAGATTGACTTCGAATTTTGTGCAAGTATTTAATGTGATATAGAGATGAGTTGGTCAAATATTTGTAATCTGGAAAAAATCACCCTTCCAGGTTTTTACAGATCTTCACGTTTTGATAGCCTTAGATGCCACAAAAGATGTTTTTTCAATTTCGTCGGTCTGTCGGATCGCGACATAGTTAAAAACTACTTTCCCGACTAGCTTCAAATTTTGGCGAAAAATTAAGGGTCATATGAGGATAAGCTGGTAATATTTTGGTAAAAATCCAATATGGCGGAACAAAATACCAGCTTAGTAAAATGTAAAAAAATATTACTAAAAAATGAATTATCCTATTTACCTCAAATTATACATAAAAATTAAGTGCTACGTAGGAATGAACTGATAACATTCTGGTATAAATCCAAGATAGGAAAACAAAATGGCGACCTAATAAAATATTTAAAAAAATCAACGTAAAAAACCTTAAATGATAAAAAATAGATGTGATATAGGAATAAACTGGTAAAATTTTGGTAAGAATTCAACATGTCGGAACAAAATGGCGACCTAACGAAATTTTTAAAAATCAGTCTAAAAACTCAATTTATTTTAAAATATGCCCAAAAATCAAGTGTAGCGCATAGGTAGAAACTGGTAAAATGTTGGTACGAATCCAATATGGTGGAACAAAATGGGTCCCAATAAAAATGTTTGAAAATACAGTATATATGACTGCCTGCGGAACTGCGGAAAGTACTTCACTATTCCTAATAAAAGGAAAGATTCATAATGAGGAAAATTCCGGGTAAAGGAAATTTAAAGATTTTTTATAGTTATAGGTTAGCTTTTTCTTAGTATTTTGAATTTGTACTGTTGCTTGATTTTAAATATCTTATTTAAACAATCCTGATTTTTTTTATTCTAGAAAAATAATTCATGAGGGAGGGCAATTACCCCCATTACCACGATGTAAATCCGCGCGTGTTATATTCATAATTTTTATGCAATATTTAGCTGTTTATTGATATCAAAACAGTTTCAGTTATCTCTTTTAAATAATTTACAATTGATTTCTTTTAAAAAACTTTTACTATTTTCTTAAAATGTATGATATATTATAGATCGGGCGGCAGCTGTACCAATCCGTAATAGTAATAGCTTTAGTATTAGATAATGTCACAAAACTTGGGGATCCGAGGCTTGTCTGGGTGTAAGGGGGTGACTTCGTCGTCGTGGTCGTCATCGTGTCAAAACGTACTTTTTACGTTCCGGTCGCTGTATCAGTCTTCCAAATACTATTTAAAGTTTATGAAGTGTTTTTTTTTCATTTTTGAATTTTTTTAGGTCAAAAGCAAAGGTAAGGCGTAAAACGCCTTCTGGTATCTACACGGTTCAAGTTTTCGATAAAAGCAAATATATTCTTATTGTCTTTAAAAAGTTTAGGCAAATTACGGCAAAAACGATTATCGCAGTATATTTAAAAAAATCAATTTTAATTTTTTTTTGCTGCGTTTGCTAAATACCATACCAAGACAAAAAAAATGAGAAGGCAAAAAGTACAAAACTGCGTTTAAAGTTTGAAGCTAAATGTTTCACGAAAAAAAAACTACTTACGTTTGGAGATTTTACCCGCCACTGACCAAATTCTATTACAATTTAGGTACCTTTTGAAATACTGGTTTTCTTTTTCGAAAAGTACATCCATGTCTTCAGGTCCTGCCAAAAAATTGAACCTATCGGATAAAAGCTGAAAAAGTTACGATTTTGGAAATAAAAATAAACGAGACCCTTATATCTAATTTGAAAAAATGTGCACTAAACTGCCATTTTTTGTCATTTATATATATATATATATATATATATATATATATATATATATATATATATATATATATATATACATATAAATATAAATACATTTCATTAACCACTTCAAAAAAGGAGAAAGTTCTCAATTCGACCTGTATCTATTTTTGTTTGATTGTTTGTTCGCGCATATTGTCTAAAAGGCTTGGCCGATTTTGATGAGTCAAACCCCAAATTGTAGAGGACGTTTCTCTGGTGGTCCAATAAATTTTGATTTGAAATCCGTTGACCCGTTTTTTTGTAATAATAATATAAAAAAAATCTACATGTATAAGGGCGATAAACGCAGTAATTTTTATAATTTTTTAAATACGCTTTTCAAATCAAAGCTTTGAGGTGTGTAATAGACAGACAACCCCATTTGCTAAGAGGTATCTCTTTTGCTATCCCGTCATGTAATTTTATGTATACAGGGTGACCATGAATATGTGCAATCTCAAAATCTAGTATTTTTAACAGACTTCAAAAATGGAGGAGATTATAGTTTGACCCTATGTATTTTTTTTTGTTTGTACATCGGTTACTTCGTGATGGTTTGACCAATTTAGATCAAATTTTGAGGGAACATTCAGGGTTTTGCCGGAGAGCAAAAATATTTAAAAATTGGTGGAATTGCGCCAATTTGTTTTTTGCGCCAAGATATATTGCAAGAAGTTTTTTAATATTCTACGCTCGTGTCTCAATTATACGCGTTCACCATTATATCAGGAAAAAATATTATGCAGTAGACCATTTGTTAAACCTGATTTTGAAAATTAAACCGACTTCAAAAAAATTTACTAAAAAAATGAAAAATAATATTTTTTTTTCACCTTGAAAATGTTACTCCGTGAAGTCGGCGCTAAACTTATTCAGTCAATTCGGTGTCTTGATGTCTAATACTATGCGAATAAGGTCTTACTATCTTTATAGCTTAGAGCCGACTTCACGGAGTAAAATTTCAAGGTGGAATAAAGTGTTTTTCACTTTTTAGTGCATTTTTTTTATGTCGGTTTCATTTTTTTATAAACATTTTTATTTAATTTTGGATCCTTAAAAATGATCCCGTGAGTAGTTTTAAGATTCTCAGGATAAAATATGGATGTTTTAGGGCGATAGCCACAATTTGGTGGGCAAAACTTTTCCCAATTTAATTAGATTTCTTTAAGAAAATTTGATGTCACTTCTTATATATGGTAAATGCCGAAAATTTGTTTTAATCAGGGGCTACTCGAGTACCTTTTTTGGATCAGCGTAAAGCGCTTGTGTGTAATTAGGTCCAGGGCAGATGCATTTTTCAGTATACAGGCCGAACTAATAGTTTTTTTTGTGAAACATTTAGAATCAAATTAAACGCACTTTCATACTGTTTCACCTCCTCATTATTTAATAAGACCAACTTTTAGAAAAATGACTTTTTTAAAACAAGCTGCGATAATCGTAATTTGCTTATTTTTCGCTCTCATTTTTACTACCGAATGTTAGGTCACAAGTGTGTACCCCTAATTTACTCAGTTGGTCCTTGACAGCCATGTGTCCTGTAAGGATGCCTGTAATTACCCTTAACTGATATCTGCTCAGGAACAGATTTTCAGCAAGTATAACAGCAGTTTCCTTAATAAAGGTTTTGCTGTGTGTATGTCCCTGTCTACTTTGCCAGTGGACCTTGTGACTGCCCTTACCCATTTTTTACCGAGCCTCGTATTGTACACTTAGATACTCCAAGGACAGGCGTTGGTAAGATAAAGACCTAGATGAGTTTATTCTTGACGATGTTCCGTTCAGACAATGCACATAGTTCGTCTAAGCTTTCCAACACCCGTCTAGATGTTACTTTTAGACACTGAAATGCCTTTAAGGCTACCTTGCTGTCTACATAAGCCCTATTTTCCCGCACACATAGGAGTATGGCGAATATATCTGCTTGAAAGACAGTGGGGAGAGAGCCAAGTGAGGAATTCATACTTCTCCTCGGCCGCTCTCCATAGACCCCAGCCTCCGTTCCTTCGTCGGTGTTTGATCCGTCTGTAAACCCGACCAACCCATTGCGATCGTGGATTACCACCTCAAAGGGAGGCTCATTCAACTGGCCCTTGCTTTTGGCCTAAAAAAAGTTTCAAAAATAAAAACAATACTTCCCAAACTTCTATGTTGCCCATTTTATTTAGTGTTCGGAAGACCGCAGAGGGAAACGTTTTCTGAAAATTTCAAATTAATATATCATTTTTGTTGGGAGTTATACTGTATCAAAGGACGCTCTGAAATTTTTTTTTACTAATAGATGAATAATTCAAATTGATATGATAATCTATTTAATACCGTTCGAAAGCTCCAAATGTGGTCTAAAGACTTACCCAGTTTCAAAAGTTTATCTTAAATCGTTCCCGAGATATAGCGACCTAACGTTAGAAAGTACGTTTTGACACGACGACGAAGACGACCACGATGATGAAGTCACTCCTATACTTACACAAATGCCACCAGGACAAGCTTCGGACGACGAAGCTTTTTGGCATCTACTGTAAAGTATTACTACATACATTATAATATATTCGTTAACTCGATGGGTCCACGGTTGAGAACAGCCGCTGCCCGGGATATTAATATTGGCAAAGATATGCGGTTATTTTCTACAGTATTTCATGTATTTAAATTATTAGTACCCTGTTATCACTGACGTAGCTAGACAAATAGTCTGTATAAAATTTAGCAAAGAAATTCAGGGCCATTTCTAAAATATCTCGCTATTTGGGAGGGAGGCAAGGCCACGGTAAAAACAAGCGAAAATAAAAAAAAAGCATTTTTGGGGTCTTTGTCAGTATTTTCTTTATGCATGGTGGTATATTCTGTTACGTGTTTGTAGTATATATAGTACGGGGTCATCATTTATATTTCGCCATTTATTTTCGAGGTTTATTTTTGCAGATAGAAAAAAATAATAAATACAAAAGTTGTATGGATTTTAGGGAACTCCCTAAAAAAATAATTTTGAATATACGGGGTGAGTCAGAAACTAGTACCACACCAAATTTTGTTTTTTTATAAAATGAAATGCCCTGTATATTTTTGATTTTATAGATTCTCCTTATTGTTCCCTTTCCAAAAATCTGTGATATCTTGACAGATACTTGGATCGGTAGTTTTTGAGCTATTTTCTTCAAAATGCCCCCTTAACTGAAATTCAATATATAATATCCTAGTTAATTTAGGTGAAATCGTGTCTAAGGTGTCTTGATGGTAATGTAAAAATGATTAGTATGAATTTAAAGTAAAAGTATTTTATTATGAACAATAAATACTAAATGGAAATTTAATTTAATTTAATTTAGTTATTCATTGTCCTCCTTGATTGGCGAAACACCTCTCAATATTTTGGAACAATTTATGATTAATGCAGTTAAAAATAAAATCAGACTGATGTTCGTTTAATCTTGCAATTTCTTCCCTAATTCTCTGTTCCAATAAGCTATATTTTCGGGTCTATTTTAGTAAATTTTGTCTTTTAGATAACCCTATAGAAATACGTCGAGCGGCGTTAGGCCTGAACTGTTTACTGGCCATCTTATATGTCCATTTTGTCCAATCCACAGATCATAGTTCCGATTCAAAAATTGAGTAGCATTTAAAACATTGTGCGCTGGAACGCCAGCCTGTTGCCAAATAAATGTAAATCTCTGATTTAAAGGAAGGTTATCTAACTGCCGTTCTATTATTTTCCAGATATTGGAGATATCTGACACCAGTAAGACTTTCACGGAAAAAGATTGGCCCGATTAGAGAATTTAGAATGCCACACCAAACATTTAAACTTTATCCTCCTTGCATTTTGAATACTTGAATTTTGTAAGGATTGTTGGTCGCCCAGAAATGTTTATTGCGACGATTAAACATACCATTAGTAGTAAATGTAGCTTCATCGGTAAAAAGTATATTGTTTAAAAAGAGCGGATTTAACAAACATCTTCTTAAAATTTGTTGAAAAAAAATTAATCTTTGTTTTTTATGTTCTTCAGTTAGGCCATGAACGGGTAGAAATTTATATGGGTGATAATTATAACGATGAAGAGTTTGTTGAATTTTGCCAAATGATTTTTGAAAATAAATCGCTGCATCAGTAATTGATCATTCAGGATTTTCTGCAATAAAATGAACCAGATATAGTCCTAAGTATAGAAAATTAACAACAATAATTTACCTGTAAAGAATAGCAACACGCCTTAAAGCAAAGTTTTCGTTTGGATTTGCACTTCTTCTATTTAAACTTGTTTGTATATTGTATTGTATATTTTATTGTGCTTGGTGTTGGCACGGTCCTACCGGGAAATTGCCTATGATACTCCTTTTGAGTGTTGGTAGTGTTTCCATTATTGACATAATATAAGCGTATTATATTTATTGTATCTTCAATGGATTAGCCCATTTTGTTGGCCAAAACTAACACAGACATGTTAAATAATACTGACAATCTAACAAGGTCAGTACCAGCAAGACACCTTACACACGATTTCACGTACGTAAATTAACTAGGATAATGGGGAAATTTAAAATCGAATATCTCAAAAACTACCGATACAAATATAGACATATCACACATTTTTGAGAAGGGAATAATAAGGAGAATCTAAAAAATCAGAAATATACAGGGTATTTCATTAAAAAAACCAACTAACGTTACTAGTTTCTGATTCACCTTGTATATTCAAAGTTATTTTTCTAGGAAGTTCCCTTAAATTGATACAACTTTTGTATTTATTATTTTTTTCTATCTACAAAGATAAACCCTGAAAATGGGTGGCGAAATATAAATGATGACGCTGTATATTTTAAATACAACATTATATTTTCTAATTTATATTTTAAATACAAATTATAATGCGTCTGGGGGAGCTGCCCTCTTCCGCTCCCTGTCTACGCCAGTACCTGTTATGATTTTGTAGGATTCAAATTGTAATTTTGTGTAAGTTTCAGGGGCAAGATCAAGATACGGGTTCCACAAGCAGTGTAAGTACTAGTCCTTTATTCGAATATTTACACGCAATGTCAATGTTTTATTCTTACTACTAATTTCTTTAGTCGAAATATACCAGATTGTTTTTGTTTAAGACATAGTATTTATTTCTCTCTCTCTCGTTACATAGTGTATATAAATGACACAAGTATCTATAATATATAATAGTACAAACGGATTCATAATCTATAATTGGTCAACAAACTAGAAAGGCATTTTCAAAAATATAGATTTCATTTCTTGCCTCTGCCATTCATTTGTCACATTTTTTAATTAATGAAGAAGTGTCCACTCCAAGTGGAGTAGATGACACTTACCGAGTTTTCGTTGTGGTATTTATAAAACACATTTTGTAATAAAATGATTTATCATTAGCAAAAAAATCAGTTCGATTCAAGATCAAGAGTGTTAATAGCTTTTTCTATAACAGTATTTTTTTTATTTTGGTCATTTATTGTTTCTCTAAACATTCCTTAAGCAAAGCCTAGTCATTCTATTTGCTTCTAGTGCTTGTAGTGTTAATTTAGCTCAGCGAAGAATGCTAAATGACATCTCAGTTGCGCATGGCAATCCTGGTAATTTGAAACAAAATGTCCTCAAATTGATTGCCATTTTGAAAATATATATTTTTTACAACTATTCTGTTTTAATCTGTTTTTCAATGTCTTAAACTAGGCTTCATATATGCCTTTCTACAAATATATCAGTTAAAAGTATGTAAAAGAATTTCGTAAGTACATGTAATTTAAGACTTCTTTAACTGAGATGCTTTGTTCCTCTATTTGATCCAGAGGAGCATTGATTTTTGGATCTTTATTTTTTTTATTGTATGAGCCAGGGGTTGAGAATTACAATATAATTTTACAGGCGTTGCGTATCAGCCGAATATGATTTTCTACTGAGTCTGATTGACAGTGATTATTATATATAGGATGTCCAGTTTTCGGAGGTTTTACGGGGTATCTCCGTTATTTCAGAAGATAGAGGGTTGCGGATTTCGGTGCGCTTGAAAGATCTGAGTCTTATACACTTTTTACGTAGAATTCAATGGCTTCGTCAGATTTTGCTGTTGTTATGTTTTTCAAAAGAGACACCCTGTATATTTGTAAACCATTTTGTCCTGTTGTTAGTTTTTCAGAAATATATAATACTCTATGATTACTTTGAAGAATAAGTCCAATATTTGCCTATTAATTAAACATTTTATTGTTTCTATTACTTCCTTCGTAAAAGGAAAGTATTGTAATCGTGAAAAAAATCACCCTCCAAAATGTTTTCAGATCTTTACGTTTCAGGGTCCCTAGATGCCGAAAAACGTGTTTTCTTAATTCCGTAGGTCTGACTGCCTGTCAGTCTGTCTGTTGTAAAAAAAACCGATTGATTTCAAATCAAAAAAAACCGATTGACTTCAAATTTTGGTCAAAAATTAAGGGTGTTATGGGGATGACCTGATAACATTTTGGTAGAAATCCAAAATGGCGAAACAAAATGGCGTGAAATGTTAAAAAAAAATTATTACTAAAATGTTATTCTAATTTTTGTCAAATATTGCACAAAAATCAAGTATTATGTAGGAATCAGCTGGTAAAATTTTGGTAGGAATACAAAATGGCTGAACATAATTGCGGCTTAATAAAATATTTAAAAATTCAGTCTGAAAATCTACTGAATATTGGTATAGAGATAAACTAGTAAAATGGTGGTACTAATTCAAGTTGGCGCAACAAAATACCGGCCTAATAAAATGTAATAGTGAAAAAAATCACTCTGTCAGGTTTTCACATATCTTCAAGTTTTAGCGGCCCAAGATGCCAAAAAATATGTTTTATCAATTCTGTCGGTCCGTCTGTCGGCCTGTTCGCGGCATTGCTTAAAAACTACTATCAGATTGACTTCAAATTTTAGTTAAAAAATTAAGGGAGAACTGCACGCAAAAAGTTAAAAACCAGCAACAAGGTCTAGTTAAGTTCAAAGTAAGATGAAAAGGTACCTACGTATTAGAAAAAACTTCCTGCACGTCCGACCTCAAAAAAATGTGTTATGTATAGGCAATTTAAATTACATTTATTACAGTACGATTTACCATTTCAAATTTTGCAGTTACGTAGACAAAGGATCAATGCAAGGCGGTAAAGAGCCATTTTGTGGGAAAAAAATTATATGCGACGGCATTTGCGTCAAAAAATGGTCGAAAATGGACAAATCTACTTGTATTTTATAATTCTAGATTTGATTTTTTCATAAAAATTCGCATTTAGCGTCCAACTATACATATTTCCCTATTAAAATCACATTGAAGCTAATACATATCTCTTATAGTTTTAACATAATATTGCAGCGGCGGAAGGCTTGCAAATGATCCATAATTTTGCGTGCAGTTCCCCCTTAAGGGTCCTGTGGGGATCACCTGGAAATATTTTGGTAAAAGTCCAGTATGCCGGAACAAGATGGCGGCCTAGTGAAAAAATGAATTTTTCATAGGAATGAACTGGTAACATTTTGCTATGAGTCCAAGATAGCAAAATAATGGCGGCTTAACTAAATATTTAAGAAATCCGCCCGAAAAAGCTACTTATTAGATTAATTACAAATTTTGTGCAAACTTTAAGTTTGATATAGAGATAAACTGGAAAAGTTGTGGTATGAATTCAAGATGGCGAAACATAATGGCGGCCAAATAAAATTATTAAAAAATCGACGTAAAACAAATCGTATCCAATTGACTGGCAGTGTAAACTGCGGGACACGGAAGAAAACCGGGCGGAGTCAATCGGTTTAGGAAGGTCGGCCAAGAAATCTCTTTAAACCAGTGGTGCCCCGTCGTTCTTTAAATAATATGGCACTCCTTTTTGACTATACGCACTTCAGATAATTAAAAAATGTAACTATGCTTAATGAACCTTTATCTATATTTGTCTGTTTTCTTTCGTGTACCGCACTTCTATATCTCTTTTATGTTGCAAAAACGGCGAACTTTCGAATTTTAAAATGATTTAATTTTGGTTTTTCTTGATCGATTTACCTATAAATATATTTTTTCTTGAGTTCTGTCATTAACGGTTCCCGGGCTACTGCCTACGTCTACTATTATTGGACCACCCAGTATAGTGATACACGATTTACAAGTCCAGGTTTTACAAGGGCAGCCAGCATCAGATCCAGTGAACGAGATTTATCAAAATTTTAATTTATGCAGTTCTACTTTGGGCTACTCGGGTATGCCAAAAGTGGCCGTCTATCTCCGTTTGTCATATTACTTTATACAGGGGCCGTCATTGTGAAGTACTATACAGGGCGTTTCCTAGTTGCGTGCTGATGTTAAAGGGGGTGCTTTTATGTCCTAAAAGTGTTAACTTTTGAGATACAGGATAGTAAAGTTTAAAAAGAAAAAATTTTTTTCATCCCAATTATGATGCTATTGTAGATAACTGCATGAAATTTGATACACGTCTTCTATGCATTAAGGAGAATTCGTATTTACCCAGGTTAATTACATATGCACGCCACTGGTAAAAATTTCAAAAATTGATTGGTAATAAAAAATGCCCTTTTATGCATAAAAGACGTGTATCAAATTTCACACGGTTATTTATCTATAATAACATCAGAATTAGGATTTAAAAAAAAAATGTTTTTTTTTAAACTCTGTATCTCCAAAGTTAAGACTTTTAGGTTCATATTAAACTTTTTTCTTAAAAAGGTCCAAGAATCACCCCCCATTTAACATTAGCACGCAATTACGAAACGCCCTGTATAGTACTTCACAATGACGCCCCCTGTACAAAGTAAATAAATATAAAATAAATAAAAAAAATAAAATATGACAGACAGAGACAAACGGTCACTGTTGGCATACCCGAATAGCCCAAAGTCGAACTGCATAAGTTAAAATTTTGATAAATCTTGTTCACTGGAATTAGTGCTGGCTCCCCTACTATAACTACATTGATGTGTAAATTTTGGAAAAATATGAGTTCTGTAGTTTTTCGAATATTAATTGCAATATTAGATATTTTTTGACACCCGGTATTGAACAGAAAATTAATTATTTTAAAGCAGTTTATTGGCAGCTACTTTATGAACAATTTTACAAAATATATGAAAAAAAACTAAGCAATTTTTGAGGTTGATGGCTGTGATTCTAATGGTTCGATTCCTTCTAAATCGTTGTCTTCCTCTGAAAATGATGAGAGGTTTCCTCGTCACTACTTGAAGATTCCAGTATGATAACTAAATCATCAATAACCGTTTCAATTTTGCCATCTACTTCCCAGTATTTATCTTGAATAGAACGAACATGTTTAACATACGATTTCCAATTTTCAGCCGATATTGAGTCAATCGCTTCTAATGTTATTTTATTTAAATCTTTAATTGAAAGTTCACCGGTGTTGCGCTCTCGAATATATTTTTTTACTCCTGCCCATGCAAGTTCAATAGGGTTGAGGTCGCACATGTATGGAGGCAGCCTTAAAGGTGTATGACCGAAGTTACGTAAAAGACCGTCAATTTTATACTTTTTTCCTCTAGGCTTGTTGGCTGATATTACTTCATATAATTGATATTTTCTCCATGTTGGATCACATACAAGATTGTTCGATTTAAGCCACGATATCATATGAGCTTTTGTAGAGTGCTTAGTTGGCACTTTATCTTCTACGTGAGAATGATAAGACGCATTATTCATTACCACGACTGATTTGGGAGGAATGTTAGATACAAGCTTCTCGAGCAACCACTTTTCAAAATTATCTCTATTCATCTCTCCATGATAGTCTCCAGTTGTTAGTCCCGAGCCAAAAACTAAAGCAGCACCTGGAACAAATCCGGCTTCTGAACCAGCATGAACTATAATAAAGCGACTACTAGAGAGAGCGGATTCCCTGAACAACACCTGTAACACTTTCACTTTGCCAGCATTTGTTCACTGTCATATCATTATCTACCCAGGTTTCGTCTAGATACACAATATTGCGTCCTTCTTGCCTATATTGCCTTACAGTTAATACATATTTCACCCGATAGTGAAAAATATTTGGTCTCTCAATGAGCAATTTTCGTGTATTTTGGCACTTGCGCCAAACAAAACCATTTGATCGTAAAAGCCGATTTAAGGTTTTATACCCGTACGGAAAATCTATTTTGTTCTTTACAGCACGAAGTAGGGGTTTGCAGGTCAGAACCTTCTTCAAGTTTATATAAAAATCTCCTATTGTTCGTCGAATTAATTGAAAATCACCATCGTCAATTTTATCTTTGTATGGTAATCGGGGTCTTTTTTTACCAGGAGATTTTAAAGGTGAAGTAGAACATGAGCGATCATTATGATCTCTTTGAATTTTTCTTACACTACTTTCCGAAACACCAGTGTAAAATGCAGCGCGTTCTGTTCGATTTTGAGTTGGAATAGTCAAACTATTATTTTCAGCTTCTCTAGTACAGGCCTCTATAACGTTCGCAATAACTTGCACCGCTTCGAATTGTTTTTCCTATTTTGCTCGCCATCGTTACTTCGAAATAATAATTCAAATTCAACGCAACGCATTTATATAGAAATGAAAACAAAATCGAAATGTATAGGCGCCACTGGAAATAGCTAGAACCTTCTAGCGGCAAGTGCATGGAGACTCTAGGCACATCCCAATTACAAGTGGACCAGTGCGAAATTTACTAAATCCTCGATTAATTTTCCGTACCGCTTAGCTGGCGCACTTTATAGGTGAAGCGGCAAACTATTACAACAAATAAAATAACATAAAATTTATTTGTGTACACAAAGTTTACTTTTCCGCTTGCTTAAGGCTATGAACCTTTATTTTAAGGACCGCCCGGTTTTCTTTCGTTTCCCGCACTTTAAAAACTACTTTTTGGGGCATAGTTAGAAAGTGGTAAAATATTAGTAAGAATGTTTGAAAAGACAGCATATATATGTGTTACTAAATGACTATGTACTGAACTAAATTGGGTCACACTTCACTGTTCCTAATAAAATGAAAATCCGTGAAGGACTAAGAATCCACATTTACATTCTATGTAAAAAAAAGTCTCAGTTTATATTTTTCCGATACGTTGAAAGATATATGAAATACGAGTAAGATATTAAAAACGCAGTATTTCAATTTCGCCCAGTATATCACAAATGAAGAAAGCTATGAAAATTTTGTGTTAGGCACCTTTCGTTTCACAGAAAATGGAGCACAGTCTCGCAAAAACCGCAACCTTCTGTCTTTTTAAATAACGAAGATACCCCCTAAAATCTTCTAAAACTCTATACCCTGTACATATGTAGGTAGTAGCAGGGATTGTTTATTTGTAGAATGAGATGGATGTACGTCATGTCATTTCAGTTTCTTTCACTATCTGAACTTTTTTTTAGCCAGATCGTAAAAAATGATTGTCATCTTAATGAATTTTTTAAAAATTATTCTGTATATTATGTTCTTATCATTAGGAAGAAAAACAAATTACAAAATGTACTATCTCTAAAATTAATTATTATGTATAATTCTGTAGCTATAGACAAATCAATTAATGTTTTTAATTCAAACATGAAGAAATTACTTTTTTGAGTTATCTTATACATTTTTAGTAGGTAGCCAATTGGGCAAAAACTTCATAAGCAAATCATCTTTCAAAAAAGCCTGTCCGGTGTTTAATAGGCGTAAGTGCTGTTTCACTTGAAGCGCATGGTCAGTACTGACGGTTAGGACGTACAAGATAAATCTCATCTTAAAATGAACAGTTTCACATGGAGCGCGTATGATCAACTCGTACTATAAGCTATGTGACGTGTCACATGGATCGTATGGTCAGTACTGACCGCCAGGACGTATATGATGGAATCCTATGTTTAAATGAACAGTTTCACATGAGCGCGTATGAACAGCACGTACGGCTATCTACGTCGGACCTACGTCGAGCCCGTGCGTTGACGCATGGTCAGCACACATATATATATATATATATATATATATATATATATATATATATATATATATATATATATATATATATATATATATGAGCTTTTCACATGTGCGCTGATGATCGGTTGTGTACGAGATCTCCTGTTGTCGGCTTTGCTTTTTGGTCTTTATTTTTGGGGCCTATTTTATAAGAGTTACTAATAATATTTGCCAATATTGTTAGTTTAATAAAATAATATTAAGAGTACGTATCAAAAAGGTAGAAAATTGTAAATCATGTATTTTAACCCGGATTCTTATATTCCATGGGCGTAGTGCCTGCTTTCCGTTTCAGAGGAATAATATTTAAATTAAAACTTGTTTATTCATGAAAAGATTCACTATAATTTTATTGGCTGAGGGCAGGGACAAACATACACGGGGGATAGGAGGATATTCCTGCCTCCAATCTTTTGTCCTGTCGGCAAATTTTCATGTTATTGTTAATATAATATGTAGCATTGATGATAACGAATATTAAAAGAAAACATTTGTGTTCTAGACATTTTAATAGCATTTAAATTAGCAAAAACCACTACATCAATAGTAGAATAACGTATCCCCAACGATGGGTGGCTGGGCAAAAGGCGGGACTCGTGGTGGTTCTTCGGTAGTTGTTATTGAAAACAATTAATGAGGAGCTAAATTGACAAGGAAACAAAAATAATATTTCCAAGTTTAACCAAAAATGTTTATTTTTGAGGCAAATTCACAGACTCATGACATAGTTACTTTTTGAATATGTTGATTTATGATTCAACTGGAGCTTCTTAACCGATATCATTATAAAAAAACGCAGCTTTTTGATTAAAAAAAAACGCAATTTTTGCCTGAATATGTAGACTTTAAGCTATTTGGGCAGTCTCAAGATCTATTCCCACTAACTCCAATTTTTACAGCAACGAGAGGGTAGGTAAAGTATAACTTTTGAAACATACCGCTTTAAGCAAATCATAAATTAACTTTTTTCTATCCACCCTTATATAAATCATGTAATTAAGGAAAAAATAAGAATGTGAAAAGTTAATGGCATATTAGATGAGACTATAGAGCTACTAATTATTTCTATGGATCCCAATGATGACAGTACAACCAACTATTCAGAATACGAAACATATTTCTGCAAGAATGCGAAGATTCGCTTCAAAATTTTACCAGTTTATTTCTATATCACATTTAATTTTAGTGCAAAACTTGAAGTCAATTCCCTACGTAGATTGTTTATATGATATTTAATCCTTGACTTTCAAGTGAATCCAGGACCCTCTCGGACCGGCATACCGACGGAAATGGGAAACACGTTTACCAGTATTTGTGGCCCTAAATTGTAAAGATCTGCAAGAACCTCATTAGGTGATTTTTACGACTACAATATTTTTTTCCAATAAAAGCAAATTTTTTATTCTCGAACTACTTCCAAACTGAAAAGTCGGTAAAGGGTACTCGACCGCAACTGCTTCTATAAATACCAGATAACAGTATAAGATCATAAAAATCAAAAAACTACTGGACTAATAAGGCTCCAAATTTGATAATTTCTTAGACAAGCTGACATGCAAAATATTTTTAAATAAACAAATAAATACTGTGTTTACTTTTCTGTCAGTTAGTATTTAAACAATTTTAATATGTAAACTGTCATATTTACAATTTTACGAACTAGATAAAAAAATTGTTCTGATAGTGAAAAGAACTTACAATACGCGATCTGGCTCCAGGTCAGGAAGTCGACAACTCGAGAAGTATTTCCGGAGATGTGCAATTACGCAAAACTGGTGCATCATATACATGCATATTATGACAGTTGTTTGTTGGTCATAGCAATTATTGCGAATGAAACAACACCAAAAGCAAATTCTAACCTAACATAATCAAACTTGATGGTCACTATATAACATTAAAATTAACTAATTTAATATTTTACTTAATGGTACAATTTTATGTAATTAATACTCCAAATATTTGATGCTTCTTATCTTTAAGACCTAAGATAAGTAATAAGCAGAAATTTCATAAAATATTTTTTGCATATAATGGTAATACCGTTTCTGAGTTTGTCTAGACCAAAATCGAAATTAATTTAGCAAATGTTAAAATATTATCATAATATTAGAGTTATTATATATGGTTTTCTACAGAAAAAAATTGACGATTCTACGGAAAACGATGACGATTCGAGCAAGTTCTCTCCCAAAGTTCAAGTTATAGCCGCTAGTGGTGATAACATCATAGCAGTGGCGAACCCAGCCTTGGCGATGTCTCCAGCAATACTTCCTATACCTCACTCATCTCTGCGAGAAAGAAGAGAAGAAGACAAAGACTAAATTTAAAAATAGTGTTATATATTTTTCTTATATCGGGTAGAATGTAATAATGCATCGTACCGGGAATCGATCCGTTCACGGTGCAGATTTGTTTCTTCACAACGGTTCGCCAAATGCTTATTTGATATTTCCAAGTGACGTTGCCCTGATGGCGTCTGAGTGACCCGTGGATACTTACTTTGCAGTGTGAGGTCGTTTTTGTTTGGTTTAATAATGTTTTTCATACTGTTGCTATTTAGCTAGGGCTGCCATCTGTAAAATTTATAAACTAGGACAAGGAGGTAAAAAAACCCGGATTTTCGACCTTTAAACCCGGACATTTTTTTTTTCAATAACAAAAATTATTATATTTTATTTATTTAAATTTTATCACAGCAATTTTTTAAAAATGGCCTTTATGCGTTCTTCTTAGTAGTAGATAGAATAAAAATTGAAAAATTCTAAACCGAAATATTTAGAAGGGAAAGAATAACCGAAAACTTAACAAGATAAAAAATCTTATATATTATAATTATTATTATAACAACATTGATAATGTCACTTTTATGATACAGATTAAACTAAAATAAACAAATAAAATTTATAAAATATTAATAAACTAAATAGAGAAACAAAATATTCATAATAATAAACTCAAATATTTACTACGCTACCAAATATAACATTTATGTTTATGTCTTCCTCATTTTTTTTATATTTTTCAGTTTTTCCTATCGATTTTAAAATATCTTCTTTGCCCAATAAAAATTTGTTTAAATCAACACAATTAAAATCTTTAAAATTATATTTTGTTTTAACCGACGCGACGCCGACGGTTTGTGTGCTTAATGAATTTCTTTCTTTCGTCCACTGTTGAGTAATTAGCGAAAAAACTCTTTCGACATTGGCATTATGAGCAGGTATGCTAAAAAAATATTGTGCAATCTTTAAGAGTTCAGAGTATAAATGGGCATTTGGTGTTTTTAAGAATTTAATCCATTGTTGATTCGTTGTTAAGAGTTTGTCTTGCTCACTTAAATTTTGACTGAAACTTTTTAAATTTATCCACTCATCTAGTAATTTTGTATCGTTAATTTCAATATTTTTATCTTGTAAAAATAAAACTGTATCTTGAATTGTAGTCCATGGGGTATTTTCAGTTATGTTAGGCAAATATATCCAATCAAACTTCTTAAATTGATCTAGTGGTTTATTCCAGTTTTCTATGTAAATTTTCATTTTCTTGTAGAAATCCTTAAAACTTGCCAAAAACTTGTTTTTGATGTTTTCGACTTGTTTATTAATAATGTTCTGAACTTTCAAGGGGAAACAGTTTTCTTTTATTCTATCGTCTAACGTTTTCGTGATAGATGATAGTATATTCTTGGTCTACAAGATACAATTGTCATTTTTTTCCAGCTTTTCAATTGCTGTGTGCAAAACATGCGGTTGAGTGGATTAGAAACAAATATGCTTCTGCAAGGGGGTCTTCGATAAACTGTTTAATCAAAACAGGTGGCTTTTCTAAGCTCTCAAAATAATCTTTGATTGGCTGGAATAGCTTCAAAAATCGCTCGATAGCAGGGAAAAGGCTAAGCCAACGCGTTTTCGAATCATAGAGAAGCTGTTTATACTTGGCCTCAGCTGCTGCACAGAATTCTTTAAGTGTTTCAGTTCTGACCGTGTAAACAGAAAAAAAAATATAAATTTTTAAGATAATAGACTCCACATCTAATGACAGCAAATCACATCCATGGCGCACTGCGTTGTGAATTATGTGCGCAGAGCAACCAACGCCAACAATATAAAAATTCAGTTTTCCTTTCAGTTTATAAAAGACATTGTTACTTCCTATTGGCTCTCTTCCCCCAAAATTCGTGTTACAATTGTCACCCGAGAACGCAATACATTTGGGCAAAAGATTATGCTGACGAAGTTCTTTAATAATAATATCAGTAATTGTATCGGATGTCTCATTTTCAGTAGTCTCAATTTCGAGAAGCTTTGACGTGATTCCGATTTTTCGGTGATCAAAATATTGAATCAAGATTGGGAACATTTTTATGTTCCCATGATTGCTCGCATCAGTAGATACACTAATAAATGCAATATCTTGTAAATCTTTAGCAATTTCTGCAATCGATAAAGGGCTCAGTACGCTGTTGACAATTGCAGTAGCTTTCGTGCGATTGCAAGACATTTTTTGTTGCCGTATCTGATCCAGTGAATAATTCACGGTTAAGGGAATTAGTACAGTCCAGAGAATTAAACGACCTATGATCACATATCGTATGGTACGCCACTGCTCCTTCGGCTGCGCGGATAAGGGTGTTTTCAGAGCTAGACTTAATCATAAATGTAGCAATGTTTGAGGTACTTGCTTGGCTTCTCAAATGATTTCTGTGTTTTTTTGTGTTTAAATGTTCATTTATATGAACCGATTTATATGATACCGAAATAGTTGTCAAACAAATTGTACAAAAAGCCTTCCATTCATATTTTCCTTTTTTCATCATTGGAAATTTATTTTGCAGTTCGCTACCGAATAAGCATTTTCGCTTGGGCATTTTGAGATCTAAAACCATATAAAATAGTAAAACTGTATTTAATTTTAGTCAGTTAATTTACTTACTATTTTTTGACTCTTTTGTAGTAAATAGAAGGCACTCGGACACTCTTAAATACCTATAATTGTTTAACTGCTTGCATAAACACTCGTATCGATATCAAGTCGATACCAATAATATCGACGTTAAAATTGGAGATGGACTATGCCGAAAACGAAGCCAGTGCTGCTCGAACTTAACTGGATTCCACCTCTTCTTTGCTTTCATTGCGGTGATTCTAAAAGCCTTGTTGGGTTTTTTACTGCCAGGTCATAAAAATTAAAAATCCGCCTAAATGAACGCGACGTGGACGTAGCCGGAATCAGCTGTAATCTGTATCTGGCTACAGGAAGGGAATCAGGTACACTTAAACCATCAGAATACTTAAAAAATATACTATTAAATGTAATTTGGTATTTATATTTTTAAATGTTAAAAAAATAATTTAGTTCTTTAAAATTTTTGTTCAACTGGCTTTAAAATTTAAAAACCCGGGCCATGTTAAAAACCCCGCCCGGACAGTCCCCGGACACCAAAAAAACTAGGACAAATCCGGGGAAACCCGGACGGATGGCAGCCCTATATTTAGCTCATGATCGCGTTTGTTTAACTGACTATTCTTTTTATTTTGAGAGCTTCTCTGAATGTGTGGGATTTGTAGTGTGTTCTAGAATAGCTATTTGGTTTGAACTGAAAGTCAATTGTGCGGCCCAAAATGTTGTTGGATCAGAGTGATCTAACTTACCTCATGGAGGTAGAAAATAAAATGGACTATATTTTTTATACTTCAAAGCAATTAATTCATTTTAAAGACATTTGGAAATATCGGTAAATTACAAATTAACGAAAATAACAATATAAATAAATATCAAGTTCGAGACACAGCTTTCTTCCAGCACCACCAGGAAACGGGCCACACAATTAACTTTAAAAATTCAAAACATAGCAACTGTAGAACACTACCAATGCCGCACAATCAGAGAAGCTCTAGAAATAGAAAAGGATGATTAGTTAAACACGCCTGAACTTAATATACCAGCAGTATGGAAAACCTTATTAAACGAGGGGCGTACACCAAAATTTCAGCTAGAGTATGAAACAATCTTAATACAACGAACCATAGAAGATGCCACTATACAATCTACGTAGCGCCTATCTACAAAAATCCCAATGGGTCCCTCAGCTAGGTTGCAAGTGAGAAGCTTTTACGGCAATATCACTTGAAAGTAAAAACGGATTTATTCCAGGCACGACGCATTATTACATATATATATATATATATATATATATATATATATATATATATATATATATATATATAAATATATATATATAAAACCATTAATTATATTTATTTGTGTGGTAAAATTTTTTGGACGTGTTTCGGAATTTAAAACATTGTATTTGTTAACGTTTGAAACTTGTTTTAGGTTTTTCGAAATATAAAGTATGCATAATACTTAAAACACCCTTTATATTTTTGCATCCAATTTTATATTTAATACGAGATAGTACTATCTTTGTAACCACAATAAATGCTCAAAATATCGATTTGCAATTCTTCATATTGACCACACTAACTAGACTTTAACCCATATGGTAACGGCATTTCAGACAAATGTATTCAAAGCATGAGCTTAGTGGGATACCTTTTTGCTTAAATGCCGTTAGCGTATGGGAAATTTATAAATTTTAAACACAAACAGTTAAAAACCAACGACAATTTATATATATATAAAGTTATGATGGAACCACTATGGTTAAAATTTTATGAGGATATAAAAAATGCGAAAGTATATAGGGTGTTCCATTTATAAATATATACGTCCCATCTTTTATTCGGGCTATCGTGTATACTAAAATATTTTTATATACAATTTTAAAACACTTACAATTTTGTTATCTAACGCATATATTTGTTATTAATAGACTAGAGGGGGACAAGACCTGGTATGTACCGGGTATCCGATTTTCGCCAGTAGAATTTGCATAGTTCTTTTGATTTTTCAAATACATGGCTTATTTAAAAATGTTGCATGTTCAGGCACCCCTCGTATTCCAGCTATCTGATAACTTATCAAAAAGGCGAAAACTACGACTTTTTCCGTCGAATTCAGGGTCGCGCTTAGAATAAGTATACGGGGCCAGGTCAAAAAGTTATTGGACCCTATACTCTATTTTTTTAAATGGGACGCCCTGTATATTATTCTTTATATTTATTAGAAATAATGCGTGCTTTCCGAAAATATATGCATGTATACATTTGTTTTGAAAATCAAGCCCAAAATTTAAGATTTTCTTTTGTGTCCATTAGTAGGTAGTAGGCTATGGCAAATTTGTTTGAGACAAAAAGCAAAATGTCAAAAACTTGCGGTTTGTCAGTTTTTGTTTAGTAATGAAATATTTTTGTTGTTTTGGTTTTTCTTTTTAACTATGTAATATATTTAATTTACTTTTTTTACAACAATGGCGGTCTACGAAAATTATGAAAAGCATATGTGGATTTGTTTCATACAATCTAATAAAAATCCCCAAGAAGCTTCGGCGTTATATTTATAAAGGTAACGTATTTTGAGCGCTATGGTTAGGATAATATCTTAGGAGTCCTTTTTGTTCATATTAGATATCCAGAGAGAAGGCAACCTATCCGAGATATATTTGCTCGCCCTAAATCAATTTTAGTTGAGCGCAGATCATTTATCCAGCCCCGTGCTAAATCATATACCTAACAAGATAGAGGGAGAAAAGAAATACACGTATAGGGTTATGTAGAAGCGACGCCTTTACCTTCTTGCTAGCAAATAGACGAAGCAACTGGTGTATCCAAGTCTGATGCTCAAAGAATTTTGCAAAAATAAGTATCACCCCTATAAATTGCACATCATTTAACATTTACGCCAATAGTATTTACAATAAATCCATACTGATGAATCTTTTGGCATCTATATGGTCCGAGTAATCTTATTTTTCAAGTACGGGAATTTTTAATGGCTATAATGCAACAAACTGGTCCGCAAAAAGTCACCATTTAATTTTTGAGAGGGCACAATAAGGACGCTTTGGGGTTAGGGTCCCATGTTCATTTTTGGAAGACGCATAGTCTATAGAATTTTTGAAGGAGGTCTCACAGCGCGTCGGTACCTAGAAATCCTTGAGGAAGTTACTCCAAAACTGATGGAAAATGTTCCATTGGCACTTTATAATGCCGTTTACCTTCAACAAGACGGTGCCCCAAGCCGCAACTTTGCGCTTTTAAGGTCATTTTTAGACGACAACTTTCCTCGAAGAAGGATTAGTACCCACGGACCTGTAAGATGCCCCCCTCAATCTCCGCATCTTTCGATTTCAGATTTTTTCTTAAGGGGTTTCATGCAAAATAAAATATATAAAATGAGGCAATCGATTTAAATTTCCGAAATTTGCAAAGAAGGCCTATGATTCTTTTGAACGCTATTAGAAGAATAAAGAAAATGTGCTAATTTTGCATACGAGAAAATGGCGGTTATTTTGAAAACCCCCTTTGAAAACTCTTTACTTTTTCACAATTTGGTTTCTCTTTTGTTTTTCCTAACTTAAGTTTTAAGTAAGATAGGTAATTATTGTTTTGTTTTGAGTAAATTTTAATAATTTTATCATAATTAAGTTAAAATGCGATAATAAATAATAAACAGTTGAGAATTAAAAACGATCTTTTGAATTAAGTTTGAAAGTATTACATTTTAGTATAATAATTACTTACATGCATTTTGTTTTTAATACCTTTTAACCATAGCCTACTACCTACTAATTGGACACAAAAGAAAACTTTAGAAAATTTCGAATTTTGAGCTTGTTTTTCAAAATAACTGCATACATGTATATACTTTTGGAAAGTCCACATTATTCCTAATAAATATAAAGAATAATATACAGAGTGTCCCATTTAAAAAAATAAGTTAGGGTCAGATAACTTTTTGACCTGACCCCGTATACTTATTCTGAAATACGGAAAAACTCATATAAGGACCAGTTCTTCCTTCTTTGATAAGCTATCAGATAACTGGGATACGAGGGGTACCTGAAAATGGAGCATTTTCAAAAAAGGCAAAAGTGCCGAAAATGGGATATCCTGTACGATAAAATACCAGTATTCCTCAACTTTAAGCTCTCTATAAATTCTATAAAATAACAATAATTAATAATTAAAAATGAAATATGCATAAATAAATAAGCATTTCTGTCACGGCATTCCCTCTAAAATTCTCCATAACGCGGCTGCAAGTGTCTGGAGTTATGGCTTCGAATGTTGTTCTTTGGAACTTCTAGAGTGGTGGGGCAGTTGCGGTATACTTGACTTTTAATATATCTCCATAAATAAAAATCACAGGGAGTCTGAACAAATGCGCCTGAACGACGGGCAAAGAGATATTGGAAGTGTGGCAGGTGGCTCCGTCCTGTTGGAACCAAGTGTCTTTAGTATATCCTTCAAATTCTTCTTCAAGCAGGTGTGAAAAAGTTTTGAAGCACAAACGCTGTTAATTCACGGTTACTGTGCGGTCTTGTTGGTCTTTGAAATGCAAAAAATGCCTTGAAAAATCATTCATTTCAAAAATCAATCATTTTTCTATCGACAGTGCCACCGTCGGATAAGTAAGTTGATAAATAAATAATCGAGGATTTCCGCAGGAAATTCGTTTAATTACCATATTGAAAAGGCCTTATAAAAGTTAACAAAACATTTTGCAAACATACCACATTTCGGCTTGAGAGATTTGGAAGGCTTTATAGAATTTTTTTTCGAAAGGCTTTATAGAAGTAAGAAAAAAAAATTTTTTTGAAAATATCATATTTTGGTCCAAAATTAAGGGTCATAAGGGGAAAAAATGGTTACATTTTGGTAAAAATTCCATATGGCGAAACAAAATGGCAGCCTGGTGAAATGTTAAAAAAATTATTACTAAAAAACTACTTATCCAATTTGCCTGAAATTGTGTACAAAAATCAACTTAACATTCGGGAGCGAATACAAGATGGCGGTTTAAAAAAATTATCATGAAAAAACTACTTATTAGATTCATTTCAAATTTTGTGCAAGAATTAAGCGTGATATAGAGTAGAACTGGTAACACTGTGATACGAATATAAGATGGCGGAACAAAATGGCGGTCTTATAAAATATTTGTCGTGAAAAAAGTCTCCTTCCAGGTTTCACATAGTCTTAAGTTTTCGCGTTTCTAGATACCCAAAAACATGTTTTCTCAATTCTGTCGGTGTGTCTATCGCCCTATCTATCTGTCAAATTGGGGCATATTTAAAAATCTACTTACTCGATTGATTTCAAATTTTGGTCAAAAATTCTGGGATGACCTAGTAACATTCTGGTAAATATCCAATGTGGCGGAACAAAATGCCGGTCTGGTGAAGTGTTAAAAAAATTATTACTAAGAAACCAAGTTACCTCAAATTTGGCACAAAAATCAAGTGTTACAGAACTGGAAACATTTTGGTAACGTATCAGCATGAGAAAACTGTTTATTAGATTAATTTCAAATTTTCTGCAAGCATTAAGAGTAGAGATAAACTAGTAAAATTGTGGTACGAATTCAAAATAGCGGAAAAGTTTACAAGAAAGTTTTTCGTAAAAATAGGATAGATATTCTTCAAAATTTATCACAGTTAACACATGCTCTCCAGAAAGGCATTATAATAACAAAATATTTGTCACTTGAAAAACATGTGATGGTTTTGTGCGATCCTTGCGACGGATCCTATAGCTTAACGTGGGTTCCGGACCACGGTCCTCAACTACTAAAAACCTTAGGACTTTTATGGCGGTTAGGTCATGCCAATGATCTACCAATTGGGGAGTCTGTAATTACGCCTTCAATATCACGGGATCTCTAACCTCTAAATATGCTTAAACATGTATACATAATTTTAAAAACCAGTAATAAATAGTCTTCCATTTGAAAATACCTATGTCTAGGACATAACTACTCTCATTTAACCTTTTTTGATAATATGTCACTAGAATTAATATTAATTTTTAATATTAAATTCTAAATAATAATAATATTAATAATAATATAGTATATAAGTATAAAACAATTGAGGAAAAATTGGTTTAGGTTTTAATATTAGCCCTCCTCCTCCTGCCTATGCCAGTTTTCATGAAGTATTCGCATATTCGCTTCTAAATATTTTAAACCTAGCCCAGCTAAATTGTCAGTTACAGGGATAGTACAAATTGTTCAAAAGACCCCTTGATTTTTAGAAAGTTGTGGGATTAAACTGATGGCAGCAGCTAAGAAATAATCCTCTCAATATTAAGAGACATTATTTACTCTTTCAGTGTCCTATCTTCGTTAATCTTCTACCAGAACGCTGGCCGAATATCGTCTGTTAAGGGATGTCTGTCTGGGCGACATCACTGCCCATTTTATAAGAATAGACAGTAGGTAGATGAATGGCCTTAATGAGTGATGTTCCCAAGGGAGAATGTGCAAGGGACCCACTGGAGCCTAAGTGCCTAATCAAGCCACCCTACCACAGAATACAGAATATTCAGTTCTGTTGTAGGAAATCATGTAAATATGGCATTTATTATCTAAAATGGTGCCATTTTAATTGGTTTTTGACCTGGGTGTGAAGTTTGCGAGGTAGGAAACTTCCAAATGCAACACAAGAGCACATTAAAAAAAAACTACATTTTTAAAAGAAAAACGCACGTACATGTCCCTACATTAACATGTAACACACGCTTGTTTACTGCAAAATGCGATGTTTCCAGAAGTTTGAATTATTTGATAACAAACGCTCCATAAGATTAATTTTACCACGTAGTATGGTATATTTTGTGCTTATTATAAACTGGACATAAAAATATCTTTCTAAAATATGACAACTAAAAACAACGCTAGTTTTATTTTTTTATCTTGTTAGCTAATCAAAAGGATTATTACGTCAGTTGTAGATGTGGATAGAAGAAAGTGGACTGTATCTTTAATACGTAATCAAATAAAATATGACAATATAAATGCGGGCTTTTAAATATTAGCCATATCGAACCATTAGATGAATAAGTCTAGAATTATAATGGGTACTCACCTGGCCCGTCTGCTAATTCTGGTCACTGCAGCGTTGAATTGCATCCACAATGCAATCACAAAAACTACGTCGTACGGTAAAAGTGGCGAGTCGCACCATGCCGTGACAACTAGTTCCCAATAGACGAAAGGACGAGATGCTTAATTTGGTTTGTTACGAGAGCGATAACACAATTTAAATATGCATTTCAATTTATATTGTGATATTATCCTTTAGTAAATGAAATAAATACGGAATAAAGTTTCTAATTATATAAAAATAAGCATTTGGCTTAAATATAAATAAATTACATTATATTATTTCAGATACTGATGTGAAATGTCATGAATTTAATTAGATAAAAGTAGTTATTCGCAGTGGATTCTGATTGCATGTACAGTTAGCCCATTTAAAAAGATGTGGATGTTCGTTGAGAACTTTCTGACTGTGTTAAGTTATAATAATGTTGAATTTATATACCCTTTTATACACACTGTGTCATATATGTCGTACCTAAGACAACAATTAAGAGCAAGATAATTTATTAAAAACTGCTTGAATATTGAAAAAGATAGTGTACATAAATAAAGCAGTTACTTTAGTATTAATATCAATCTACCAATGATTATATAAATATAATAATTATTTTTTCAGTTTTTGTATTTTATTTTCTTATATCTGGTCTTATTAATATAAAAATAAATTTACTAAAACTCTGGTCTTGCGTTTCTTTTCTTTTGGCTTGTGTACGATTCTAGCTAGAGTATATATGATTCAATAAACTAGAGTGAACAAAAAATATTCCAAAAATCTACTAAAAATTTGTATTCACCCACACTAAGATCTCGTGGAGTAAAGGTCCCTGAAGATGCCTCGTACAATCGAAGGCGAAACGTCGGATACTAATTCCAATTTGAAACGGTCTAATCTAAGCCAACGCAGTGAAACGCCACAAATCGAGTCAGAAATAGTCGTTAGAAAGAAACAACCAGATAAACATTCGGGAAGCCGCCCGATGAACTTGAAGCGCTCCAGCGCGGCAGCGATGCGTTATGGCATACGATCGAGACTCTCGATTCGAGAGTATTCTAGTTGCTTATTATGGGTATATATAAACCGCTCAGCGCGCGTGTCATCTTATTACTTCTTAACAACTGATAAGAAAAGACGCGGGAACTATGCAAGCAAATTTAATCTGATTGTCATATCATATCAAGATATCTGGTTTAAAAAAGTGGAAAGTGGACACAGAATGTCGTCAGTTCCAAAACAAATGGACTGGTGAATACTTTTTTATCATGCACAATGGAAACGTATGTATTTGTTGGGCAATGAAACAATTTCTGTTTTAAAAGAATACAATATGAAGCGCCGTTACTCAAGCAATTTCGCTCAATATAATTTACTTACGGGCTAGTTAAAAAAGGGTAAAATTTAAAAAACTATCGATTTAGGGAAACAGCAACAAATGTTCCATTCACAAAGATCAAATCTAGACAGTGTTGTTAACGCCAGTGTTATAGTTAGTTCCAAAATAGCGAAAACATCATTTTCTGAGTGAAAGTTTGTTAAAGAGTGCCTAGTAGATGTTGCAGAACGTTTGTTCCCAGAAAAGAAGAAGGAGTTTGAGAAAGTGAGCTTATCGCGACGTACTGTTGTTCGATGTATAGATATGGTGGCTAGTGAAAAATGGTAGATTGGCTGGTTTTCAAGTATTTTCGATCGCTTTGGATAAAAGTACCGATTCCTCTGACGCAGCCCAGTTAGCTCATTTTATACGAGGTGTTGATGAAGAATTTATAGTGACAGGAATTACTGGTTTTGCGGCGACTACAAGGGACCACTACTGGAAAAGATATTTTTGCCGAGATGCAAAGTACTTTCAAGCAATATGGTTTGAAGTGGTGTAAATTAGTTGGAGTGTGCACAGATGGTGCGCCTTCAATTCACGAAAAGGTTTTATCGGAATTCTGAAGGAAAGAGCAACCGCTATGAATGTGCAAGAATGTGATTTAATAATTCTGCATTGCATTATTCACCAACAAAACTCGTGCTCTAAGTCCATTCGACTGAAGAACGCTATGGATGTGGTAAGAAGTACCATTAATTTCATTATCTATCATGCGGTCTTAACCATCGCCATTTTAAAGCATTTTTGGATGAACTCTCTTGAGAACACGATGATGTGACGTACTACTGCGAAGTAAGGTGGCTAAGCAAAGGTAAAATGCTAAAAAGATTATATGACCTCAGAAAAGAAATAGCTGATTTTATGGAAATGAAAGAGGAAACATTGCCGCAAATTTGTGATCGAACATGGCTTTGTGACTAGGCATTACTGGTAAACATCACAGGATACTTAGACGACGTGAAGCTTCAAAAACAAGGGCAAATGGTAAATCAGCTGTACAGTCATCTTTAATCTTTTCAAAACAAAATTCGCTTGTGGGAAACACAAATGAGAAGTAAAAACTTAATTTTTTAACATTATCCAGTCACGAAAACATTGAATACGGTTGCTATGCTGAAGAACTGAGGCTACTGTCACAACAATTCACTGATCGGTTTTCCGATTTTAAGAATGGATAGCACTTTCAATATTTTTGCAAATCCTTGTAAGTGTAATGTGGAAGATGCTCCGCTTCACCTACAAATGGAGTTGATCGAGCTTCAAGAAGACTCATATTTGAAGTCTTATCTAATTGAGCTCCAATTTTGCACAAAAGTTAAATCTGTTGCAAGGATAAACTGGATGGCGGAACACAGTGTTGGCATAGTGAAATGTTTAAAAAATCACTGTGAAAAAACTATATATCCAACTGACTTGAAATTTTGCATAGAAACCAAATGTGATAAAGAGCTAAACTGGTAAAAATTTAGTGCGAATCCTATATGTAAAAAATGGGGACACAAAAAACTGTTTAAAAATTTGCAAAAATTCCATTTCCTGGAATAAAACTTCTTTTATAAAGGAAAATAATAAACGACATAGCTTGATCTTTTTAAATTAAAGAATATCTTAATAATGTAAAAAGTAGAAAATAATTTAAAAAATCGGTAAATTTCCTATACCCGGAATTTCCCTAGTTATGATTTTTTTCCATTTGTTGGAAATAGTGAAGTGTGACCCAATTTAGTTCAATACATGGTCACATATTATATGTGTTACATATACTGTCTTTTCAAACATTTTTATTGTGCGCCATTTTGTTATCATATTGGATTCCTACCAACATTTTACCAGTTTCTTTCTACCTATGCCACACTTGACTTTTGGGCATATTTTAAAATAAATTCAATAAGCAGTTCTTATATTGACACATACCGCCATTTTGTTACGTTATGTTGAATTCGTACCAGTCTCATTTTCACATTTAATTTTTCTGCAAAATTTAAAGTAAACTGAACAAGATTTTTTTTACGCTGTGACGTGAATTGATAGACAGACAGACGGACCGACGGAAGATGTGAAGATATGTAAAACTTGAGATGGTGATATTTTTCACGATTAAAAACATTTTATTTGGACGCCATTGTGTTCGGCCATCTTGATTTGGTACCACAATTTTATTAATTGACCCCTATACTCCAATTAGTTATGGCATTCAATTTAAAATCAATCCATTAAATAATTTTTTCAGGTTGAATTTTTAAATATTTTATTAAGCCGCCATTTTATTTCGCCATCTTGGATTCGTATCAAAATTTTACCAGTTGATTCCAAAATAATTACTTGATGTTTGTGCAAAATTTGAGATAAATTGGGTAGTTTTTTAATAATAATTAAAATAATTTCACTAGGCCGGCATTTTGTTTCGCCGTATTGGATTTTTACCAAATTATTTCCGGATCATCCCCATATGACCCTTAATTTTTGATCAAAATTTGAAGTCAATTGGGTGAGTAGTTTGCGGCAAACTTATCGACAGACGGACCGACGGAATTGATAAAACATATTTTTTGGCATCTAGGGACGCTAAAACGTGAAGATATGTAAAACCCTGATTTTTATCAAAATGTTACCAGGTCATCCTCATATGACCCTTAATTTTTGACCAAAATTTGAAGTCAATCGGGTAAGTAGTTTTTTAGCCATGCCGCAAACAAACAAACCGACAGACAGTCTGACGGAATTGAGAGAACATGATTTTCGGCATTTAGGAACCCTGAAACGTGACGATCTGAAAAAATCTCAGAGCATGATTATTTCACGATTACAATACTTCCCTTTTATGAGGGAAGTAAAAAAGTAGCTGTCCGAGATAAAGATATATGTTTAAATTATTAACACAAATATGAGCATTCAAAGTGATACCAGATTTCTAACTATTCCGTCATTTTTTTTGAGAAGTGTATTTTATTCATTTTGTTATCCAAAACTATTAATTAGATCATGGGAATATGTAAAAAATATGTATATGTAAAACAAATTTAACCATTGAATGACCCTTATTTGAAAAAGTGCAATCTGGCAACACATAATAAATATTACAAGCCAGACAAATTGTTTTTGCTATTGTAAACGGACAAAAAAAGTACGTTGTTAAGCAAAAAACTATTTTATTTGTACTTACTTATTCAGGCGCTGAGATTAGTGCTATAGTGATATTCCTGTTTATGTAGTTGCAACAGTTTATAGCCAAATATTTTTAGGTAAAAGAACGATTAAACATTATTTGTATCATTTCCAGCCAACTATTTTTCTTAAAATGTTCTTTTTGCCGTCATGAAAGACATAGTGTGCCATGGCCGTGTGGTTTGCAAACAAACTTTATTTTATTGCCGTGCATGTAGTTTACGATGTGTAAGTGGCGCAAAATTAAAAACAATGTAAGTATTTTTAATTAACTTATTATTATTGATATTATAGTATTGGTTTTCTAATTTAAAGGTAAATTGATAAAACGGCGATAAAAATTTAAGATCTAATACAATGACGTAATCTAACTATCGTTCAATTTGTGTAGCATTCAGAGAATAAATTGCAATGTTTCTGCCTTTTCAAAAAATCTCGTAATTCTTAAATCTGTGTAACGCCAAAGCATCCCTTGAGTGTTGACTCCCTGTCATATAAGACTTTTTACTCTAGATTATTTGTATTTTTACCTGTTAAAAAATTCGCCGTCATGGGTCTTGTGTCGTTAACGAACCGTATTTGTAGTTTCTTTAATATATGTATAGAGTAGATTAAAAGTGAAAACTCGTAACATTTTTCACTTTTTTGTACCAATAATCACCAAAAAGAATTGTTTTATTCTTCTTCCGATCTCATTTATTTAAAGTTTACCGTAGTTTGAAGAAGTTTTATGCTTGTGTGCCTTTACAAATTACTAAAAAATAGTTTTCACTAGCTTTCATTGCCAATAAAACATAAATAACTTATATGTACCTACTTTGTTTTTATATTTCTAAATTTTAAAAATAACTATTTCACATCTAGAAGAGAATTATTAAGTCTTAAATGTCCAATGCGACATATGTGGACAGTGTTGTCATGTTGCAAGCAGATTTTCAAATAGTTTATTTATTTTGGTTAGGTTAGGATTGGTTAGGTTTGCTGGAAAGAAAGCGCGCGGTAGCTCCCCAACAAAATTTTGGGTCTATATTAAAGCAAGGATTTTTTAAACAATTATTTAGCAATTTAGTAAAATTTGCGAACTATTTTGATTTTTTTTTGGGAAAAAAGTGAGAAATGTTACAAGTTTTTAGTTTTAATGTAGGCTATCATTTAAAATTAAAGAAAGAGACAAATGCGTGGGTTCGTTGACAAAAGACCCTGTTTTAGGGCCCTAGATGCCGAGAAACATGTTTTCTTAATAATGTCAGTCTGTTCGCGGTATAGCTAAAAAAACTACTAATCCGATTGACTTCAAATTTTGGTCAAAAATACGAATTTAAAATGGCGAAACAAAATAGCGGCTAATAAGATATTTAAAAATTCTGCCTGAAAAAACTAGTTAATGGATTCGTTTCAAATTTTGTGTAATAATTAATTGTGGTATAGAGACAAACTGGTATAATGGTGGTACGAATTCAAGATGGCGGCCAAATAAAATGTTTGTGATCGTGAAAAAACATTTTGGTGCCAAAAAACGTAATTATTCGCGGCATAGCTAAGAACTATTTACTATTGACTTGAAAAATCAAATATGGCGAAACAAAATGGCGTTCTAATGAAACGGTAAAAACATTATTGGTAAAGAACTACTTATCCATATTTACCTCAAATTTTGCAGAAAAATCAGTACTATATAGAAATTAACTGTGAAAATTGTGGTACGAATTTAAAATGGCGAAACAAAATAGCGACTAATAAGATATTTAAAAATTCTGCCTGAAAAAACTAATTAATGGATTCGTTTCAAATTTTGTGTAATAATTAATTGTGGTATAGAGACGAACTGGTATAATGGTGGTACGAATTCAAGATGGCGGCCAAATAAAATGTTTGTGATCGTGAAAAAATCATCCTTTTACATATCTTCACGTTTTAGCGTCCCTAATTGCCAAATTTTATGTTTTATCATGAAAACACATTGTATTTTTCCATCCGTGAAGGAGTAAAAATCAACATATATATATATATATAAGTATATATATATATATATATATATATATATATATATATATATATATATATATATATATATATTCATATATATATATATATATATATATATATATATATATATATATATATATATATATATATATATATATATATATATATTCATATATCGGTCTATCGAATATGTGTCTGTCAGTTCGCTGCATCGCCTTAAAACTACTTACCCGATCGACTTCAAATTTGGTAACTACGTATTAGATTAATTTCAAAATTTGTGTAAGCATTAAGTGTGATATAAAGATAAACTGGCAACTTTGTGGTACGAATTCAAGACGGAGAAACAAAATGGCGGCCAAATAAAATGTTTAAAAAAATCAACGTAAAAAATCTTCTTATTCCATTGATTTTTAAGTTTTCCAGAAAAATTAATTAATCCAATATGTGGAACAAAATGACGCACAATAGCGAAAACTATATTGATCACACTTCTCTATTCCTAATAAAAGGAAAGATTGATAACGAGGGGAGTTCCGTCTAAAGGAAATGTACCGATTTTTACTTTCCTCGTAAAAGGGAAGAATTGTAATCGTGAAAAAAATTACCCTCCGAGATTTTTTCAGATCTTTACTTTTCAGGGTACCTAAGATACCGAAAAACATGTTTTCTCAATTCTGTCGGTCTATCTGTTTGCGGCATAGCTAAGAACTACTTACCCGATTGACTTCAAATTTTGTTAAAAAATTAAGGCTTATATGGGGATGACCTGGTAACATCTTGGTAAAATCCAATATGGCAAAACAAAATGGCGGCCTAGTGAGATATTCAAAAAAGTATTACTAAAAAAACTACTTATCCAATTTATCTCAAAAATCAAGTATTATGCATGTAGGAATCAACTAGTAAAATTTTGGTATGAATCCAAGATAGCGGAACAAAATGGCGGCTTAGTAAAATATTTAAAAACTCAGCCTGAAAAACTTCTAAATGGACTGATTTGAAATTGTGCGCCGTAGATTATTGTGGTATACAGATGAACTAGTACAACTGTGGTACTAATTCAAGATGGCGGAACAAAATGGCGGCTAAATAAAATATTTGTAATCGTGAAAAATGACCCTCTTAGGTTTTACGTATCTTCACCTTCTAGCGTCCCTTGATGCCAAAAAATATTGTTTATCAATTCCTTTGGTTCGTCTGTCGGTTTGTCTGTCATTTCACGGCATAGCTTAAAAACTACTTATCAGATTGACTTCAAATTTTAGTCAGAAATTAGGGGTCATATGAGGATATTTTTTGTAAAAATTCAATATGGCGAAACAAAATGGCGGCCTAGTGAAATGTTAAAAAAATTATTATTAAAAAACATATCATATTGGGATCAGGTGTAATATTTTGGTAAAAATCCTAGTGAAACAGTAAAAAAATTATTACTGACATACTAATTATCCAATTTACCTCAAATTTCGCATAAAAATCAAGAGTTATATAGAAATGAACTGGTAATATTTTGCAAGCAAAACAAAATGGCGGCCTAATAAAATATTTAAATAATCAGCCTAAAAACAATTCTTATTAGATTAATTTCAAATTTTGTGCATTAAGTGTGATATAGAGATAAACTGGTACGAATTCAACATATATATATATATATATATATATATATATATATATATATATATATATATATATATATATATATATATATATATATATATATATATATATATATATATATATATATATATATATATATATATATATATATATATATATATATATATATATTTCATATATATATATATATATATATATTAAATATTTCAAATTTCAAATTCTTTTATTGGTAGATCAAGTACCTAACATAAAACAGTTTTCATGGGCTAATTCAATTTCAACTACAACTACCGAAAGATAAAATGTATTTAAAGTACAATATTTCAGATGCAGATAATTATTTGTATTCAATTATCCAAGTATTTTACTTGAAGTACTGACAGCTCAGCGATCACGTCACGCTGACCAGCTTCAACTAGCCAGACGAAAAATTTTTTTTAGAATGCGCATTTCTTAGTGAATTGTTTAGCAATTGCGTTTCTCTCCCTTGTCCTTTCCAGATGTCCAGACAATATTTAACATACTCTTCAGCTATACTTCTATCTTTCCCAATAAGTGAGAGAAAGTGAATGCACTTTACAAGAAAATTTAAAGCAACTGGAATAATAAAATGATAAATAAAAAAAAATGTAATGAATTAAGTATCATTAATACAAAATTTAAAAAAATATTATAAAAATCTTATCTATAATACAAAATTAAAGCTTTTGACAAAATTTCTTCTATTTATAATTCTAATCAATGTTTCGACCTATCCAGTTAAGAAAATGTGTTACTCTTGTATAAACTCCTGGAAAACCCGCTTCGGCACACCGGAAACCATAAGATACGACTCCTATGAGGTAAAATTGGATTTCTTTGTGTCCCACCTTTCCAAACATAAGAGGGCCTGAAATAGTTTTTTAATTTAAATTTAAAAATGCAACCTTTTGAGCAACAAAATTATTAAACAAATTTTTATTTCAACAAAACCAAGTTAAATTTAAATAACTGAATTAGTCTAACCTCCTGAATCTCCTTGACAAGCATCTTTGTTACCTTGGGGATAACCAGCACAAAGTATGCGCTCATCTATAACACTTCTGTTTCTATAGACGTTATCACAGTTACTGTTTGGTAGTACAGGAATTGTAGCAAGCTGTAGAGTTGAACTCGTGGGACCATCTGAAATGTAAATTTAAATAAACATATCATAAAGCGGATCTCAACAATTTTCATCCAACATCTCAAACTCAAATACAATTTATTCATCAAAACAAAAATCTCAAAAATTACATTTTTCTTTTAATTAAATATTTCATTTTGGTATTTGATAACACAATACACAGAAAAACTGTGCATTTGTGGCACGACAAAATATTCTAAAGTAAAATACCTAAATTGTAATACTAACAGCAAAATAACAATAAATAAGTGTTAATACACGATATAAGTCACGCAGCAAGTAAACAAAACACTCGAAAAACAATGCAGCGAAGCAGAGACCCGCATAAGCGCAAGGGAAAAAGATACAAGAGGCTAAGTGGTATGACAATACTTAGAAAAACAAATACTAGAATGACAAATGTTAGAATTAATGTAGGTAGGCCAGCATAACATACTAATTTGTCTAAGCAAAGGAAAAAAATACACATGATTAATTTTCAGATATTTGTGTTTCCAAAAGATGAATTTTTATAAATTTATTAAATATAAATGGTTATAATTCTTTAACAATATTAGGCAAATTATTCCACATTTGAACTGACACAAACGCAAATAATTTTTGGAAGTTTGCAGTTCTATGTTGAGGTTTTCAAAATGCCATTATTATTTAAGCGCATATAAGAATTCTGAATTTTTTGTATACTATGAGACAAACTTTTTGTTAACGAGTCACTGTAAACAACATCTCGTAGTCAAATAAAGATAAAACGAGGGTATTGCATAAACAGTATTTAGTCGCTGAGGGTAAACAATTTTTTAAATTATAAAGTTTTTTTAAATATGCTCTTTTGAGCTAATTTTTTATATGGGTTTGAAAGGTCAACCCTACATCAAAATAAATGCCTACATTTTTTTGCTTCCTTGACTATTGGTAACCGTATAATTAATATGTATATTAAAATTATTAGAGTCAATAATATTATTATTCCTGTGATATCCAAAAAAGAGAATGCAAGATTTTTGGCATTTAATTTTAAATTGTGGTCTCTCGCGTAAATATTTATTTTTTCTAAATCTACATTAAGCTAACAACTCGGGTTTCAAAAGATTCGTATCAAATGTGATGTCCTTTTTTAACCAATTTATTATGTCTACTTTTGTAGGGGCAGATGAAGGTTGTTTCTCTATAAGAACACTATGATATGGCGCACTATTGATTACTATTAAAGATGGCTCTTCTAAATTTGGATCTAACTGAGTTGAGACCCATTTAGTAAATATACTAGTATTCATTTCACCATCGTAATCCATTGTCATTGATTTTGAACAGAACACTAAGCTGGCATTCTGAACAAAACCTTTTGAAGATCCAGCATGATGAATGATAAAACGCTTACCATCATACCCTTCTGGCTTTTGTACACTTTTTATGTTTTGATCTTGCCATGATATTATTTTATTTCCTTTGGCATAAATCCATGTTTCGTCTAGGAAAATCAATTGTCGCTGTACACTATTTATTTACTGTACCTGCATTATAGGCCGGGGCGTGCGGTGAAATTTTAAGAAGGGGAAGCAATTTTTAGAAACTTACCTATTTGTAATGTAATTCGATTCTTCGATCATTTTTTGCAAATTCGTCAATGACGTCATCATAAAAACGTCGATGCTCCGACAGACACATTGTGGAGAAGTTTATATTCAATGGACAACAGTTATGTATGCGAAAGTCTCTCCTGCCCCGTTGAATTCCTCACGAAATTTTTTATACGTTTAAGTGTTAAAAAATTGCGTTCTACTGATGAACTTGTGGCAGGTATTGTCAATATTAATTCACACAATTTCGA
Source organism: Kuschelorhynchus macadamiae (assembly GCA_030620095.1). Classification (NCBI taxonomy): domain Eukaryota; kingdom Metazoa; phylum Arthropoda; class Insecta; order Coleoptera; family Curculionidae; genus Kuschelorhynchus; species Kuschelorhynchus macadamiae. The sequence goes on from JAUTXW010004784.1 coordinate 686,404, forward strand.
CACTTCGGTGTAGGCATCTTCCAGTTCCTTGTCTTTTAAAAATTGCATTAGTTCCTTAGCGTTATTTTTTGCGCTAATGTCATCAGTTTCGTAAAACACTTTTAGTTCAGATCGCAGTAACACTCGGTCGAAGAACTGGCCATAATGAAGAAGAAGAGATTTAAACGCATCTTCTGGAAAACTTTTTCCTTTAAATTCATCAAAATTGTAGAGCTCGAGGACTTTCAAATCATTTAAACCGTTAAATCTATAGTTTATTTGTTGCTGAATTTGATCGATTATTTCATAAAAGAGGCGTCTGTATGATGTTTAAACATCTCCCACCTTGTCTGTTAGAAGACGCTTGGCTTGTGGGGGTGTCCCATTTTCGTAGGTTTTACGGGGTTTCCAGCTTATGAGTAGAGATAGAGAGATGCGGTTTTCGCGACACCGTGCTACTTTTCGATGAAACTAAAGAGGCCGCAAACAGATTTGCCCTAACCATTTTAGTTTCCGTGCTACAGGGTGATTTTGAAAATTTGTCATTTTCGGACACCCCCTGTAACTCAGCTATCCTAAAATATATTTAAAATGTTTCAACTGGTATTTATAGATTTTTTCACGTAGAATTCAGTGGCGTACTCAGATTTTTGCTGAGAGTCATAGTTTTTGACATATTGGCATAACCTGCTATTTTTTAAATGGGACACCCTATATATTATTTTTTCATCTTATTCTTCGTGTCGAGAGCTTTTCAAAAACATACCATAAGTCATATTTATTTTCATAAATAACATGAAAAAATGCATTTTTCTTTAAACGGATTTATGGCATAGCAGATCAATCGAAATAAGAGAAGGTGGCTGTGGAGCCATGGAAAAAGTTAACAAATATTTATTAACGAAATAACAAAGTAACAGCATCAGAAAAAATTAGGAAGTAGGTAAAAGGTAATAATTATAATTTCATTAAAACTACAAATATTGTTCAAATTGTAGACCATTATGTGTTCTACAAGTGTGACAAACTTTAAAAATTCTTTTTAATGCATTTTCTATTGTAAATGACTGTCTTTGTAACTCTGCAAAAGCATTTTCGGTGGCCATTCTTAGTTGTTCTAAGTTTTCGTATCGCCTTACATAAACCTTGTTTTCTAAATAACCCCACAAAAAGAAATCTAAAACTGAGAGGTCAGGGGATCGTAGTGGCCATCGAACAGGTCCGTGTGTTCCTATCCATCTTCCAGGAAAATGGTCGTTAAGCCAGTTTTGACTTATTCTGGCATTGTGGGCTGGAGCTCCGTCTTGCTGGAAATAAATCCTATTTAGTTGAGCCAAGGGAACATCATCCAAAATTCCTAATGCGTCTTCTAGGATTCGCACGTAACCAATCGAATTCACATTTCCTTCATATATTTGGTAAACTATTTTTCGGTTGAAAATAAAACAGGAGACATTGAATCCAAATCTGCCCTGACGCTCCCTAGGAAAAATAACATGGTTGTTTTCTTGACTCCAAAATCGCGTGTTGTGTCTATTTAAAATCCCTGAACTAGTAAAATGTGCCTCGTCTGACCAAATAATCTTTTTTTCAAAATCGATATTTTCTGCCTTCATATTTATAAACCAATTGCAGAACTCCAATCTGCGCTCTGCATCACCAGGATGCAGATGATGCATAAGTTTGTATTTATAGGGTTTGAATTTGTGCTTTTTCAAAATTTTCTGCACTTTGGTTTTCGGTACACCCGCCTCTTCGTCTATTTTCCTGCAAGATGTTTCAGGAGCTGTCTGAACGAGGGCTAAAACGTTAACCTCAGATTCTTCGTTGTCTTTATTGTAAGTTCTCGATCGAGGCTTGTTAAAAGATCCATATTGGCAAAGATTATTTTTAATTTTTTGAAAAATTCTTTTTTCTGGTTGTCTTCTCTCGGGATATCTAAGATAAAATAAAGCGAACCAATAAAGTCAAAATGCAGGAAGATAAAAAAGAACTAACCTGTTCAGATAAAGCTCTGCCGCCTGATCTGCATCTTCATTAGACAATATAAAACACGCGTTCATATCATATTTCTCAAAATATTCAAATTTTTGATTCTGAGCCATATTAAAAACAATAATTATAATAGACGTCAAGAAAAATTTAAACGCAATAATGCCAAAAATGACAGCAGTAATGGCTGCCTGATCATATTTTTGTTGGCGTTGCCATGGCTACCACAGCCACCTTCTCTTATTTCGATTGATCTGCTATGCCATAAATCCGTTTAAAGAAAATGCATTTTTTCATGTTATTTATGAAAATAAATATGACTTATGGTATGTTTTTGAAAAGCTCTCGACACGAAGAATAAGATGAAAAAATAATATATAGGGTCTCCCATTTAAAAAATAGTAGGTTATGCCAATATGTCAAAAACTATGACTCTCAGCAAAAATCTGAGTATGCCACTGAATTCTACGCGAAAAAATCTATAAATACCAGTTGAAACATTTTAAATATATTTTACGATAGCTGAGTTACAGGGGGTGTCCGAAAATGACAAATTTTCAAAATCACCCTGTAGCACGGAAACTAAAATGGTTAGGGCAAATCTGTTTGCGGCCTCTTTAGTTTCATCGAAAAGTAGCACGGTGTCGCGAAAACCGCATCTCTCTATCTCTACTCATAAGCTGGAAACCCCGTAAAACCTACGAAAATGGGACACCCTGTACATGTAACGTCATCGTTTTCTCCCAAAATAGGTCAAAGTCATTTTTTGGCATAACTTGGACTTAAAATCATCTACTTTTTTTAGGCAAAAAGCAATATCATTTGTTTTAGTTTATAATATATTAAAAACATTGTCCGAGAATGGAAATGTTTCTGAAAATATGTTCAACAAATAATTAAAATTAAAATCTCGTTTCAAACAATCCAAAAACCCCCTCGAACTATTTATTGCTTCTGAGTCCCACGTTTCGTTAGTTTCTATTATATTCTCAAATAGTTCAATCAGTGATTCACGATTTTCAGATACTCTTAACACAAGTATTCCATTATAGTTCCACCTAGTAGGAGCTACTTTGGGCAATCGTTTATGGACAATGGAGTCCAAAGCTTGTGTACGTTTTGTTGACTTGGAAAAAAGAGCAGCCATGCCACTTAAAGTAACGAAAAATACTTTACATTCTTTAATGTGATTGATGGACTGGGATAAAACTAGATTTAATTTATGAGTGAAACAATGGACAAATACAGCACTTGGGAAAGTTTCTCGAACTTTAGCTTGCAGAACCCCTAATTGTCTTGCCATCACTGCCGCTCCATCATAGCTTTGAGCAACTAATTTTTTCTCTCCATTAATTTCTTTAGTAACGTTATAAACTACGATATATAATGCATCTGCTGTACGATTTTCGGACACATAACACCCCTTTCACGACCTCGAATACCACACGAATTCTGCATAAGCTGGATTCTTTTGACATCACAGTCCAAAAGGCAGGGTCCATACAGCACATCGCAGTAGTTAAAGTGCGATAAGACGATGGAATCACAAAGTAACTTTTTAGCACTATCAGTAAGGAGGGCGCGTTGATTAAAAATCAGTTTAAGATTAGCAAATGCCCTCTTAACACACTTATTTATATGCTCCGAGAACCTAAGATTAGTGTCTATTAGGAGACCTAAATTTTTAGCAGTATTACAAGTATTCAAGATCTTACCATTTATACTAATTTTAAGAAGATTCTGGTTTTGATCTCGTGACTGTGTCCGACACCAAACAACAAAATTTGTGATTTTGCTGGATTTATTTCCAAGCAATGCGCCCTTGACGCTCTCATAAGAACATTTAGATCATGCGCCAATTTATCATTAGCCTCCAAGATCCCACTAGGTTTAAAAGAAAAATACAATTGAGTGTCATCTGCATAGAAATGCCCAGAACAATACCGTAAATATGTTATAAGTTGTGATGTGTAAAGAGTGAAAAGCAATAGGGCAAACTTTTGATATTTTCCATAAGCTAGGAACAGTTCCTTTTCATAAACATAAATTTACTCTAGAAACATTCATATATTTACGTAAAAACCAAGCTTTAAGAAGAGAAATATGGGTTTTTTTCAATTAATGCCCTTCCTCATCCTTTCTAAACTTAAATCACAATTCATTCAGCAGAATACGCAGAGAGGTATCACCAGTCTGTACAATTTCTTTAATTTTTAGCTCTTCATTTAGGCCCTTAATAGTTACACGTTTTCCTAAAAAGAAAAGAATGGGTTACGAATATCGTTAAAATAAAAATCATATTTGATAAGCAATTCATTATCACCACAATCATTTAAATTGGGTTAGTTGAGGGAAATATTAGTCACTGCCTAAAGGAAACTTACTGTCTTTGTACATGTCATATAACGTATTTCGACCAGCCATTTTAGTGCTTTCGGTAAATCAGTTGTCATGGCTCTTAGGTAACGTTTGCTTTTAGAATGTCTAGATAAAGAAAGAACTGGATTGTTTTCTTTACTTTTTCGAATCGTATAAACAGTCTTGCGCAAAAAGCAGCTGCGACCTCTAAAATTCAATAATTTATTAACATAAATATTTCGTCTTTTGTATCTTGAAAAAAGTTATTTACCTCTTGAACATATGTTACAGGTTCTAAAGGTCCTCCATTGCTTTTCTCCAACTCAAAATATTCACCGAGGTGAAGTACCAATTGCTGGTCTTGCCTATGTAGAATTTTTACAGGCATTTTCTGCAAAATTATCTTAATAAATGAAAATAAATGAAATAAATAAAAATACAGGATATTATTAGGTGTTATTATATGAATTTGTTTGCAGGTTAGAAATTAATTGGATAAATAAAAACCGATAATAATACTTACCCATGTTTTGAAATTTCAAAAGAGTAACTGACAAATATCATTATTGACAATCGCACTAGTCAAGCAAATGCTTTTATTGCGGTAGACATTCACTTACAGAATTAAAGGTGTTTAATACTTGTAATAGGCAAAGATGGACTCAATAAGGCATGTGTGTGTTGTTTTCGGTAAATGATGACGCACGGGTAACACAAAGATAAGACAGAAAAAACTGTAGAACCCCAAAAATTTAAGAGTTTTAAGCAAATACATTTTCTTGAAAGGTGTGTAGAGCGTTCTCTTCTTTAAGAAATTGTTTTTAAAAATTACTCACTAAAGTATAATGCTCCCCACCCAGCAACAAATGGCGTTTTCTTCAAATATGATTGGTTTCTTTTATCGCTTTCCCAAGGAAGACAAATGGGCCAAACTCCATCTGAAAAAAATGTTGAATTAGTGAATAATTTGGTTCATTCTCCATTTTGCTGGAAACGATTGAACTATTTTTTAAACAAAGCTGCGCGTTTTAGTACGGCCGAATATATTGGCGAAAAATTGAAATTTATTCAAACATACTTTTCGATTGTGTAACATTAGTATTCTAGTACCTAAAAATCGGTAAATTTCCTTTACCTGGAGCTTCCCTCGTTATGAATATTTCCTTTTATTAGGAATAGTGAAGTGTAACCCAATTTAGTTCAGAACATAGTCATTTAGTAACACATTATTTATTGGGTGCCATTTTGTCACTTTCTACTATATGCCAGACTTTAAATAATTTAAAATAAATTCAATAAGTAGTTTTTACACTCTCACACACCGCCATTTTGTTACGTCATGTTGAATTGGTGCCAATTTATCCCTATATCACATTTAATTTTTTTTCAAAGTTTAAAATCAGTTGAATAAGATTTTTTTACGTTGATTTTTTTAAAAAAATATTTAGCCGTCATTTTGGGCATCTTGAATTCGTACGACAATTTTACTAGTTTATCTATGTATCACACATAATTTGAAATTAATCTGAGTTTTTTCTAGGACGATTTTAATTATTTTGTTAGGCTGCCATTTTGTTTTGTTACTTTATATCCCTACTAAAAAGTTACCAGTTCATTCATATTTAACACTTGATTTTTCTGCAAAATTTGAGGAAATTGGATAATTATTTTTTTTTAGTAATAATTTTTTTAAGTTTTATTAGGCCGTTATCTTGTTTCTACATATTGGATTTTTACCAAAATATTACCAGGTCATCCCCATATGACCCTTAATTTTTGACTAAATTTTGAAATCACTCTGATGAGTCGTTCTTAAGCTATGCTGCGAATTGACAGACAGACAGATGGACCTATTGATAAAAATGTTTTTTTAATATTTATCTAGAGACGCTAATACCTGAAAATATGTAAAATCTGAGAGAGTAATTTTTACAAGATTACAAATATTTCATTAGGCCACTATTTTGTTTCGCCATCTTGAGTTAGTACCACAGTTTTACTAGTTCATCTCTATATCACAATTAGTTATGGCATACAATTTGAAATCATCCCATTAAGTTGTTTTTCAGGCTAAATTTGTATTTATTTTATTAATCCGCCATCTTGGATTCTTACCAAAATTTTACCAGTTGACTTCTACATGTTACTTGATTTTTGTGCAAAATTTGAGATACATTGGATATGTAGTTTTTTATTAATATTTTTTTAACATTTCATTAGACTGCCATTTTGTTTTGCCATATTGGATTTTTAAAATGTTATCAGGCCATCCCCATATGACCATTAACTTTTGGCTAAAATTCAAGTCAATCAAGTAAGTAGATTTTAGCTATACCGCGAATTGACAGACCTACAGGCAGACTGACGAAATTGGAAAACATGTTTTTCGGCATCAAGGGACCCTGAAACGTTACAGTTATACGAGGGAAGTAAAAAATATTTGGCCACCATTTTGTTCCACCATCTTAAATTCGTACCACAACTTTATCAGTTTATCCCTATATCACACTTAATGTTTGCAGAAAATTTGAAATTATTCTAATAAGTAGTTATTTTCAGGGCGATTTTTTAAATATTTTATTAGGCCGCCATTTTGTTTTGTTATCTTATATTCATACCAAAATGTTGCCAGTTCATTCCTATGTGACACTTGATTTTTGTGGAATTTTTTGGAAATTGGATGATTGGTTCTTTTGTGGTAACATTTTTTTAACGTTTCACTAGGTCGCTTGTTCGGGCACATAGGATTTGTACCAAAATATTACCAGGTCATCCCCATATGACACTTAATTTTTGACTAAAATTTCAAGTCAATCGGACGGACCGACGGAATAAATAAAACATATTTCTGGCATCTGAGGACGCTAAAATCTGCAATAATGTAAAACCTGAGAGGGTGATTTTTTCACGATTACTGATAATTTATTTGGCCACCATTTTATTCCACCATCTTGAATTAATACCAGAATTTTACTAATTCATCTTTTTCCCACAATTAGTTTTTACACACAGTTTGAGAACTGTCCATTGCGTATTTTTTTCGGGCTGAATTTTTAAATATTTTATTAACCCGTCATTTTGTTCCGCTATCTTGGATGCATACTAAAATTTTGCCAGTTGATTCCTACATAATACTTGATTTTTGTGCAAAATTTGAGATAAATTGGATAAGTAGTTTTGTAGTAATCCCCATATGACTCTGTATTTTTGATGAATATTTGAAGTTAATCGGGTAGGAATTTAGGTTTGAGAAGTTCTCTAATGTTGAAAATATTACTAGCAGAAAATAGCTCTTTATAATACGAGTTTTGAAGAAGGGCTACTTTAGACAGTCTTTATGAAGATTGTTCACCTAGACAAAGCTAACGTGGATTGGCATAGAAACATCAATTAACCAACAAGGCTCATGGATAATTAAAAATACTCACCCAAATTTTCAGTACTTCTAGCAAGAGTCAATATGGCTATGTCATTTGTAAATTTGGTGCTACTGTAACTTTCGTGGATTTTTGCATTGATGATTTGTATATCGGTTGGATGAGCTCCATCTTTGTCATCGTATAGGTCTAGTTCTCCAACCCTGGCTAAATATCTAAAAAACATTAACAATTAAGGACCTCATATTTTATTATATCAAGATATACTTAATTTTATGTATTTATATTTTTTTCTTATTTTTATGGGATAAATGACTTCCTATAGGACATGAATTAATGTACACTTAGTATTGTTGCTTGAAATAGCTGAAGGCGTATGTAAAACCAATAGCTAATATTAATAGATTTCAATATAACCTTCTAAGTGTAATAATATGTTTTTTTTCGAGAAAAAATTATTTTATGTACAATTCCCCAAGACGTTAACCACCATCCACCACAACCACTAAAAAGTAACTAAAAGTTTAAAGTAAATTTTTGTCAAAACCAACGTTGATATATTAACTGTATTCACATAGAAATCTCTTTTTTATAATTATCGGATGTAACAATTATAGCGTGTTTTTTTCATTCATTTTTTTTTTCAATTCAAGATGGCCGCCGTTTAGTTTGTTTATGTTTTGCGTGTGTGAAAAGTTGTGAATTTTATATTAAAATCGGCCGAAAATTTCGATCTTGACATTATAAATGATTAAAGTAAACATTTTAACACTACCGCAAATGTTTGCAAAAATCTACAAGTAAATTTACGATGGCGGGCAGTCAAGACGTAATAGTCGGTGACTCGTCAAAAATTTGTAAATATTGTCAAAAAATAGTTTCTAATGCAGTAGCTAAATGTGTAAATTGTGACTCAATGTATCACACTTCATGTGCTTTAAGAATATCTGGATTGATTGCAGTAGGAAAGCAAAATTTGGTTAAATGTTGTTTGAAAGAGGATGAGGTTATGCAGGGAAAAATAGTATCTGATAGTGTTAAAAAGCTACTAGAAGCAAAAAATGATATACAGAAAGTTAAGGATGACCTTATTTCAGAGCTGAAGGGAAAGGAAGTCTTATTGCATAAAAATATTAAACTTCTAGAAGACAAAATAGAGTTTCTACAAAAACGTAAACAATACCCGGAAAACGTCGATCATGGACGCCTTGAAGGTTCGAAGCATGTACATTTGAATAATTTGTCCATCAGCAACCCTGGCAATCAACAATCCATTGGAATGGTGGAGCAAACTACTCTCAGAAGGCAGCCGCTAAGTAGCCCTGGTCCTAGTGTAATTATGAAGAAAAAAGTGACAAATGATAATAGCCATAAAAGTATGAATCTTAATATCCGTAATACTCAACGAAATGTAATATCCTCAAAAGCAGTCAGTACCGCTCTCGAGCAGGTACAAGCTGCCACTAAATTCAAGGAAATCCAAGAACTAGCTCAACAACCCCCTGTAGATGATAATCAGGGTTGGCAAATTGCAAAACGTCGACAGAGACGATATGTGGTAGGGCGCAATGAAAATTGTAATGATTTCCAGGCTGTACCCAAATTTGTATTCCTTCATGTGACACGGCTTCTTCCAGGAACAAAACCGGAACAACTTAGGGCATTTTTGGAACCAAACTTTCCAAAAGGGGTTGAGTGTGAAATACACGGGTCAAAGAGACCTGAACACTATACATCTATGAAGGTCTCAATCAGACAAGAAGATTTTAAAAACGCTTGGAGGCGAGAGGTATGGCCTAATGGGGCCCTTGTCTCAAAGTTTTTCATGAAAAAGAGGATGCTGCCACACCAGATAGATCCTCAGGTTCAGGACTCATAAGTAGTGAAACACAAAATCATCTTCAGATAATTAATATTTATTACCAGAATGTACGTGGCCTTCGTACAAAGGTAAATGACTTATACAATAGCCTAATAACTGAAGATTATGATATAGTAGCGATTACAGAATCATGGTTGACTGATGAGTTTCATAATCCCGAACTTTTTGATGATCGCTATCAAGTATACCGAAGGGACAGAAATAATGGTATGCTAAGAGGAGGAGGGGTACTTCTCGCTGTAAGAAAAGAGTATACTTCAGAAAAAATAGATCTACATTTTGATAGTGAGTGCTTACTTATAAAATTAAAAATTAAGAAAAAAGTTTTTACTTATGTTGTGTTTATATCCCCCCTAATGAGACTATGACATTTTATGAGCAGTTTTTGAATATGTTCGAGAATATCTTAGATAAGGATATTGAAATCTTATTCTTGGGTGATTTCAATATTCCTTGCTATGATTGTAATATCTGTGATTGTGATAAATGTCTTTTAGTAAATAATTTCTTACACCTTTATGATCTGAAACAAGTAAATTCAGTCTCTCATCATATGTTAAGAAAGCTGGACCTAGTCATTTCAAATCTAAACTTAGAAATAACAAAAAGCGACAATCCTCTAGTGCCTGAGGACTTGTATCATCCGTCTTTAAACCTAAAAATGTCTCTTCCCCTGGATAGTTTATCGGGGTCTGAAAACATCAAGTCATGTTTTACCTATGATTATTCTAGAGGTAATTTTTATCTCCTTTATCAACTTTTACTAAATGCTGACTGGAATGATTTAAATGAATGTCAAGATGTTGATGAATGTGTGGATATATAATAAGCTCTATATGTGCATCAATCAAGCAATTCCTAAAATGGTCAACAGCAATATGCCAAGAAAGGTTAGAAAATATCCAGTTTTCTTTTCATCTGATCTAATTAATAAAATTAAAAGTAAAAATATGTTGCATAGGAGGATAAGAATTAGTAGAGCTACTCCTATAGATATTACGGAATGCGTGTACGAAGCGTACCGGTACACTTCGACGAATGTCTGCGCAAGTCAGAAGTCTGACGATTTAGTTCAATTAATCGACTTCGACTCGCACCTTCAGAGTCAAACGGTGAATTGTCAATCTGTCCGAAATAATGTTAACTTTACGCTGTACTATCAGAACGTTCGTGGTCTCAATACCAAAACGCACGACTTATTTAATGCATCATATTGCTTTGACTTTGATCTAATTGCTTTTACGGAGACATGGTTGACACCACAAGTGTTTGACAGTGAATTATTCTCTAATAAATATTCAATTTTCCGTTCTGATCGTAGAACTTCTCTTCTCAACGTCAGTAGAGGCGGAGGTGTACTTTTTGCAGTCAAACAATATTTTACGGCCACAATTATTAAAACAAATCTTGTCTCAGATACTTTCGCTAGTATAGACATTTTGGGATTGCGCATCACTCGGAGATTTTTCGAAATTATTGTAATTGTTATGTATATTCCGCCTACTTTCGCAGCATATGAGGAGTTATTTGGGATTCTTATTGCCTTGCCTGCTTTAAATATGGATTTAGATATTATATTTTTAGGTGATTTTAATATTCCGGAATACCGAAAAAATATGAATATAAGCGATATCGTGTGTAGCTCAAAAATGCAAGCCGTTAATAAATTCCAAAACTTCTTTAATTTCAAGCAATTAAATACGATAGAAAATTGTAATAAAAGGCTTCTTGATTTAGTTTTTTGTACCCTAAAATCCTGTTGTGTAACTGAATCTGATGAGTCAGTGATATCCATTGACTTACATCACCCCGCTTTATTAATTTCTTTTCCGTTTTACATTCACAAACAAAATAAGTTTAAACTGAAAGAGAATTTAGCATATAATTTTAAAAAGGCCAATTTTCCGAGAATGTACCAGCTTCTGTCCGAACATGATTGGTCGTTCCTTAACGAGGAACCTAATGCTAACCATGCGGTCGCAGCATTTTATCAGCACTTAGATATTATTTTCGGAGATACAGTTCCGATAACGCAGGCTAAACATAGTAAATATCCTCCTTGGTTTACAAGTGATATACGGATTATATTAAAAAAGAAGGAATCCCAGTGGCGTACGTATAAGCGGTGCAAGCGAGTAAATGATTATGAAGCTTTTAAACTAACCAGGCGGACGGTAAAATATTTCATTAACATATCCTACCAATCCTACTTAGCTAATGTAGAAACAAAATTTAAGAGTAATCCCCAGTCATTCTGGTCCTATATAAATTCTAGGAAGTCATGCGGTACTCTGCCTTCTACGATGTCTTACCTAAATTCCGAACTGAACAACCCTATGGACATTGTTAACTCATTTGCAAATATGTTTAAGGAATCTTTTATAACATCTACTGATTATGCGCACACATATGATTCAAATATTAGTCATGTTTTAATTTCATTGTTTAACATAACGCCTGAAGCCACTGAAACTGCATGTAAGAAACTAAAAGTTAAATTTACCACTGGGCCTGATCTTATCCCTTCATTTATTGTGCGAGACTGCGCAAGTGCTTTTGCCAAACCTTTAGCAGTTATTTTTAATTTATGTGTGCAAAACTGCACTTTTCCAGATGTATGGAAAAAATCAAAAATCTGCCCAATCTTTAAAAAAGATGATAGGAGTAAAATAGAAAACTATCGACCTGTTGCTATAATATGCAATTTTAGCAAAGTCTTTGAATTTGTTATTCACGCCCAGTTATCTTTTTACGTTACTCCTCTTCTAATTGATCAACAACATGGTTTTGTATCTGGTAGATCGACTGTAACAAATCTTTGTACTATTACTCAATACATTGCTGAGAGCCTGGATTGTAATACACAGGTTGACGTTATTTTTACAGATTTTTCTAAAGCGTTCGATCGTCTTGATCACGGTATCCTACTTACTAAATTATCCAGTTTTGGCTTTTCGGGAAACTTGGTTAAATTTTTGCAAAGCTACCTTTTAAGTCGGTCTCAATTTGTGCAGTATCGGTGTCATATTTCAGATACTTTTGTTGCCACGTCGGGTGTTCCCCAGGGGTCTGTCCTGGGTCCCTTATTTTTTAACATTTTTATAAATGACATCGTTAACGGTATGAATAATAATTGTTTGCTTTATGCTGATGATTTAAAAATATTCCGCACAATTGACTGTCTTGATGATTGCCGGAACTTGAGTCTTGATCTTCTTACACTTGGTCAATGGTGTGAAAAAAACAAACTGTCCCTTAACATCAATAAATGTAATGTTTTAACATTCAGTAGAAGTAGAATTCCTATGCAGTATGAGTATCATATGGACCGTGTTGCTCTGAAACGAGTTGAAAATTTTAAAGACTTGGGAGTCATATTTGATAGCAGGTTTTCATTTATCCATCACATCGAGGATATTGTTGCCAAGTCTTATCGGATTTTAGGATTTCTTATACGATCTAGTCGGGAGTTCAAGTCATCTGAAACCTTGTGCTCACTTTTTTATTCTCTGGTTCGTAGTAGGTTAAAGTATGCCTCCTCTGTTTGGCACCCTAATTATCAAGTGCATATTGACAAATTAGAAAGCGTGCAGTATAAATTTTTAAAATTTCTGAGTTTTAAAATTGATGGGTCTTACCCACCTTTTGATATTTCCCGACAAAGTCTACTTTTAAGATTTAAATGGGACACCCTTGAGAAAAGAAGACAATATTTTCTGCTCATATTTCTGTACAAGTTAATAAATAATAAAATGTCTGCTCCTAATCTGCTATCTCAAGTTACTTTTCACGTGCCCGCTAGATCAACTCGGTCATCACCATTATTCTACCTTCCAAAATCTAGAACGAACGTTTTAAAATTCTCCCCACTGCACAATATGTATTCTATTCACAATCGCTTGAAGGATTATTTGGATATTTTCCATTGTAATGATAAAAATATTAAATCTGTTAGTTCTAGTTATTTATAATTATATAGTATGTTCAATATTTGATAAGTTATTTTAGTTTTAGTTATTTAACTATATATGTTAGCTATTTGATAATTTATATTGCTGGATATATATTTGTTTATCTGTATAACTTAATATTTGCTGTGTATCCTGCCCAATAATAGGGGCTACTGCCCTGTGGGGTAGTGTAAATAAATAAATAAATAAATAAATAAATAAGAGTATAAGATGTATAATTAAGAAACAGACCAAAGAGGAATATAAATTATATAATCAAAATATTGAAAATAATGTAAATATTGACCCTAGAAGTTTTTGGTCGTTTTTAGATTAAAAAAAAAGACGGAATGGAATTCCAACTGTAGTATCATATGCTGAACAGTCTTTCAATGATCCTCAAAACATAGCAGATGCCTTTGCTAATTACTTTAATTCGGTTTTTCAACAATCAAATATCCCCAGTAAATCGGATTATCAGGGTAATTTCTCATTTTCACATATTACTGAGGAACAAATAAAAAACAGTATAAAGAAGTTAAAGCCAAAAAAATCTACCGGTAGTGATTGTATCCCAGCTTATATATACAAGATGTGTAGATATTTTTTCTGCACCTTTATCAAAGTTGTTTAATCTTTCTATCCAAGCAAATCAATTTCCTTACAAGTTTAAAGAAGCTATCATTACCCCTGTATATAAAGGGTCGGGAAAAATTAATTCTGTTGAAAATTATCGGCCAATAAGTGTTATAAATTCAATAGGGAAAATCTTTGAATATATTCTTTACAATGATATATTAAAAAACTTTGAGAATAGTTTTGTCTCAGAACAGCATGGCTTTCTACCTAGTCGGTCTACTGTGTCGAATCTTACCATATTAACAGATATAGCTTCTGAAGCAATACAAAACTAATTACAATTAGATGTTATTTTTATTGACTGCGCAAGGGCATTTGATATTGTTGATCATGGTGTTCTTGTGGATAAGCTAAATATGTTTGACTTTTCTAAGGATGCTGTATGTTTATAAAGTCCTATCTCTCTTCTAGACACCAGCAGGTAAAAATAGGTAGAAGTTTATCTCATAATTTTGTAGCCTCATCTGGAGTGCCGCAGGGGAGTAACCTAGGCCCCTTGCTGTTCGCAATCTTTGTGAACACCTTACCTTCATGTATAAGATACTCACAAAGCTTGTTATTTGCAGATGATTTTAAAGTTTTTAAAATAATATCATCACCTGAGGACTGTATTGAATTGCAGCAAGATCTAGACTCTGTTGTAAACTGGTTTGTAGAAAATAGAATGGTTTTAAATGTTAGCAAGTGCCAATTAATGACTTTTAGTCGCAAATCTAACCTTATAAACTTTAATTATATGATAAACAACTCTCCTGTAGTAAGGAAAACTGAATGTAAGGATCTGGGCATCTATTTGCAAGCAACCTTAAAGTTTAATAGACATTATGAGTTTATTGTAAATAAGGCTCACAAATCTTTGGGTTTTGTCATTAGAAATTCAAAGTTTTTTAGAATCGATACTACTATTAAGCTGTACAATGCTTTAGTAAGGCCACACTTGGAGTATGCTGCTGTAATCTGGTCACCACAGACTGATGTACATATTAATATGATAGAAATGGTCCAAAAAAGGTTTTTGAGATACTTGTATTTAAAGCCATATAATATATACCCTCTTATGATATCATATAACACCATGATCAATACTTTTAAAATAGAAAAATTGAGTATGCATAGTGTTCTATTTATGTATTACATTGTAAATAACTTAAAGCATTGTAAATGTTCCTTGATTAACAAAATAAGATTTCATGTTCCTAAAATTAACCTTAGAATTAGGCAACCTAAGCTTTTCTATGTTGATCCCTTAAGTTGCTCACCAATCAAGAATATGGCTCAGGAATGTAAAAACATTATACAGAAGTGCGATATTGACATTTTTAACATCAGTGCAAATAGTATTAAAGCATATTTTAAGTAGGAGTGAATGTTATTTCTTATTTCTATTGTTCTTGCAATCTAAATGTGTTAATGCTTCTGCAAATTATTTATTATGTTTTAGTGTCTTTTACTTAACTGTTAGTGCTAGTTGGATTTACTTTTAATTCTTAGTCTTAGAAATGTAAGAATTCTATATACATTCTTATTTAGTAAGTAACCACTGTTCCATTATAATTACTTTTTTTAAGTGTTCTGTAAGAGTATAATAAATAAAAAAAAATTACTCTATATAGTTCAACAGTTACATTATTAAGTCAGTCAGTCAATTGAAATCACATTTTAGCCCTATCCTTAAAAAAATCGTTCAAATCAGACAAGAGGTTTTGGCAAAAATTTACTTTAAACTTTTGGTTACTTTTTGGTGGTACGTTAATTTTTTGGAGAAGTGTAGTTTAAGTTTTTATAGTTTTATTTATATTTATTATAGTTTATTAAATCCCACCTAATCTGACCGAACTGAATGTAATATAACTTAACCGATGTTAACACAATCTGACCTCTAACACTGCAAAATTAACCTATGAATTTATTTTTTTATACAGTCCGACGGGGACTTGCGTGTGTTCAACCTCGGATGATAATTAGTATCAAGCATCGATTAGCGCGGCTGGTACTTCGATGGGTAATCAGCTGGGAAAGACCGTGCACGGTCGTTTTTAGAAGTGCATGTTTCCGCATTTTGCAGGACGTTGATGGATGCACTGACTGACTGACTCCGTGACCTGTAATACAGGACATAGAATCCTTAAGGCACCCACGTTATATTGTACAGTACATTATACTTGGGTCTCACGATTTCTTGGTCTGTCCATACATAAACGATTTAAGGTTATACTAAAAGTTGGTTCATTAAAACTTAAAAACAAAACTTACAGATCTGGCCTGTTATTGACACAATGTCCTGCTGTTAGAACATGCCTGTGTGTTATCAGTGATCCTCCACAGAGCCATTTTGGTGAATTAGGATTCTTCTTATTTTGGTAACCTAATGCAACTATCCAAGGGAACTCTCCTACGATAAAATTAATTAGTTACATTTTAATTTTTTTTTCGACAGAAAGGATTTGTCTCAAGTTGAAATATCTTATATGAAACGTTACGTAGAAAACACTTTTTCCCATTGGCACAAAGTTGTCAAGTTACAGGATGAGCCACTATAATTTAAATATTTTATTAAGTTTCTGTTTCGCCGCCATTGAGTTTTATTTGTAATTTTATATTAAATAAATAAATAAATAAATAATCGCCTTTATATTACAGAAATGCATATTTATATAGACAGTGTAATAATATTCAAAAAAAAGTGGTACCACAATGAGGTGAAGTGTAGCACAAGTCGGCTACTCTATTTAACCTCCAACGTAATGCAGAAAATGTATAAATATATAAATAAATGAGAATCTAATATATAACAAATATAGATAAAATCAATATATCCAAAATAATTCACAAGTAATTGCATAGTTATAATTTAAAATATAAGAAAATTATGGAGAAATTAATAATAAAAGACTTTAAGTACTTTGAAGTGTGAAAAAAATTTAAATTGTTTTTTGAACTGAGTTACATTAAGTGAGATAAGGTTATGTTGCAAATAGTCATATGTTTTAACGGCATTATACGTAAATGACATCTGAAACATGGCTAAACGATGGTGAGGCATAGTTAAATGATTGGTAAAACGAGTCCTGTCATGAATGTTATTACGAGGGACCAATTTATTTTTTAATAGAATAGGTGCATCAGGGTTATTTAAAATATTTAATACAAAAGTAGCCATATGATGAAGTCTGTTATTGTCCATTTTTAACCATTTAAGTTGCTCAAATGTATGTGATATGTGGTCAAACTTTCTGAGTCCAAAAACGAACCGGCAACAGAAATTTTGAACCTTCTGGATTCTATTTTTATCCAAAATATCAATACGGTTACCATAAATAAAATCACATTAATTAAAGTTGGATAAAACTAAGGATTCGCACAGATTTTTGCGCCAGCGTAAATTTAGGATGTGTCTGTTATTGTACAAAAATTTTAAAGCTAAAAATGATTTTTGCATGACTTTTTTAACATGTTCTTTAAATATTCTATAAAATTCTAATTTAAGAATCTATGATAATTCCAAGATTCTTTGCTGACTCCACTATAGGTAGTGTCGTACCATCCAGAGCAACATTAAACCCTTCTTTTAAGGTATTTACCTGATTTTTATTTCCGAAAAACATAACTAAAGATTTTGTGGAATTTAATTGTAAGCTTTGCTCGGACGACTTATTTTTAAATTGTTTAAATCATAATTAATTAAATCTGATGCTTGTAGAGAATCTTGAATATTAAAAGAATAGTAAAGCTGAGTATCATCAGCATACGCTTGTGTTTGGCAATATTTTGTAGATTTCAGAATGTCAGCTGTATAAATAAGAAATAGTAAAGGGCCCAATATTGATCCTTGAGGCACTCCAGAGAGAATCGAAATTTGTTTTGAGAGTTTGTTTGCACAATATATCTTTTGAAACCTGTTTTCAAAATAAGAATTAATAAGATTAAGGGATGCATCATCAAAGCCATAATATTTTAATTTGGAACAAAGAAGTTTTTGGTTCATTGGTGTCAAAAGCTTTGGAAAGATCGAGAAGTACTAGCACGGTACATTTCTGCTGATCCCAAGCTCTTAAAACGTCATCTATTATCGTAGATAAAGTCACCGAAGTACTAAATTTTTTTTCTAAAACCACATTGAACATCTGGTAAAATTTATTAAATAAGAAAAAAATATACAGTTGGTGGTATAAAATTTTTTCAACAATTTTAGAGAGGGTTGGTAAAATTCTAATAATCCTTAAGTCACTGACCTGGGATGGACATGATGTTTTCGGTTTTGGTTTACCTATTGCGACCTTCCATTGGTCAGGAAAGTAGCCATTTCCTATGCAGAGATTAATAATATGAACAAGATATATATCAATAAAAGGGCTGCAATACTGCAGCATAGATGCCTTAATACTATCTACACCCGCAGCATCATTTTTAATATTTTTTAACACTACATTTAGTATCTCTTCAACTGTTGTCAACTTAAAAGAAAAACTAATATTATTTTTAAAAAGATTATTATTATAGAACTCAATTTTATTATCACAATTTAATATATTCTGCAAAAAAGGTCCAAAATAGTCACTAATTAAATTGGGATTCTGCAAATTTTCTGGGATGGTTTTATTGTTTTTATTGCAGACATTTAAATCTTTTAATGTCCTTCAAATTGTGGTTTTGATCAGCAGACAGTGAATCAAGATACCTTTTCTTTTCGCGTCTCACTACCGATAGTGTGAAATTTCCTAACTTTTTACAAGCTACCCAATCATCTGGATCACTCGTTCTTTTAAAAGTCTGTAAAGCCCGATCCCTCTGTTTCATGTATAATTTAAGGTTTTCAGTAAGCCACTGTGCTTTAGGCTCTGTTCAAGTCTTGACAAAAATTGTGATAGACATGAAGACCGAAAATTAATAATTTTAGGTACAACACGGACTTTATTTATAGTTAAAATGCAATAAACCATTCTGTGATCGGATATATTATCCGCAGAGATCGTAACATGGCTTAAAACAAGTTCTTTATCTGTAACAAAAATTGGGTCAAGTAGCGTAGCCGCATTTCCGGATATTCTAGTAGGCTCATTAATTTGCGATAGGTTATAACTTTCAAAACAAGACAGCAATGGATTATTTAAATTAAAAAGGTTGATATTAAAATCCCCCATTATAATGACCTCATCAACAGAAGCGGCAACACTGGACAAAATATTATCAAAATCTTCAATACAATTCTTAATGTTTGTTTTAGGTGGACGGTAAAATACACCAATTGCTGTATATTTATTTTTAACTTTAATTTTAAGAATCAAGTACTCAACCGATTCATTAACTGGAAAATGAAACTGAAAAAATCAGGGGTATATGTTCCCTTGAGGTAGGCCGCCACACCTCCTCCTTGGCTTTGTCGATCCCGCCTATAAAACCGATAACCTGGTCAAAATGCTGAATCAAAATTATGCAGCCATGTTTCAGAAAGTAGCATTATATCAAAATTTATTTAAAATCATTAAAACCAGTAAACATTGATCGTATATTCAGATGTCCCAACTTCATTATTTAAAATTATTCAAACAAAAATATATATATATCTATATATATATATATATATATATATATATATATATGTGTGTGTATGTGTATCAAGAAAAAAAAGGTCTATGCAATGACTCAATATCAAAACACTAATTAACTACGTAGAAATACAACAAAAAAAATCGACTAACGAACAAATTTTCTGCCTCACTCCCTCAAATGTTGAAAACCTTTAATTTACAAAATTATAAAAAGAAAGAAGAAACGAATATTCCCTTAAATAATAATAAATAAAATACATAAATAAATAATTACATATGATACCTGATTTCTGACCAAAATTTGAAATCAATTTATCAGACAAATAATTTTTGAGCTAGGCCGCGTACAGACAGAATGAGAGACCGACGGAAATGGAAGAACATGTTTTTCGGGATTTGGGGATCCTAAAGATCTGCCAAAATCTGGGATGGTGATTTTTTCCAGATTACAATACTTCCCTCTAACGAGGGAAGTAAAAACTGTATATAATTAAATTATAACACGGGTGATTTCTGAGGAAATGTCAATACTTCAGGCACATATTCAGGATCCAAAAATAAACATAAAAGTCTATATAAATATGTGTCCGCAAGACCTTCGTTCTCGAGATACAGGGTACTAAACTTTTATTTAAAGTTTCTATTTTTTAAATAAAATCTATGATAATGTAAATATTGGAGTGAAAATTTTTATCCGGGGGTTTTTTAGTATGATGAATTCCAATTTAATCTTAGTATAGCTCTTACTTGTAGGGGGCGCTACCTGCATGTCTTTCTAGTCTTTCGAACAATCACAAATTTTTGGTACAGCCCTATATTACAGATCTAAGTATGTCATTATGCCTGCGAAATTCTCGCATGGTGAATATGCAGATATGATATTCGTCTATGGCTTCTGGAATGGGGTCTCAATTCAAGCAGTCACGGATTACCAGCGTCGATTTCCAGATAGAAGGGTAGCAGATAGAAGAGGTTTTCGCTACTGCTGGAGAATCTGGGATATTTCCAAGTGCGAAAATTGTATTTGAAAGAGAATCGGGACTTGACGTTGAACTAGAAGTGGCTACACTCAGTGCCGTCGAAAATGATCCAAGCATAAGCACTAGGCGAATTGCAGATACTTATCAAAATACACAATCGTCTTTTTGGAGAAATCTTCATATTAATTGTTTATACCCATTTCATTTACAACGAGTTCAACATTTGCAGGAGGGTGAGTTGAGAATACAATTCTGTAATTGGATTAATGAAGATCGAAGGTTGTTTAGATATGTTTTGTTCACTGATGAAGCACAGTTTACGCGTGATGGTATAATCTTTACAATGAACATCGGTGGTCCTATGAAAATCCTCACCCTACGGTAGAACATAATTTCCAACATAAATTTAGCATTAATGTGTGGTATGGAATGTTAAATGGTCATTTACTCGGTTCATTTATAATCGACGGTAGTCTTACAGGAGAAAAATATTTAGACTTTCCTGAAAATCGCTCGGAAAATCTATTGGAATATGTTCCCCTTAATGTAAAACAAAACATGTATTTGCATCATGATAGAGCCCCTGCAAAGTACAGTTTACCTGTAAGAGATTTTTTAAACCAAAACTTATTAATAAAGTATAATTGGCCACCTAGATCGCCAGACCTTAATCCTTTGTATTATTGTCTTTGGGGAGGTTAAAATCACTGGTATATTCCACTAAAGTATATACAAGAGAAGCGTTACTGGATCGGATAACAAAAGCAGCAGAAACTCTAAGAAATGCTCCCGAATGTATCCACAGAGCAACCCGAGCTATTAACCACAGAGTAAACTTGTACTTAGAAGTAAATGGTGGCATTTTTGAAAATTATAAAACCTGGCTGTTTTATTAAAAATATCTTAATAATAATAATAATTTAAATAAAAATGAAATAAATTTTGTTTAGTTTATGTTTGATACACTAAATCCACACCCCAAAAAAATGTGTTAACCCTTCACTTCAAAGCTTTTGTGCAAAGATGCGTTTAATTTTGGACAAAAGACAAACTTTTAAAATTTTGCGATAAAAAATCACATGCGTCGAAATTGTTTTAAATCCAAATATCTCGAAAACGGTTACTCGTATCAACTTTTAATACGTTTTTTGACGTAAAAATGACAAAGAAATCATTTATTTTACTCAGAAATGTAATACAGGGCGGTACCAAAAAGTTGTGATTGTTCGAGGAAGTAGAAAGACATGTAGGTAGCGCCCCCTACAAGTAAGAGCTATACTAAGAATTTGTCATACCAAAAACCCCCGAATAAAAATGTTCACTCCAATATTTACATTATCATAGATTTTATTTAAAAAATAGAAAAATTAAATAAAAACTTTAGCAGCCTGTGTCTCGAGAACGACGGCCTTGCGGACAAATATTTATATAGACTTTTATGTTTATTTTTGGGTCCTGAATAGGTACTTAAATTATTGACATTTCCTCATGAATCACCCTATATTTCCGGTCACCTGTTTACGTAAAGTTGTATTGTTCTAATTACCTGTTTAATTAGATCTTGCAACATATCCATGTAATTAGAAAACACCCTGTAGTGTGCGAAAATCAAAGTTGAGCAATTAGATTAGCTCTATTCAAAATTTAATGACCTTAACGTAATTTAAAGCTTACTAGACAATCACATGTATAATATTTATGGTTCGTTTATTTTCTTTTGTGTTTTATTTTAATGTAATGGCTATTAATTTTGTAATAAAAAGCCACGTTTATTGTTTTCTAATTTGCTAATTTGACATATTATCTAGAAATTTGTTTATTTTATTCTAGTTATGAGTACATGGCCAAATTAGTCTTACTTATTTATGATTAGATTCTGGGTAGATAAATCTAAATAAATATTTGAAAAAATGTATTTAGAAGAATGATCTAAGAAATATAATATACTCGTTCATAATATCAGGGCCGGATTGTCGGATGTCAGGCGTGGAGCTAGGTGATTGTGCGGAACCTTCCGTCAATCAGTTGTGTTATAAAGTAATTATATATAATGAATTAAATACAAGATATATTAAGAAGCTATATAGACACAAAGGCAAATATTATGCAAAAATAAATGTAAGTTTACTTGACTTTCAAGTAAACTTTTCAACAAACATGTCGCCAACAACAAAAAACTGTACAAGGATATTTTTGGCATTAAAAGCCTGTTTGTAAGATTTTCAGCTTAGAGACCAAACTGAAGAGCTTATAAACAAAGCAGTAAACAGGCCCAGTCTATTAGAACCATTTTCTTGAATACCAGTCTTGGCTACCTGAATACAAGCCTGGATGTTAAAATGTTTAACGACAAATCTTTTCTGTATTAGTCTTTGTATGTTTGTCAAACTGTGTATTTAGTAAAATATCTGTTATTTTTTCAAAGTTAGAGCTGTGTTATTGTGTTATTAAGTTTAAAAAAAAATATGGCATCCATGGACAAATGATGGTAATAATGCATCCAGAAATGGTATTTAAAAAAAACAGTTCTTAATAACTTTTAAAGAAAGGGTATAATCAAAATGAAAGTTTGGGCGAATGGGCTTTTTAACTAAAATTACTTTATCGACAGTAAAAGATATTGTGAGCAAATACCGGTACAGCAAGAAAATAACGGCAAATTTAGAAGTATTGACGAAGCTCATAAAGAGCTAATTCAAAGAAAAATGTTTGTTCTGTATAATAAACAAATGATTCATACATTAGATTCTCTACAAAAGGTACTTAAATAGACGAAATTAACATTTCATGTAGCACAACAAGACTCTGGAGAATTGTTAAAGCAATGGGTTTTAAATATCGGACCATAAATAAAAGGCAAGTGTAATGGAATCCCAGAGATTACAAGTATGGCGTCTGGATTATTTAAATTCCATATAGCAATATAGTGCAATCATATATCCTGACGAAACATGGTTTGATACCCATGACACCCCCAAAAAAAGATGGAGCGATTTAACAAGTAAATGCCAAACCAATGCTCCCTCAAATAAAGAACAGAGAATTATAATTTTACATGCGTGTTCAGAAAATGGTTTTATTCCAAACTCTTTGTTCCTATCTTCGAAGAACGTAACCAATTCATCTTTGGATTATCATCAAGAAATAGATGAAAAATTACTTGAAGATTGGTTTCAGAATCGCCTTCTTCCAAATATTCCAAAAAGTAGTGTAATTGTGATGGACCAAACAAACCAATTTATGGCCAAATCAATAAATTGCCGCATTTAAACAATACAAAAAAAGAACTTCAGAACTATATGATGAAAAATTATCTATCGAATCTAACAATCTAACGAAGATGTTAATGAGGCTTTGGAACTATATTTATTAAGGTATGCTTAGCGTTTGTCGTATTTTATAATAAATACATTTTTATGAAGCTGTTGGCGTTTTAAACATAGATATCCAAAACGAAGACAACCCTGTGATATTACGTTTCTTAAAATGAAAAGAAATCTAGTTGATTTAGGATCTTTCAATAAGCCGCGAAGCAAAATCTATAACAAGGAAAACGATGAAGACGTAATTAATGTTCTGGCGTCCATTGATGTAGATCCTTCAAGTTCTTGCAGAAAAATCCATCAGAATGTTGGGGTTCCAAAAAGCCGGGTACAAAAAATGTTAAGGAAGCAAGGTAACCATTTAAATTCAGATTGGTGTAAGACTTCCACCCGAGCGACGCGCAGCGTCGTATGATTTTCTGTAACTAGTATCTAGAAAAATGCGATAATGACTTTTATAAAAAAGTAATATGGTCCGATGAGGCATATATAAGTAGCGCCGGAGTGTTAAATAGGCATATTTCTAGATAGTGGTCACAAGAAAACCAGCATCGATTATTTCTTCGCAAACGACAGGGTAGGTTTGGGTTTAAAATTTCTTGTTTCATATTGGGTGCAAAAATAATGTATCGTATATACCAGGGAAGCTTAGATACAGATCGGTATTTTCAAACAATGGAACTTATTCTACCGGAATTACTCGATGATCTGCTTTTGGCCTATTTACGCCACATATATTTTCAGGAGAACGGAGCACCTGTTCATAATTCCGGTAGAATAAGGCAGTATTTGGAAAATGGATAAGGACCAATGGTCTTGTAAGATAGCCGGCGGGATCGCCAGATCTCTCGGTTTTGGATAACTTCCTGTGGGGTACTTTAGAAAACAAAATCTATAGGACAAGACATGCCACCTTAGCCGATTTAATAAACACCACAAGAAGGGCATTCAATGAAGTGCAACAACGACCGGTTAGTATTTTTAATGTCTTAAGAAGAATAAGGAAAATTATGTAGGCAAAATGGACATCATTTCGAGCAATATCTTTAGGGTATAGATTTAGTTTTCTGTTTATTTTGGTGATCTTTAGTTGTAGGATTAGTTTTTGTTGTTGTTGTTGTTATTGTTGTTAGTTGCTGTTTAGAGGTATTAGAGGTAAAATTATTAACATGTTGATTTTATTCAATTAAGAATGCTTTTCCAGACTGATGGAGTCACGGGTTTAGCAGCGAAAAACGGGTTAATAATTCTTTTTATTATAAAATCGAGTTTTCGGTCCGATTTTGAACCTTCTTCAAGGCAACAGACTAAAATTATAACAATGTAAGATAAATAATGCTATGATAGTTATTACAAATCTACTTACATTTATCATTATAATTATTGAATTATTAAATTGCTAAAATTTGAGCATTTCTTGTAAAATAGTATAAAACAAGGATATACAAGGTAATAATTTATTGTAGCATTTTTTATAAAAATCTTGTTACTATAAATAAAATATACCTGAAAAATGCATTTGTTTTGTAAGCAATCCCAGCCTACTACCAAAAACGGAGTCTATCTCTAAAAAAAATGCAAATTACTGGGCGATTCGAATAGAAAAGTATATACTATTATATATTTTCGATAAGCTTATTGTGAACTGATTAATATAAAATAAAATAAATAAATAGCTGGAAAGATTCTGTTAGACATGAAGACTCTTATAATTTTATAAATAGTAGTGTTAAGCCCTTAATAATTAGTTTCGGCTTAGACGAAGACGACAGTGATAGTGAAACGAAACTGAATATACAGCAGGTTAGAGTAAGTTGTATAAACAAAATAAGATGCATTTTATCATATTATTAAAATAAAAATATACTTTTTAAGTTTTGTTAATATTTATTAATAATATCAGAAATAAATATATACTAATACACTGACACGCAGGTGAAACGTTCCAAGCAAATTGTGACTCATTTTTATTGCCTTGTTGTTTTTAGATCATACAGGGCTAAACAGAAAGTGTTGTTCTTTTGTCATGGTTCAAGACGTTGTATGGCTTTTTTTAAAGAGTATCCATGTGACCTAAAATGAATTGTAGCATATAGCCTGGTCATTCATTAGCATTGCTTTTTTATGTGTCTTCCATTAGCAATGACTTTTTTTTATGTGTCTCGATATCTTGAATCATCTCGGAGATATTGATTTTTTTCTAAATAATTACATTTTGTGATTATTTACGTTTACAAAATGCCAGCTATTGAGTCAGCGTTGCCCAGCAATATTTATCCCGTTAAGTGTCAAAGTGACTTTGGACTTGCATCAGTTCGGCGAAATAATAAGTGGTTGTCTTTCAATATTTCTTTGTATAATGCCCCGGTTATCTCAAGAACAACTCAACTAGGCAGTGGGTATGATCCAAGCGGGTTGGGCACAGCGGCAAATTTCTTGAATTCCACTCACAGCACAATAGGGCGAGCATGGAGACGATTCCAAGAACAAACTCTCTTCAGTGTGGCCATACTGGTGGTGGTTCAAAAAAAAACAATTCCCGCCATGGACAGATTCATTCAGTTAGAAGTGTGTGTAAAAGTGACCGCTCCAGAATTAGCATCTAAAATCCGTGCTATATAACGTTGTCATTTCTAAAGATACTGTTCGCAGGCGGCTCCATGAAGTAAACATGAAATCTAGATGACCGGAAAACATCCCCTTTAAACGTTTTGCATATAAGGAATAGATTGACATTTGCCCGAATCCATCAAAACTAGGAACTTAATGGAACGACTGCTTATTTAGCGACGAATCACGGTTTAAGCTCCAAAACGCTCATGGGCGTGTTAAAATTTGGAGGAAACCTGGTCCAGGAAAACGTCATGGTCCCAAAGGAATTATTCGGAGGAGGATCTGTTATAATATGGGCTGGTATATTCATCAGAGGTAAAACAAACCTAGTATGTGAAAATGTATATGCCGAAAATTACATTCAGCGGGTTCTTCAACCAGTTCTACCAATGGCAAACGAACGAAGACCCAACTTTATTTTTGTTCACGACAATGCAACCCCTCACTGTGCCCGCATTCTTAGTAATTTTATTGAACAAAATAATAGCAGACGAATGGTTTAGCCTGCTAATTCGCCAGATCTGAACCCGATCGAGCATGTATGGGACAACGACTTAAGGCTTGACCTGAATTACACATTTGAATAAACCAGCCGACGCACTGGTAGAAGAATGGCCACTAATCGACCAAGGAAAAATAGGAAACTGTGTATCAAGTATGCCTAGAAGAAACAGGGCAGTAATCAATGCTTTAACAAGGTATTATTAAAACTACTGTGATCTTTAATCTACCTCTTGTTGTTGAAGTGACTTTTTTAGTGGTGTTCAAACTATATTTTTCTTATTACTTTTGATGAATTCCAAATCATAAATATATGTTTACTTTTATTTTTTGAAACATACCGATCCAATTTCTAAGATGGATTTTTTGGGATGACCGCTAAAGCAATGAAATTTGGCCAACTATAGATAGATGTTTCTGGCTTAAGGTTTTGATCAGTAGAGTCAACTAGTTGAGAGACGAGTACAACTAGCGCCAAAATTAAGTCCGGTGATTCGAATGTTCTCTTGGTAACCACAAATGTGTTTTGCTCCTGTTGTTGACTTTGGTGTGGTTTTGTGTATTAATTTGGGCACTAGTTGTACTTGTCTCTCAACTAGTTGACTATACTGATGAAGATCTTAATTCAGAAACACGTGTCTCTAGTTGGCCATTTTATTCCCCCCCCAGTGGCGACGCATTTGTCCCACCAACATTTAGTAAATTTAGTTTTGTCGCGATATATATATATATATATATATATATATATATATATATATATATATATATATATATATATATATATATATATATATAAGAGGGCGAAATAGCTGCCTAAAAATAAAATAAAATTTCAAGTTTTTTTTTAAGAGTGGAAGACGTCGAACATGTTTTCTTTTTTGTATATACATTTTTTTCGACTACACAAGTTGACACTAGAGGGGCGGGTAAAACCACTTCTTTACCCCAATTTGAGAAAATCATTGACGTACATGCTGGAAAGTACTATATTTGCAAAACCACATTCTTTTTAATTTGGCAATTGAAAACTAATACAGTTTTAAAATCTTATTGTAAGAAGGAAGAAGAATATTATGCCAATTAGGTTCTTCTTCCCTGCTGGTATATTAAATATAAATTATTTTACTCTCAAAACAGATAACACTATAAATTTTACCTAATTTTGCTGGAACTCCTCCGACGACTCTTGGAAGTGATGCGTTACTTATTCCGCACTGTGGAGGAAGTAGAAACTTATCTGTTTCTGTAAATGGCTCTTCTTTTCCTACTTCATTAGCAGGTTGAGGAGGCTAAGAACAAAAAAAGAAAAGGTCTAGTGAGCTATGGATCTTTTTTTTACTTCTCACGGAAAAGAGAAGTATTGTAAATGTAAAAAAATCAGTCAAATTTCTGGGATGACCGCTAGAGCAATGAAATTTGGCCGGCTATAGAACGTGTTTCTGACTTAAGGTCTTTATCAGTACAATCACCTAGTTGAGAGCCGAGTACAGTACGAGGTAAGAGATTATCAAGCCCGGCGAAGATTTCGGATGTTCTCTTGGTAACCACAAATGTCTGTTTTGCTCCTGTTGGTGACTCTGGTGTGGTTTTTTGTATTTTACTGCTTTGGCGGTCATCCCAGAAAAATCCTGCTCTACTATATAATATTCGATTATCAAACCCGGCGAAGATTTCTCTTGGTAACTACAAATGTCTGTTTTGCTCCTATTGGTAACTTTGGTGTGGTTTTGTGTATTAATGTTAGCACAAGTTGTACTCGTCTCTCAACTAGTTGACTGTACGGATGAAGACCTTGAGTCAGAAACACATGTCTATATTTGGCCAAATATCACTGCTTTAGCGGTCAGGCCAAAAAAATCCTTTTTCTAATATATAATAGTTTTTGTCGCGTTAATATTTTCCTACTATATATATATATATATATATATATATATATATATATATATATATATATATATATATATATATATATATATATATATATATATATATATATATATATATATATATATATATGTATATATATATATATATATATATATATATATATATATATATATATATATATATATACAGGGTTAGTTAGATGTCTGGAAACGGTCAAATATCTGAAAAACCACCCAACCGATCTGAACCATATGTGGTGATTAAGCATTACCGAATTTTCCCGACCCTTTGGTACATGCCGGAATGTTGTCAGATTTTCAGTTTTTCGACAAACTAATGAACTTTTTTTTTATATATATATATATATATATATATATATATATATATATATATATATATATATATATATATATATATATATATATATATATATATATATGCATGATTTATTCCTCGTATTATCCTTAGTATAACTCCAAAATTGCAAACTTATATCTTGATCCGTTAAATATTAAATTTATTAAATGTTTTTAAAAATATATCGGCAATTTAGGAATTAAAAACCTAGAACTAAAATAATTTAATGATTAATAGGATGCTGAAAATGTTATCCCTCCACAGCTTGACAGATCCTAAACGACCAATAGTATTTTCGAGCCATTCGAGGGGTATTCCTTCTATTTTAGCTCTAATCCTTCCATTAAATATTCAAGGTTCTTGGGCTTCGTTGTGTACACGGTCGTTTTTAGGTGACCCCAAAGGAAAAAGTCAAGTGTATTTAAGTCTGGTGACTTTGGATGCCACTCAGCAATCCCCCTTCGTCCAATCCAGTGTCCCGGAAACGTCGCGTTTAAATAATTTCTAACAGCAACTGCGAAATGCGGCGGTGCCCCATCATGTTAGAACCATACGTGGCCAAAACGATTAGGAAAAATATTGTTTAATACTGGTAATAATTTGGTTTTCCAACAGCTGTAGATAAAGTATCCCATTCATATTTCCTTGAATGAAAAAGGGTCCAATAATGCAGTTACGTAATATGCCAGCCCACATATTAAATTTTTCGGGAAATTGCATATGGACCTCTATCATCCAATGTGGATTGTTTACAGACCAACACGACAATTATGACGATTTATAAAACCGTTTAGGCATACCCAATTCCCCGAAAAAGTCAATGTGTGGGCTGGCATATTAAATCCTTTTTTTTCAAGGAAATATGAATATAAATATGAAATATTAATTATCTGCAGCTGTTGGAAAACCAAATTATTCCAGCATTAAATGATATTTTTTTAATGGTTTTGGCCACGTATGGTTCCAACATGATGGTGCTCCGCCGTATTTTACCGTTGCTGTTAGAAATTATTTAAAAACGACGTTTCAGGGACGCTGGATTAGGCAGAGAGGGGTTGTTAAGTGGTCTCCAAGGTCGCCGGATTTAAATCCACTTGACTATGGCGTCACCTAAAAACGACCGTATACAAAACGAAGCCCGAAAACCTTGAAGTTTGAATGGAAAGGATTAGAGCTGAAATAGAAGGAATACCCACGGAAAGGCTCCAAAACACTATTCAAGAAATTATTGACCGTTTAGGATACCGTCAAGCTATAGAAGTACAACATTTGCAACATTCTCTATTAATCATTAAATTGTTTTAGTTTTAGTGTTTTAATTCCTAATTTATTAATGTAGAAAAATTAATAAATTTAACATTTAACGGATTAAAATAAAAGGTTGCAATTTTGGAGTTATGCTAAAGATAATAGGAGGAATAGATCACGCTTAAAAAATCATTTGATTTGAAAAAGAAATTAGGTTAGTTTGCCGAAAAACTGAAAATCTGACAACATTGCGGTATGCACCAAAGGGTCGGGGGAATTCGTTAATACCTAATCACCCCATATGGCTCAGATTGGTTGAGCGGTTTTTGAGATATTTGACCGTTTCCAGACATCTGACTAACCCTATATATACAGGGTGTTTCTTAATTGAGTGTCAATATTTAAGGAGGTGATTTTTGGGTCTATTTTAAGAAGAAAACTTAATATAAACATATGTCTTAAACGGTGTAAATTTTGAGATACAGGGTGTTAAACTTTCAATAATTTCATAATTTTTCGATAATATCTCGAATACCACTCTAGATATTGTAATGAAATTTGGTATAGAGGTACTATGCATCTAGTGGAATTTTTTGATGTAGAACATTTTTTTAATATTTACCAGTGGCGTCCGTACGGAATCCGACCTGCGTATTTTCCCAGACATTGATGGTACGCCACTAATTTTTTTTTAAATAAAAATTATTTTTGAAATTCTCATTCATTTTTGAGCAAATTTGATCCCTTGGTAATTCTGTGTTGGACACACGGTTTTTGTTTTAAAAAATTAAAACCGTTTCTCTGCATGGTCCAAACAATCCGTCATAAGACGGATATCACCATGCATGCAGAGGAATATTATTGTATTATACTCGAGAAATCAAATCTTGTCGAAAATAAATACTAAAAGTTTTCAAAAACAAACAAATGAATCAATAAAAACGCTTTATTTTAGAAAAATCAGTGGCGTGAAAGTAATTACTATGTCCATTCTTATTAAAATCAGAAATCGCTTTATCTTAGTGAGAGATATTTGTAGATAATAGTATGTAGTCTTCAGCCACCAATCTAGGACCACCATGTCAATGTTTTTCAGAAGTCTGTTCCTTTATAAAGACTTTTTATAAATTTTATTAAAATAATATGACATTCTTCAACAATAACAAGTTATTTACTAAACTATACTAATACAACTAGGTACATAATTAATAATTTCAACAAAAATAATTAGGTTTTAACAAATTGACAGCACACTTTGTGAAACAAAATAGAAGAAAAAAAATAGATAAGTTGTTGAAAATGCCCACCACCTTGGAGAATACACGCTTCAGCTCTTTTCCTCATGTTGTCGCGAACTCTTTGAAGGATACCCTCGGTGTTTCTGATAATATCGCAAGAATCTCTTATACGATCCTTCAGCTCCTCTACAGTGTTTAGTGGGGTGCGGTAAACTAAAGATTTAAGATGTCCCCATAGAAAAAAATCCAAACTATTTAGGTCTGGGGACCTAGGGGGCCATGGTTGGGGTCCGCCACGACCTACCCATCTGTTGTTAAATGTGCGGTTCAAATATTCTCTGGCTTCAATACGGGTGAGCGGGCGCGCCATCGTGCATGAACCACATTCTGTTTCTAATCAGAATTGTTATATCTTCTAACAATATCGGCAAATCGTTCTCAAGAAACCGGCGATAATTATGGCCATTTAGTCTTTCTGGGAGGAAAAAAGGTCCAATTAGGTGATTTTCGATAATGCCAGCCCAAACATTTACAGAGAATTGCTCTTGATGATGATGTTCTACAATGGCATATGGGTTCTCGTCGGCCCAGATATGATTATTGTTGAAGTTTCTGATAGCGTTCCTGAAGAAGTTCGCTTCATTTGTGAACATTATTTCGCGATCAAATAAGGGATTACTCGCAATTTTTTTCAAAAACCATTCACAAAAATTAACTCGGAAAGGAAGATCTCGGGGAAGTAAGGCTTGCACTCGTTGAATGTGATATGGGTATAAAAAAAATCATGTAGAATTCTCCAAACTAGGATGTGCGAAATATTTAGGTTCATTCCAATTCCAATTTTCCTAGTACTCAGTTCAGGATTTTCATCTATGGAATTTAATACTGCCTCTTCAATTTCTGGAGTTCTTACAGTCCGATGGGCCCCTTTCAATTGATTATTTGGCTTGAATGTACCTGTTTCAGTCAACCTTTTATGCACATTTGCAAATATTCACCTATCTGGTATGACTCTACCAGGAAAGCGCTCTTGATATAATCGCCTAGCTTCCGGTGAACTGCCATCAGCCAAACCATACATGTAATGCATGTCTGCCAACTCTTCATTGGTAAACTCAACCATTTCTTTTCTCAGATATATCAGATATTTAGAACACAAAATTAATTAAACCCGACTGAATCTGAAAGCTGAACTGTCAAATTAAGTTACAAGAGAAGTATTAATTCTGACAGCCAAAGCCTACTACAATAATAATTATTATTAGTAATCTTTCTTTATTGATGAACTAATAGTATTTTATAGTTTCGTGTTAAAAAATTATAAGCTCAAATAATAATTTTGAAATCTTTGGGTATTAGTTATTCATAAGTAAATTTGATTTCTTAAATTTCAGTCAAAAGAAAAATTTCCTTGCATGCCATAGCGATTGGTGTCGTCATATTAGCCATATTGTTAAAACTCTGCAGAGAAACGGTTTTTATTTTTTAAAACGAAAACCGTGCGTTCAACTCAAAATTACCAAGAGATCAAACTTGCTCAAAAATTAATGGGAATTTCAAAAATAATTTTTATTTAAAAAAAAATCAGTGGCATACCATCAATGTCTGGGAAAATATGCAGGTCGGATTCCGTACGGACGCCACTGTTGGAAATAAAAAAAATGTTCTACATCAAAAAATTCCACTAGATGCATAGTACTTCTATACCAAATTTCATTACAATATCTAGAGTGGAATTCGAGATATTATCGAAAAATTATGAAATTATTGAAAGTTTAACACCCTGTATCTCAAAATTTACACCGTTTAGGACATATGTTTATATGAAGTTTTCTTCTTAAAATGGACTCAAAAATCATCTCCTTATATTATATTTATGAAGCAACACTGAAGGTAAAAAAGTCACTGTGCCGGACTTGCGTAATCGTTTTGAATTAAATTATAGACACGGATATTTTTTTCACTGATGCCACAGATACATCGTTACCGAACTGAACGGACACATCACTGATATGTATAAATAGACCTTAAAATTGTTTTGGTATGGCAATAGTTCTGTGTCGTCTTGGGACCGTCATGTAAAACATTATAAACATTTTCACAGTCACATATGTAGCAGTTACTCATTTTTAGAAAACTGAACTATATACGTTTTCATATTATATATTAAACAAACTGTGCTCTCATAAAGAGCTTCACAGTGAACTGAATATAAAAATATGAACAAACGAATTATATGGCATACTAAAAGGAATTATCGAAGAAAGAAAATCAATTTGTAAGCTTTGATGTGGAGAGTATTTGTACAAATGTTCCACGGAAAGAGTCGTTGTCAGTCATTAAGACCAAACGAAATGAAGACATGAATGCCTTGCCAAACGGACCACACTACTATTGGATGGGAGAATGAGCCTGATGAAGTCGGCGATTTGGCTAAAGATAAGTTCTACGCTCATGGTGAGACAATCTAGCTATACGCTCATCTTTCCGGTGGTGGCTACATTTACTTGGAATGATATGAAGCGCATAGATAGAACGAGAATAAAACAGAATTTGATTTGTTAAAATATGTCAATGATACTTCCTTCAGCTCAACTTTTCTTGATATTCTATTTAACAGGGACAAAATTGATAAGCCACACGCACCGGGCGATATGTCAAACAAAAGTCAAGTCCCACAATTTGAGGTAACAAAACAAAAACAATGTATTATTAGAACTATTAGTTTAGACGTTTCGCCTTCGATTGCACTAGGCATCATCAGGGATCTTTACTTCACGAAATCGGAACACTGAATGAGCTTAAAGAGACCTAGACCAGCTATTTATAGTCGACCTGTGTTCATCGAACCATGACCCGGTGTAACGATCGGTATGATGAAGACATATATCTATTAAAATTGTTAGAAAGCTTATAAATTTTAATAGATTCGCGAATTTTCCGTTTATTGAATCCCGAGACCGATGCCAGAACCTTTTTCTTTTATATTTGTGATATGTTCAGTGGATTGTTGGTGTTCAGATACAGCAGATTGTACAATTTGTTTCTTTCTAATACTTCGTCCATGTTCTTTAAGCCTAGTCGATATGGATCGTTCAGTTTCTCCAATATAGACATCACCACATGAACAAGGAATTGCATATCCTCCTTCCGTTTGGAAAGGAATAATGTCTTTTGGCGACATAGTCTAATTTTCTTGTGTGTGTTGAAGATTGTTCGTATGTTAGACCGGCGAAGTACCCTTGCAATCTTGTCTGTGGTTCCATGTATGGAAGAACTACGTTTCCTATCGGTAACTCGTTATTAGTTTCACTCGTGTAGTAGGATTATTATATTTTCTAATTGACCGTCTAATATCCTCAGTGCAATATCCATTCCCTCTTAAAGCTTGGGTTAGTTTCTCTGTTTCCGATTGTAAATAATTTTTTATTTATGCTCTTTGCCGGATGATTCAATTCCAATTGTAAATTTTATATTAGGATGTTGCTGATCAAGAAACGCGGGGAGGTTTTCTGGACCATGCGGCCATATTACTAAAATGTCATCTACATATCTGAACCACGATTTTAGCTTTAATGAAGGCGATTCTAATAAGGCTTCTTCCTCAAAGGCTTCCATGAAGATATTGGTTACCACTGGTGACAAAGGAAATCCCAAAATATGTTGACGTGAGACATGCTTTAATCAGATCTAAAAGCGAGTTGTCAATATTATTAGGGTGAAATAAGTTGATATTATATTGTGCACTTACATAAGTGTATAAATTGTAAAATTCCGAGTCGAAATATTCGATTATTTAAAATAGAAACATTGACTACACGGCTTTGAGTTTTAAATGGCTTAAATGAGTTTCTTAATAACCTATTTTAACAGAAATTTTAATACTTACATCTCGCGGATCCAAGTTTCTGGTGCCTTCTTGGGGGCAGCATAATAAAGGCGTATTGCCACTAAATCCACATGATAAGCTTCTAACATAACTCCTTATTTCTTCACTCACACCTAGCCCATTTGAAAGCAAAGCAGTTACAGCTTTACAGTTAAAAATGCTTATACATAATCCGCGTTGTTTGTTAGGCGTCTCACATGGTACTCCATCCTGCCCTAAAATAAATGTCTTATGAAAATATAAAGAACGTAAAATTAATGCATTGCATTTTCCTTAATTGTTTTGAAAATATTATTTTACAGGATGTCCCATTTTCACCTTGATAACACAGTTATTAACAGGTATATTTGTTTCATTGTGGAGCCAAATTTGTGATTCTCAGTAGCCTGCATACAATATAGGAAAAAACATTGCTCTACCCTATGAAAATGATTGGGTAATCTATTTTTCTTTTGTCAGAATTCTCTTAATTATTTTAAATTATTATGGCCTTTTTTCCATAAATAATATTAAATTCGCTATCTATCATCAAAAATTAAAAAAAAAGCGTCGAACCACCTAAAATTATTCCGCAACAAGAGCATCCCATCAGAGCCAATAGGCAAGCAAAATTCGATCACCAAAACCTTACAAGAACCAAAAGCAGTGCTTTTGTACGAGTTCGATAATAGATATTTTTGATACAAACGATGTATCACACGGGTATCGTACACAATTTGGTCTACGTTTGTTTAAAATCTTATCCGAGTTATAATATAATTTACATTTTCGTGAAAAGATTACTTTTCAAATATGTAAAAACAAATTATCTCTGTTACCTGTACTTACTATACCATAGCAACCAAGTCCCTAAGTTTTTGTTAGAAAACATTAGAAAATAATGCTGTCAAACAATTTGTAATTTGTCACAAAGTTCGGAACGAGTTTCATACATTTTCTACATAAGCGATTCAGATCTTCCATCCGCCATCGAAGAAGTGGCTACAGGCGTAATTTCTAGTCTTCTGTCCGAAAATCACGAGCAAAATATGAGTTGGCCTACTCTCGGTATCAGAAATCGCGTGAAGAAAAGAGCATAAAAACTATCTCCAGTGAGAAGGCATTGTCAGCTTATTTTAATGATCTATCCAAAATTCAAAAACCATCCACTCTTTAGGCATACTATTCAATGTTGCGGAGTGTGATGACAAAAACTATATTGGTGTTTTTCTGCAGGAAGCTGATGATAACAAGTTTTTTATGGCGAAAGTAGCACTTATTAATGGACTAGCAGGAGCATGTAGAAGAGCTGACAAACTTACTCATGGAAAATGTGAAAGGTGCGTAATACCATTTACGAAGTCAAAAATATCTCGAGAGTTTTTTGTAACATCAGGAGACATCGAAAGTTTGGATATGATGGAAATTGTCCTAAATTACATCAAGTTACGCTCTAAACACGTTGATCATAGTCGTTTCTTCGTGAGCTATAAGAACAATAAATGTACAAAACATCCAGTGGGAATAAACATTTTTGGAGGTATGCCTAAGACTATTGCTTTGTTTTTAAAATTATCCTATCCAGAACAATATACCCGCCACTGATTTAGAAGGTTTTCTGCATCACCATTAGCCAACACCGGAGTGTATATTTTGACCGTAAAGAGGCACGGGGGATGGCGATCAAATACAGTTGCAGAAGGATATATTGAGGCTTCGGAAGAAAACATAAAGAAAACTGCTTTTAGTATACTCGAAATAAGGAAAATGAAGCAATTAGTATCCAAAAACCGAACATATTTAATGCAAGTTCATCGCAAGTTAAGTCAAGTTCATCAACTACAAGTGGTATTAATTTAAATAACTGCAATAGCTACGTAATTAATATTTACGATAAATAGTTTGTAATGCTGTATTTTAAACAAAAATAAACGTTTTTTCTTTATTTGTTTTAATTTTAATATTAGTAGATATTATTACCGCACTAGTGTGGCAATATCTAACATTACCTAACTAAAATCAGTGCGGTAATGGCTTCTTATCTCACAATCGTAGATAAAGATCGTGAGATAAAACAATCGTGGGCATAGAATAGAAAGAAACGAACTAGCCAAAATATGTGGTAATATTGATTATAATCGGCATGAGTCATAATATGGGTTATTCTAGCAATAATTGATCAGTATACTTTTTGTTTCTCGCCCTTCTTGAAAAATTTAGGTTTTTAATATTTTTGGACGGATGCTACACAGTTTTGTAATCAAAGGAATTAAGAATGTTAAGTATAACAGGCAACATAAAATAGAACATGCAAAAAAGGAGTGTGTAGATCACGTTCAGCAATGGATAGTTTGCCGTTGAAACTTAATTATGCAATACTCTTATTTTATCTCTTTGATTTTGGAGGTGTAACTTATCGTAGCTCGTTAATTGAAAAAATTTAGAATTCATCCAAAAAGTTCAAAATATTTGTAAGATATTTTTCTAAAATATTCTTATTAGGAACCATATCACTCCCTATTTAAATAATAATTTCCAGTGGAATTATAACAATATGGGGCGCATTCACCACATCGCCCAGAAATGTTATTGAAGAAAGACATACTAGTATTATAGAAAAAATACGCAATAAAACAATACAAAAAATAGTTTTAAAAGATCTCGGTAACCAGACGATCATTTCGTTAAAAAAATCATGTAAATTGGCGCAGCACAACTCTCTCACGAACTTGCTGAAAACCTGGCTTAGTGTTTTAAATATACAGGTAAGAACATTTTTAACGTTAATCATTATAATGGTTTTTCTTATGTTCCTCGTTTTCTGAATACAATTTATTGAATTGATTCAATAATTTGTAGTTCTGGCAAATCTCATTTTTTGGGAGTTAGAGTTTTTGAATTTTAGGGATCATTGGAAAGCGAGTAACAAAAATGTTTACATTTTTTGCATTTGGGACATTTTTAAATGAATACTGCAACATTGCACAGTTATACATTGCGCTGTCGTCGGAAAGCTTGTAGCAGACAAAAACAATTTATTGATGCCTTCACCAAGTTGTCCAGAAACAATTTTTATGGAATATGCTCATAACTTACTCAAAGGTATTTTTTGCTCAATTACAAGTATTTGAGATATCCGCATTTTAAGATTAGTGTTCAGTTTCCTATTCAGTAATATTCAAATGCGAATACCTTGAAAACTCTAAAAGATTTATGTATTTAAATAGAAAAAGAATTCAAATATATGTATAAGGGTTATTCACGCAACCCGTTCATTAAAAGTTTTTGATGATGCCATTTAGATAAAAATTTCAAATTTTGGGATTAAGGTAAGGTCAAAGGGTACTTCTTTTTTGAAATATTTTCAACTTCCTGTCACTTCCGGTTTAACCGGAAGTTGGTATCAACTTGCTTATTTTAAATAGAACACCCTGTATTTTATGATATTTTTGGATTCTACGGAAAATTTTCATGCTATTTTATGTAGCATGTCCTATACCTTGGTTCAAGCGTTCTTAAGATATTTGACCTTGAACCGAAAGCCTTCGGGGTACCAAATTTTAAAATCTCATATTTTTGTAAGTTTTAAAGATATAATCTTCATACTTTGCAGACGATCGGTAAATAATCTTAGGTTTCTATTTTTTTTTATTGAATTTGTCTATTTTTATACAGGGTGTCCTAAATTCAGCGGCAAACATTCACATTTTCAAAGCCGCTAAAGTCCGTTTTTTGAAATAGGACACCCTATAACTTTATGCACTATCAAATGTAGAATTTCATTTTCTATCGAACTGTTTTAAGGTTCCCTATACCTATTCGTAACCATTTTCGAAATAATTGAGTTTTATAAAAATATCGTATGTATTTGCTTAAATGTTACATGTTCCAATGGTAAGCCATGGAAAAACAATTGAGATCCAATATCCAATATGACAGATGATTAGTATGCGTTATTTATCGACAGCTGTCAGTAATAAACTAAATCTTCTAAATCGAAATGGAAGAATACTCAAACGCTGATATTCTCAATCTATTTTATATTCATAGAGAATGTTATAAAATTTTAGAGGGAACGTGTCGTGTGTTTAATGAACACCACCCTGATTTGCCGCCAATGAACAAGTCAAAATTCAAGAGGATTGAAACGAACTTTTTGCGTTTTGGCAAGGTTAAAGTTACAAAAAATGTTCCGAAACCAGTGACAAATGCCGAGGATAACGTAATAAACAAATTAGCTTATTTCCACGCAAACCCGCAAAGTTCAATACCGTCTGCAGAAAGCGATTTGGGAATTTCTTCCTAATCTGTCCAAAGAATCTTGAGCGAACATCATATGCATCCTTATTCCTTCCAAAACGTGCAAGCCTTGAGACCTGGTGATGACGTCCGACGAGTAGAATTTAGCGAATTCATGT
Source organism: Kuschelorhynchus macadamiae (assembly GCA_030620095.1). Classification (NCBI taxonomy): domain Eukaryota; kingdom Metazoa; phylum Arthropoda; class Insecta; order Coleoptera; family Curculionidae; genus Kuschelorhynchus; species Kuschelorhynchus macadamiae. The sequence continues at coordinate 726,563 of JAUTXW010004784.1, forward strand.
TTTTGAAAATTCAAGAGGACCCTCAATTCCTTTCAAAAATATTTTGGACCGATGAAGCGAAATTTTCTAGAGAAGGAATAACAAATAAAAGATACGAACATTTCTGGGCAGCAGAAAATCCGCACGCTTTACGCAAAACGCGTTCTCAAGAGAGGTTTAGCTTCAATGTTTTCGGTATAGTATTAAATGATCAGTTGCGGTACTGTATTTATGAAGACAATTTAAACAGTGATAAGTATTTGGAAATTCTACGAGGGACGGTTTCTGAATTTATACAAGAAATTCCTATTGGTGAGCTGCAAAATTATTGGTATCAATTAGATGGGGCACCAGCACATAATTCCGCTGCAGTTTATCTCTAATTATCTCGAAATTTTGAAGATCGCTGGATTGGTCCCAATGGCCTTTGGAGATGGCCCCCGCGATCGCCTGATTTAACACCCCTAGACTTTTATTTATGAGGATTTATCAAAGGTAAAGCCTATGCTTCCCCAGTAAACAACCAACAAGATTTACTGGACAGGATACGAACAGCTTTTGCCGAATTAGAAAACGGACAAATTCAACGGGCCACAGCAACTGTACAAAGAAGAATTAAAATGTGTCTTCAAATGAACGGATAGCATATAGAACATTTGTTATAATTCAATTTTATTATTTTATTTATTTATTGTTGATTGTTAGATTGCTATAATTTTTAAGTTCACCAGAACAAGTTTAGAACATTCTTGAACTTAGTAGATATGGTTAAAAATAATGTAAACAATTTATTACATTTTTTGTAACTTTAACTTTTCCGAAACGAAAAAATTTCGTTTCAATCCTCTTCAATTTTCTCTTGTTCATTGGCGATAAATGAAGATGGTTTTCATTAAAAACATGGCACGTTCTCTCCAATATTTTGTAACATTCTCCGCGAATATAAAAAAAATTGAGAATATCAGCTTTTGAGTGTTATTTTATTTTAATTTAAAAGTTTCAAATCAGCTGTCATGTTGAATAGAAAAGCACAACAATTGTTTTTCCATGGCTTACTACGGGAAGGTGTAAGCATTTAGCAAATACATATGATAGTTTAATAAAAACCTGATTATTTCGAAAATGGTTAGGAATAGGTATAGGGAACCTTAATACAGTTCGATAGAAAATGAAATTCTACATTTGATAGTGCATAAATTTGTAGGGTGTCCCATTTAAAAAAACGGACTTTAGCGGCTTTGAAAATGTGAATGTTTGCCGCTGAATTTAGGACACCCTGTATAAAGATAGACAAATTCAATAAAAAAAATAGAAACCTAAGATTATTTACCGATTATCTGCAAAATATGAAGATTATATCTTCAAAACTTACAAAAATATGAGATTTTAAAATTTGGTACCCCAAAGGCTCATTTTCGGTTTAAGGTCAAATATCTTAAGAACGCTTGAACCTAGGTATAGGATATGCTACATAAAATAGCATTAAAATTCTCCGTAGAATCCAAAAATATTATAAAATACAGGGTGTTCCATTTAAAATAAGCAAGTTGATACCAACTTCCGGTTAAACCGGAAGTGACAGGAAGTTGAAAATATCTCAAAAAAGAAGTACCCCTTGACCTTACCTTAATCCCAAAATTTGAAATTTTTATCTAAATGGCATCATCAAAAACTTTTAATGAACGGGTTGCGCGAATAACCCTGTATATGTATTTACATAAAGTCTTAATTTTAGCACAGATCGGCATTCTTGACAATTTGAAGTCAATGTGGTAAGTAAAAACTTTTAAAGTTATGCTGCGAACTGACAGACAGAACGACAGAACTGATAAAACATATTTTTTAGCATCTAGGGATGCTAAAACGTAAAGAAATGTAAAACCTGAGAGGGTGATTTTTTCACGATTACAAATATTTTATTTGGCCGCCATTTTGTTCCGCAATCTTGAATTAGTAACACAGTTTTACTAGTTGATCCCTAAACCACAATTAGTTATGGAACATAATTTGAAATCAGTAGTTTCTCAGGCTGAATTTTTAAATATTTTATTATGCGGCCATTTTGTTCCGTCATTTTGGATTTGTACCAAAATTTTACCAGTTGATTCCAACATAATACTTGATGTTTGTGCAAAATTTGAGATATATTCGATGAGTAGGTTTTTATTAATTTTTTTTACATTTCACTAGACCCTTAATTTTGATGAAAATTTGTAGTTAACTGGGTAAGTACTTTTTAAACTATGTCGCAAACTGACAGACAGACCGATAGATGTACCGACGGATTTGATAAAACGTATATTTTGGCACTAGGGATGCTAAAACGTGAAGATATGTAAAACTCGAGAGGGTGTTTTTTTTCACGATTATAAACATTTTATTTAGCCGCCATTTTGTTCGGCCATTTTGAATTAGTACCACAATTTTACTAATTAACACCTATACCACAAATAGTTATGGCACGCAGTTTGAAATTAATCCATTGAGTAGGTAGTTTTTTCAGGCAGAATTTTTAAATATTTTATTAAGCCGCCATTTTGTTCTGCCACCTTGCAATCGTACCAAAATTTTACCAGTTGATTCCGACATAAAACTTTGATATAATTTGAATAAGTAGTTTTTTAATAATAATGTTTTTAATATTTCACTAGGTCGCCATTTTGTTTCGCCATACTGGATTTTTACCAAAATATTACCCGGTCGTCCCTATATGATCTTTAATGTTTGACGTATATTTGAAGTCAGTTGGGTAAGTAGTTTATTAGCTCTGCTTCGAACAGACAGACAGACCGACGGAATTGAGAAAACATGTTTTTCGATATGTGGGGCTAGGGACTCTGAAACGTGAAGATTTGCAAAAATCTCGGAGAACGATTGTTTCACGATTACAGTACTTAAAAGTAAAAATGACTAGAATATGTTTATTATCCCATTAGCCCTTAATTAGCCGCAATTAAAAACAATACATTAAGATATTATGTAACATTTTGTGGCTACACAACATACAATCTTGTGCTTGGCAGTTAATATTTTCTAAAACTATTAGACGATTGACGCATAAAATTACGAGATTGCAGTTTTTACGATGAGAGGGAAATTTGGTATTTCCCAGTTGGACTTTTGAGATAGTAATTTGCCTACACCACAGTTTTATTTTACCTTAAACTTGAGCCTCATATTTAGTAAGCGAAAGCCGACATTAAGCGACCTCAAATTTAGAGGTCACTAGGAACCTGAACTTGAAAATACATAATACATAATGATGGTGTCGGTACTTGGTTAAATTTGTTTAATGTACTCAGGCTGGTCGCGTCCACGGGCAGGCAGTAGAACGGCAAGGAACTAATTATACATTAAAAAAAGGTTTCGATCAAACTTCCTGAATATTTGTGATAGCCTATGACCACTTTAAACAAGGAACATACATTAATATACTTTGATTGAACTTAGAGTTAAACAAAGATTCGTTTAAGCAGTTACGTACAAATATAAATGGATTGCTTTACTGTTTACATGTTTTATAAATAAAATATTGATTTCTAAATAATTAAAATCAATCTATAATTTGTCTAGGTAAAAATTATACATATTGTGGGTTTATACTGGGATGTTGATTATTTGTAAGTATCTTATAGGCATGATGGCATAAGAAGGTTGTGGATTTATTGATTTCCTTTTTTCTCATTGGCTTGTTGAAACAAAATAGTAGCCCTACATGTCAAACAAATGTTATATGTCAGTATAAATCTAGTTACTAATTTGAGTGCTTGTATTTAGGAGTCAGTATAACAAAATAAATATAGTTAATTCGCCAAATTAAAAGAGTGCTTTCCAGGTTGTAATAGGCTCTTTAAGACGTACTTAAAGAGCCTATTACAACGTTAAAAAGCTTAATCAGTAATTACAAACGTTAACAGAACCTATGCCTACTGTTAAGCGTCAAACGTTCATTAATTTTTTGTAATTATAGAGAAGGTAAACGTTGGATTTTGTTCAAAATTAGACGCAAGTTGTAGAATGCATAAGATAAAATATTTAAAAAAAAATAGAACCGGCTTCAAAAAACGTCGCTAAAGAGTAAAAAATAATATTTTATTTAGTCCTTAAATATTGACATTCTGAAGTCGACGCCCAAAGTAGCCTCACCCAGCCATTACAAAATATAGTTGATGTATTTTATATTACATTACATATAAACCAAATATATAGCTAGCTTTATATCTTTAAAACTGATGCCCGAATCACTTGCTCTCAGGACTCCTTTATGAAACTGCGCAAACACAAACTGTTCTTTCCTTCCAATCGCTGAGCAATCAGTCCAAACAGACCAATAACGAATTCGCATTTCGAAACATGCGCAGAAATATTTTGGGCCTTGCAACTGTTGGCTAGGTTAAGCATGAAGATTTTATTGACGGCCGTGTTATAGCAGATACACCTAGGTAAACTAAATGTAAACTATAAAACAACTCCACCCCAGCAGCGATCAAACTTACCCGGTAGTTCGACTTCAAAATAGTGACGTGACCCTCTCTAAATAACATATTAAAATCTGTATTATTATTAAATGTCTATATTTTATATAATTTTTATATATATATATATATATATATATATATATATATTAAATATTATTTTTTAGTTTTTAGTTTTTTTTAAGTCGGTTCTGTTTTTTTTTTATATTTTATTCCTCACTTTGAAGTTATTTTTTACAAGTTGTATGTAATATAATACAGAAAGTGACGAAAAGAGAAGTAAACGACACTATTAAAATTAGATTTTATAAAAGGGGAGAGTGGGGGAATATCGACCGTCGGGAAAAATCGACCACTTTCAAATCTTCTAAACTTGGCGCCATATGGGCTTAATACATCAACTGACCAATAGATGGCTTCGTATGTGCCTGATTTATGCGATTAATTTAAAGCCATAACGTTTCCGTGTATCCATGTTGATAGTTGTACTCGTGTTTGATCTGTTTTTATTAAAACTGTGCTGCTATTATTAAGGTAGGGAAATCCTTATACATTCTAAATGTTCTGCATTTTATCTTAATAGGATACTGCGGATATTCTTCCGTAATTTAGGTCCAATTTGGTGCACTTTTAATACATATTTTTAGTAAAAACAAATTTAGGGTTAAGTTTACCGGTTCGGGTAAAATCGATCATGCTGGTCGATATTACCCTGCAGTGATCGATATTACCCTACTTAATATTTGTGGTCTAATCATTATCTATTCTAAAGAAAGTGCGCAATAAATGCAAGCATAAGGTACATGTCAGCATTTCATTTCAGATGCCGCAAACATATGTTCGAAAAACTGGACGTTCTTCGTGGACGGAGGAGTCTATGAAAAGAGCAATAGCCGTGGGAGAAAAGACATTATCCATTAGGGGCGCCGCACAAATGTTTAATATCCCATATGGTACTCTTCAAGATAGACTAAAAGGTAGATTTCAACCAAAAAAACTTACGTTGGGAAGAAAACCTGTCTTTTCCGAAAATCAGGAAAAAGAAATTGTTGAAACCATTTTAAAATTGTCCAAATTATTTTATGGATTGACAGCTCAAAGCATAAGAACATTGGTTTTTAAATATGCAGAGACAAATAAAATTACACATCCTTTTAATAAGGAGAGCGGGATGTGTGGCAAGGATTGGATCTACTCATTTATGCGACGTTATCCGCAGCTTAGTTTTCATAAACCGGAAGCTACTAGCCTAAGCAGAGTTACTGCATTTAACAAAGGCGAAATGGAATTTTTTTTTAATAATCTTGAAATGCTTTTTGAAAAATACCATTTTGAAGTTCATCGCATTTATAACGTTGACGACCCGTTTCGTTCGTCCACAATCCGAGTCGTATATTGGCAAGAAAGGGAGAGAAACAAGTCGGCGTGATAACAAGCGGAGAAAGGGGTCAAAACACTACAATTGTATGCTGTTTTAGTGCGTCTGGGCAATATATCCCGCCCATGTTTATTTTTAAGAGAATGAGAATGAAAGATGGTTTGGAAAAAAATGGACCGGCAGGCGCGATATACAAATGTTCAAAATCTGGATGGATTACCGAAGAATTGTTTACCGAATGGTTGCAACATTTTGCGAAATTTGCTAATGCTTCTCCAGAGCAACCTATTCTTCTAGTACTGGATAACCATTCAACTCATTCTTCTTTGGCTTCCTACACTTTTTGTAGAAATTCTGGCATTCATTTACTATCACTTCCCCCCCCCACACATCTCACAGGACACAGTCTCTGGACGTTACTTTCTTTAAGTCCTTGAAAACTGCTTACCACCAAGAATGTGATAAGTACATAAAAAGTAGAAATTATGAAAAAATCAAAGAGACTGATATTGCCGAACTTTTTGGGAATGCTTACAATAGGACGACCACAATAGAGAAGGCAATTAACGGATTTAAGACCACAGGAATATTTCCCATCAATCGTGATGTGTTCTGTGAAGAAGACTTTGTACCTATTCATAAAGATAATACAGATCTGCCAAATACAACGGCTCCAGCAGATTTACCATTGCAGGGAAATACATCTCAGAATATCTTAGAACTTGTTGAACCCAGACAAAGGACTCCTTCTCCAGAACCAGGGCCAAGTGGATTGAGTGGAACTGTTCCAGGAAGACTCAAAAGCTTACGTAATACCAGATTGTCATCAAATTCGTCTGATTCTGAATTCAGTTTGGAAGAAGTTGTGGAAGATAGCCTAAGTGATGATGGTGATAAAACCTTAAAAATTAAAGAAAAAACAGAAAATACTTCTTTCCAAGACCTATGTCCACTTCCAATGTTTCAACCAAGAACTTCACAGCGAAAAAGGCAACATTCTCAAATATTAACATCTACCCCATTAAAAGAAGAGCTCGAAAATAAGACATTGAAAAAACAAAAAAAGGAAGAAAATGAAAAATTAAAAAAGATTACAAGAAAAATTGCAGACAGAGAAAAGGGAAATGAAAAGATTAAGAAGGTTACAAAAAAAATTATGGGTAAAGTGGAAACTCAGGTTGAACAGGAAAGAGAAATTGATGAAATCTGTCCTATTTGTGAACAATTTGGATACAATGAGGTTTGGTGGCGGTGCCGTTCTTGTGCAACCTGGGCTCATGCTGACTGTACTAGTGCAGAAAAAGCTTCAGTATATATTTGTGACTTTTGCTCAATGTAATATTAGTGTTAAAATGTTGAAATAAAATAAATTCCAAAATATTACTACTCGGTCGATTTTACCCTACCTTGTGGTCCCATCGGTCGAAATTACCCGATTTTTTTACCTGTTTACAAAAATGCATTTTAAGGAAAAAAAACATTTTTTTATTTGCAACACCAATAGAAAAATTTTAGCAAATGAAGTAACGAAGCCATTTTACGGTTTTAGATACATTTGTACTAATACTTTTATTTGAAAAACTTAGTTGCGCTTAAGTAGTCGATATTCCCCCACTCTCCCCTAAATACTTAAGAATAACGAGATCTTGCCTCTAAACTACTTTGTAAATAAAATAATTTAAATATTAATATCAGAGCTGTTTACTTAATTCTTTTACCACCACCTGTATACATACATAAAAATTATAATGAGAGTAGTCGGTTAATAACGTTGTATTCATACCGAATGTTCATTTTTCGAAAATGTCAAGTAAAAACGAGATTTTGAGATTGCACATTTTCATGGTCACCCTGTATATATAAAATTACGTAACGTGATAACAAAAGAGATACCTTTTAGCAAGGGTTGTATGTCTATTACACACCTCAATGTTTTGGTTTAAAAAGGGTATTTAAAAAATTTAAACTTAATTATAAAACTCGCTGTCTTTATCGCCCTTATACTTGTGTTTTTTTATTATAAGAAAACGGGTCAACAGATTTCAAATCAAAATATATAAGACCACCACCACAGAAACGTCCTCTACAATTTGGCGTTTGACTCCTTAAAATCGACCAAGCCGTTTAGACAATATGCGCGAACAAACATAAACAAAATACATACAGGTCTAGAGAACCTCCTCCTTTTTTGAAGTCGGTTAAAATGCTTCTTGGGGAGTTGCCTGTAAGTCTTCATACCACAGAAACCCCGCCACATGGACTAGCACAAAAATCAAATATTACATAGGAATCAACTGATAAAATTTTGGTACAAATTCAAGATGGCGAACAAAATGGCGGCTTATTAAAATATTAAAAAAATTAGCCTGAAAAAATTATTTATTAGATTGATTTTAAATTTTGTGCAAGAATTAAGTATGATATGGAGATGAACTGGTAAAATTGTGGTACGAATTCAAGATGGCGGAACAAAATGGCGACCAAAGAAAGTGTGTAATCGTAAAAAAAATCCTCCTCCAAAGTTTTACATAGCTTCAAGTTTTAGCGTTTCTAGATACTCAAAAACGTTTTCTTAATTCCATCGGTCTCTCTGTCCGTTTGTCAATTTGTGGCATAGCTACAAAACTACTTACCCGATTGATTTCAAATTTTGGTCAAACATTAAATGTCTTATGGGGATAATCTCATCATTTTGGTAAATATCCAATGTGGCGGAACAAAATGGCGGCCTGTTGAAATGTTAAAAAAATTATCACTAAAAAACTGATTATTGAGTTCAAATTTTCTACAAACTTTAAATATTATATAAGAATAAACTGGTACCAATTTAACACGACGGAACAAAATGGCTGTCCTAAAAAAAATTAGTGTAAAAACTACTTATTTAATTTATTTTAAATTATGTCCAAAAATCAAGTGTAGCATAGATAGAAACTGGTAAAATGTTAGTACGAATCCAGTATGGTGGAACAAATTGGCGCCCAATAAAAATTTTTAGAAAGACAATATATGTATATGTGTTACTAAATGACTATGTGAACTAAAATGGGTCACACTTCATTATTCCTAACAAAAGGAAAGATTCATAACGAGGGAAGTTCCGGGTAAACGAAATTTGCAGATTTTATAATGTTGCAAATACTAAACGGATATAGAGAGGTACTTAAATCACCTTATTTAAATACCCTTTATACGTTTTTTTGTTGCATTTTCTTTCAATTTTTGTCAACAGGGGCTTGGAAGAATTTTGTTTATAAATCATTTCCGATTTTTTGGAACACCCTGTATAGATTTTTAAAAAATATATAAAAAAAATAAAATAAAATATACCTGTTCAAGCGTTCAATATATATATATATATATATATATATATATATATATATATATATATATATATATATATATATATATATATATATATATATATATATATATATATATATAATATTTAAAGGGCATTTCATCCCCTCGAAATTTGATTTTTGAAAAACCCTTCTTATCGAACCTCCACATTCTACAGGCAACCTGTAAGTCAAAATTCAGCTTTTTACGTCAAGCGGTTTGAGCAAAATTGTGAATAATCAGTGGCCCGATTTTTTGAAAACACTAAAAAAAATTAAAATATGTAAAGTATTCAAATAAAATACACAAGTTTCAGCGTTTTTCCGAAAAACGAGCCGTTTTTTTAATAACAAATATTGTAATATTTAAGGGGCGGTTTCACCTCCTTGAAATTTGAGTTTTGAAAAAACCTCTACATCCTACAATCAGCCTGTATACCAAAATTCAGCTTTTTACGCCAAGCGGTTTGAGCAGAATCGTGATTAATCAGTGACCCGATTTTTTTAAACGCCCTATATATATTTTTAAGATATTTTAAAATATGTAAAATAATCAAATAAAATACACTTGTTAAAGCGTTTTTCCAAAAAACCAACCGTTTTTTTTTTTAATAAAAAATGTAATATTTGTGGTTTCACCCCCCTTCATATTTGAGTTTTGATAAATCCATTCTCATCGATCCTCTATCTCCTACTCAACCTGTGTACCAAAAAGCAGCTTTTTTACGTGAAGCGGTTTGAGCAGAATCGTGATTAATCAGTGACCCGATTTTTTAAACACCCTGCATACATTTACAGTACAAAAAATACTGATGAAAGGTCTCGGTCACCAGATGATCATTTCAAAAAAAAATCATATAAATCGGTGCTGAACAACTCTCTTACGAACTTGCTGAACATTTTGCCTTGGTGTTTTAAATATATAGATTTTTCGGAACAAAGGAATATTTAGCATTTCTGTTCCAGTTGTAATTGATTTCAAGTACTTTTTATAATATACTAGTTATTTATTAAGTTAAATAATTACTAAATATTATTAGAAAAATAATACCCCATTATCTGGAGCAAAATATCGTCTGAAATATGATCAGCGCTATATTTATAGTTCTTAAAAATAAACTTAAACCTTATTTTAAATAGACCAAAACATTCTTATCAAATTTATAACAAATGCGCGATTGCCTGAGTTTGACACAGATCTAAGTAAATTTTAATGAAAATATATATTTGTAAATAAAAATAATGCTCTTGTGTTAACACGTCACATGCAGTAAGCTGTATCTCCCCATTTATAATCCTAACTTAATAATGAGTAATTTTAAATATGTCAGTTTTAGGAACGCGTTAGCAAATTAAATAACAATCATAATTAAATAAATAAACATATATATATAATATTTAAAGGGCAATTTCATCCCCTCGAAATTTGATTTTTGAAAAACCCTTCTTATCGAACCTCCACATTCTACAGGCAACCTGTAAGTCAAAATTCAGCTTTTTACGTCAAGCGGTTTGAGCAAAATTGTGAATAATCAGTGGCCCGATTTTTTGAAAACACTAAAAAAAATTAAAATATGTAAAGTATTCAAATAAAATACACGAGTTTCAGCGTTTTTCCGAAAAACGAGCCGTTTTTTTAATAACAAATATTGTAATATTTAAGGGGCGGTTGCACCTTCTTGAAATTTGAGTTTTGAAAAATCCCTTCTTATCAAACCTCTACATCCTACAATCAGCCTGTATACCAAAATTCAGCTTTTTACGCCAAGCGGTTTGAGCAGAATCGTGATTAATCAGTGACCCGATTTTTTTAAACGCCCTATATATATTTTTAAGATATTGTAAAATAATCAAATAAAATACACTTGTTAAAGCGTTTTTCCAAAAAACCAACCGTTTTTTTTTTAATAAAAAATGTAATATTTGTGGTTTCACCTCCTTCATATTTGAGTTTTGATAAATCCATTCTCATCGATCCTCTATCTCCTACTCAACCTGTGTACCAAAAAGCAGCTTTTTTACGTGAAGCGGTTTGAGCAGAATCGTGATTAATCAGTGACCCGATTTTTTAAACACCCTGCATACATTTACAGTACAAAAAATACTGATGAAAGGTCTCGGTCACCAGATGATCATTTCAAAAAAAAATCATATAAATCGGTGCTGAACAACTCTCTTACGAACTTGCTGAACATTTTGCCTTGGTATTTTAAATATATAGATTTTTCGGAAAAAAGGAATATTTAGCATTTCTGTTCCAGTTGTAATTGATTTCAAGTACTTTTTATAATATACTAGTTATTTATTAAGTTAAATAATTACTAAATATTATTAGAAAAATAATACCCCATTATCTGGAGCAAAATATCGTCTGAAATATGATCAGCGCTATATTTATAGTTCTTAAAAAATAAACTTAAACCTTATTTTAAATAGACCAAAACATTCTTATCAAATTTATAACAAATGCGCGATTGCCTGAGTTTGACACAGATCTAAGTAAATTTTAATGAAAATATATATTTGTAAATAAAAATAATGCTCTTGTGTTAACACGTCATATGCAGTAAGTTGTATCTCCCCATTTATAATCCTAACTTAATAATGAGTAATTTTAAATATGTCAGTTTTAGGAACGCGTTAGCAAATTAAATAACAATCATAATTAAATAAATAAAGGCGAAACTATTATAAATTTGCTTTTCTGTGCATTTTTTCTCCCGGGAATCAAATTCGTATATGAAAATGATGTTTGTTATTCATAGCTGAATATGGGTTTATACCCAATTCAATTATAATACTAAAATCCAACGACATAATTTTTAATAAATAAACCGATCACATAGATGTTGAACATTTCTAGAATTATTTACATGAAATACCTTAATTAATATTAATAAGCACTTTAATTCTTAAGTGTCAATTTGTCAACATCATCAGTACAATAAATATGTCGAAAAGTCATATAAATAAACCACAAAACACTTTTGTGGAAATTTTATCGATACTGCACGCAAACTAGAATGTAAATATGCAATGTTTTATCAAAACAGGTGTTAACAATAACAGATATCTTTGCATTTTACGTCTACGTCATCAGGTCGCTATGTTACGTTTGAAAAGCATTTAAATCAGATCGGATTTTTGTTTATTTGTCTGTTTGACCCATACAAAGAGAAGTTTAAGTTTAATTCATTTAAATCAAAATATCAGAAGATCATGAGCTTCTTATTTGCCTTCAAATTTGCAACACAAAATCGGTAAAATTTCTTTACAACATAGTTATTTAGGAACACATATATACTGTCTTATCAAACATTCTTGTTGGATTCGCACCAATATTTTACCAGTTTCTACCTATGCCGCACTTGATTTTGGGCATAATATAAAATGAATTCAAGAAGTTATTTTTACATTGACACACACCGCAATTTTGTTACGTCACGTTGAATTCGCACGAGTTTATCCTTATATCATATTTAATATTTCCTCAAAATTTACAGTCAATTGAATAAGAAGATTTTTTTACGTTAATTTTTTAACATGTTGTTTGGCCGCCATTTTATTCCGCTATCTTGAATTCGTATCACAACTTTAGTAATTAATTAGTAAAATAATAATTAATTAGTAATTAATCTAACAAGTAGTTTTTTCAGACTGGTTTTTTAAATATTTTATTAGGTCGCCATTTTGTTTTGCTACCTTATATTCATACCAAAATGTTACCAGTCAATTCTTATGTAACACTATTTTTTGCAAAATTTGAGGCAAATTGGATAATTCGTTTTTTTAGTAATAATTTTTTTACGTTTCACTAGGCCGCCATCTTGTTCCGGCATATTGTATTTTTACGAAAATATTACACACCCATATGAACCTTAATTTGTAACCAAAACTTGTCGATCTGATGAGTAGTTTTTAAGCTATGCCGCGAACTGACAGGCAGACAGATAAAGAGACAGTTGGACCGACGGAATTGGTAAAACATATTTTTTGACATCTAGAGACGTTAAAACGCGAAGATATGTAAAACCTGAAAGGATGATTTTTTAGATTATAAAAATTTATTTGGCCGCCATTTTGTTCCGCCATCTTGAATTAGTACCACAGTGTTACTAGTTCATCTCTATACTACAATTAGTTATGGCACACAATTTAAAATCAGTTCATTAAGTAGTTTTTTCAAGCTGAGTTTCTAAATATTTTATTAAGCCGCCATTTTGTTTCGCCATCTTGTATTCGTACCAAAATTTTACCAGTTGATTCCTACGTAATACTTGATATTTGTGCAAATAGGATAATTAGCTTTTAAGTAATATCTTTTTTAACGATTCATTAGGCCGACATCTTGTTCCGGCATGTTGGATTTTTACCAAAATATTACCAGGTCATCCCTATATGAGCCTTAGTTTTTGACTAAAATTTGAAGTCAATATAATTAGAAAGTTTTTAAGGTATCCCGCGAACTGACAGACAGACAAACCGACCGACGGACCTACGGAATTTATAAAACATATTTTTTGGCATCTAGAGACGTTAAAACGCGAAGATATGTAAAACCTGAGAGGATGATTTTTCAGATTATAAAAATTTATTTGGCCGCCATTTTGTTCCGCCATCTTGAATTAGTACCACAGTGTTACTAGTTCATCTCTATACTACAATTAGTTATGGCACATCATTTGAAAACAGTTCATTAAGTAGTTTTTTCAGGCTGAATGTTTAAATATTTTATTAAACCTCCATTTTGTTCCGCCATCTTGGATTCGTACCAAAATTTTACCAGTTGATTACTACATAATACTTGAATTCTATAACATTCTAAGTATAAAATAATTTTGTTTATCGTAGTTGTTTGTAGTTATATATAAGTAAATCTAAGATCTGTAATTAATTGTAAATAAATAAATAAATAAAAATAAAAACAAAATGTAAGAAGTAACTGTTAAAAGTGTATTTCTTTTTTCATTTTCACGAGATTTACATTTGTTTTTATAAAAAATAAAAATATTAAAATATGTTAGCAACATTTCTGAAATTATTTCATTTCGAAAAGTTAACATCCCTATTAATCCAAGTGTATTTTTTTCCACAGTCGCAATACCTTTGAGCGCAAATGTAATTTAAACTTATTAATTTACTTAAATATTGCCATTACGTCTCCCAGACTCAATTTCTAGATGCGCCACTGGTTCAGAGTGTTATAGTTTGAATAACAGGTTAAAAAAATCATTAAGAGCTACAAGCTAACGAAAACGCAAAATTCAGTTTTTACCAGTAACCATGTATTATATTAAAAATAAATCCGTGTGAGAAATAATATTTTAGACATCTTTACATTTTAGCGTCCCTAAATGCCAAAAACATGTTTTAGTACATCTGCCGGTTTGCCTGTCGGTCTGTCAGTAAGTTCGCAGCATAGATTAAAAAGTAGCGAAGCGATTGACTTCAAATTGTAGTCAAAAATTCAGGGTCATATGGTGATGGCCTGGTAATATTTTGGTGGAAATCGAATATGGTATAACAAGATAGAGGCCTAGTAAAACGTTAAAAAATGTATCACAAAAACTAATTATCCAATTTACCTCAAATTTCACACAAAATCAAATGTTACATAGGAATGAACTGGTAACAATTTGGTATGAATCTAAGATAGCAAAACAAAATGGCGGCCTATAAAATATTTAAACAATCAGCCTGAAAAATTTAATCAACGTAAAGATATCTTCTCATTCAATTGACTTTAAATTTTGTATAAATGTATGTATTTCCCTCTATTATTAAAAGGTAGGACATCTTACGAAAAATGTAGTATTACTTCCTTTTACCAAAGGTGCCATGGGCTTTTAAGAAAAAAAGAGAACTAAACAAAATTTAGTGATTATAAATATCTGCACATATCCGGTTGTACTTGGCAATGGCATATCGTATGCAACAGACAAATCTGGGAAATCCCGCCTCCTCGGTTTCTTAATAAGAAGTAAATTCGTTGTCGTTTACTTTTTAAATTACCATTTACGGTACTTGAATAATACGTTTTAGCCAATTCTACTGGCATTTCTTACATATGCATATTTTATGAGATTCTTGAATTTGCAATAGGTAACAAAATAATGCTAGAAAGGGAATTTATCATGTTCTTCCTAACCTCATTAAAATTGTATACGTTCCAGAAAGAGTAAGGGAAAGAAGTCCCTATTTAGTTTTTTTGAAAGTTTATTTAAGCATTTAGATCGTTTTATTAAGCATTAGATCGTTTCGACACTGATTAGAGTCATCCTCAGAAAGATTCGTATGTCTGGGAAGTTCATATTCCCAGCATATTTTTAAATTATCTGCAACATCACTTTTGCAGATTCCCGCTGGTACTTCGGTACATGTTTTTAGCTATTTTTATATGTATATAATACACTTTTTTACACATTATATATATATATATATATATATATATATATATATATATATATATATATATATATATATAGAGGAAGAGGTAGTCGCAACTGACTAGTTAAAAAGAAAAATGAAAACCTTAGGTTAGTGGGGATGCAATTAGACTCTATATAATGTGTAAAAAAATCCATTGTAAGTAATCTTAATTTCTTTAAATTTTGGTATATATTTTACGTACTCGAAAAACCAAAGCGACATAATGGTATCAAAAAGTTTGTCATATTTGTCTAATCTCAAAGATCGATTACTAATCCCCATTCGAAGTGGGGAACTCGTTTCTTTTTACGACAAATAACTCCGTCTAACCGTTAATCCTAATCTAATTTGGAAAAAATCGGTAAGTTTCCTCTACCCGGAACTTCCCTCGTTATGATTATTTTTTGTTAGATATAGTGAACTGTGACCCAATTTAGTTCCACCCATAATCATTTAGTAACACATTATACATATACCGCCTTTTCAAACATTTTTATTGGGCGCCATTTTGTTTCACCATATTGAACCAGTTTGTATCTATGCCACACTTGATTTTTGGCAGTAATTTAAAATAGATAGTAGTTTATACACTTATACACTGATTTTTTAAAACTGCTATTTTGTCCCGTCATGTTGAATTCGTACCAATGTATTGCTATATATATATTTGTGAAAAATAGAACAAGAAAATTTTTTACGTCGATTTTTTAAACTTTTTATTTAATCTCCATTTTGTTCGCCTGTTTTGAATTTGTAGCACAAGAGTTAGTTTATCTCTATATTACACTTAATACTTGCACAGAAAATATTTTATTGTGTCGCCATCTTGGATTCTTATCAACATTTTACCAGTTCATTTCTATGTAACATCTGATTTTTGTGTAAAATTTCATGCTAATTGTACAATTAGTTCTTTAGTAATATTTTTTTGTTCCTTTATATTGGATATTTACCAAATGTTATGTCATTCTCATAACACCCTTAATTTTGTACCGAAATTTAAAGTCAATCGGGTAAGCAGTTTTTTAGCTTCGCTGTAAACTGATAGACCAAAGAATTGAAAAATATGCTTTTTAGCATCTTGAGTTCGTACCACAATATTACGAGTTTATATCTATATCACATCTAACTCTTGCCTCTTGCATAAATTTGAAATCAATCTAATAAATAATTTTTCCAATTTGATTTTTTTAAATAATTTATTAAGCCGCCTTTTTGTTTGGTCGTCTTTGATTCGTACTAAAATTTTACCAGTTCATTCCTACGTAATTACCTGATTTTTTGTTTGCAAAGTTTCAACTCAAGTGGGTAAGTAGTTTTTTGGTACTACTGACTTTTTAAAATTTCATTAGGCCGCCATTTTGATCCACCATAATGGATTTACACAGAAATTTTACCAGTTTATCGTTATATCACACAATATTGGATTTTTAGCATTTCATCTTCTTATGACTCTTGATTTTTGAGCAAAATTTGAAGTCAATTGGGTAAGTATGTTTTGAGCTATGTCGTATACAGAAGGACAGACCGATAGACCGGAAATGGGAGAACATGTTTTTCAGGATCCATTAACTCAAAAATCTCGGAGGGTGATTTTTTCTTGATTACAATGGAAGTAAAAAAAAGTTTTGAATACCGTTCGAATAATTTTATTTCAATTGAAATTTTAATTTTTATCAGGAATTCCAATATGCAGTCGAGTTTCGAAAAATATATATAAAACATTTCCAAATATTCACATTCGCTCATTTTGCTTCTTGATTTTTATTTCTTTTGGTCAAAAATTTTACATAATAGTAAAGTGCTATATAACAGTTTTGATAAATATCATATTTAATCCAAAATTTTTGTAGGTTTTGGAATAGATGGTAAAATAAATTAATAGTATATGGAATGCCCTGTTTCCGTTTTCGGCACTTTTGCGGGGTATCTCCCTTATTTTTAAAGATAGAAGTTTGCAGAATTTTCATAGCTCTTTGGTTTTTGAGATTCCGGGCGTTTTTGAAAATGTTGCATTTTCAGGGACCTCTCGTATCCCAGCTATGATAACTTATATGACTTTTTCTGTAGAATTTAGTGCCGCTTTCAGAACAAGTATACGGGGTCAGGTCAAAAAGTTATCGGGCCCTACTTTATTTTTTTAATGGGACACCCTGTGTGTTGTTGAGTATCTTCCCACCACTAATATTAGCCCTATTCAGATTTGTATTATTCTTAATATTTATTAGGAGTAATGTGGGCTTTCCAAAAATGTATACATGTAGGAAGTTATTTTGAAAAACAAGCTCAAAATTCGAGATTTTCTAAAATTTTCTTTTGTGTCCAATTAGTAGGTAGCAGGCTATGGCTAAAATGTATTAAAAACAAAGTGCCTAATTATTGTAGTAAAACTGTAATACTTTCGTACCTCTTTTTAAATTCTCAACTCTTAATTATTTATTACAGCATTTTAACTTAATTAAGATATAATTATTGAAATTATATCTTACTTAATACTTAAATTAGGAAAAACAAAAGAGAAACAAAATTTTGGAAAAGCAAAGTGTTCAGAGGTGGTTTTCAAAATGACGGCCATTTTCCCGTACGTAAAATTGGCACATTTTCGTTATTCTTCTAATAGCGTTCAAAAGACTCATAGGCTTTCTATGCCTATTTTGGAAAGTTAAATAAATCGATTACCGCATGAGGCTTCGCAACAAACTCATATCGTGTTTTATATATTTTATTTTGGGTCCTTGTTGTGCCTTCTCAAAAATTAAATGATGCTTTTCTGCTGACCAGTTTTTTGTATTATGGCGATTGAAAATTCCCGCACTTGAAAAATAAGATTCGCCGGACCAGATAACGACTCTGCCAAAAGATTCATCAGTATGAATTTATTGTAAATACCATTGGCAAAACAAGCTTGGCATCGACGGGGTGTAAATGTTGAACTATGTGGAATTTATTTGGGTGCTACTTATATTTTTGCAAAATTCTTTAAGCGTGAGAGTTGGATACACCAGTTGCTTCCTCTATTTGCCGGCAAGATGATGAAGGCATCGCTTCTATATAACCCAATACGTTTATTTCTTTTCTCTCTCTATCTTGTTTGGTGTATGCTTTAGGAAGGGGCTGGATAAATGATCCGTGCTCTACTAAATTTGATTTAAGGCGGGCAAATATGCCTCGGAAAGGTTGCTTTCTCTCTGGATATTTAATATGAACTAAAAGAACTCCTAAGATATTATTCTAACCGTAGCGCTCAAAATACGTTACCTTTGTAAATATAATTTCGAAGCTTCTTGGGGATTTCATTAGATTGAATGAAACAAACCAACATATCATACTTTTCATAATTTTCGTAGACCGCCATTATTGTAAAAACTAAATTAAATATAGATATAGTTAAATAGAAACATGAAAGCAAAAATATTTCCTTAATAATCAAAAACTGACAAAACCGCAGTTTTTGACGTTTTGCTTTTTGTTCCAAACAGATTAGCGATAACCTACTACCTACTAATTGGACACAGAAGAAAATTTTAGAGCTTGTTTTTCAAAATAACTGCATACTATATATATATATATATATATATACACTTCCCCAAAAAATTAACGCACCACCAAAAAATAACCAAAAGTTCAAAGCAAGATTTTATCAAAACTACTGGTCCGATTTAGACGTTTTTTTTTTAATGACAGGTTGTGCCTTCCACAATGTTAGTATACTAACGGTATTCTAATAAAAATCTCTTTTTTACTAATACCGGGTGTAGCAATTATAGCGTGTTTTTTTAATAAAACTTGAAACACCCTGTAGAGTTGATCAGTTACAATATCAAGTTGGAATGGAAATCACGCCATAGCCTTATCTTTTTTTTACATTTTGTTTTTTTATTTACTCCAATATCTTTCTTATTAAACGAGAAACAGCATTTTATAGCATAACATGATTTTATTGCAAATTATTAATAACGAAAAACCGAAACAAAACGCAACTAAAAATTACACCAAAATGTCAGTAGCGAGTATTTCCGCCTCTGGCACGAATAACTTCTTGACAACGACGGTTCATACTTAAAATTAGAGACCTTATGTCATTTTGGTCCAGTTCTTCCCATATGCGAATAAGTCTCTGCCGTACGTCTTCCAAAGTGTTTACGTTACGTTCCTCTTGTAATCTCCTCCCAAGAGTGTCCCAGAGATTTTCTATCGGATTTAAATCCGGGCTCCGAGCAGGCCATGCCATGGTAGCGATTTCGACTTCCTCTAGGTAATTTCTCACAACTCGAGCAACATGAGGCCTGGCATTATCTTGCATTAACAAAAATCCTTGCCCAATAAATGGCGCATATGGCACAACATGTTGATCTAACACCTCCAATATGTACCTTTCAGCTGTAAGGCTTCCATTTATAATAACAAGTTCCGTGCGACCAGTCAATGAAATGCCTCCCCAGACCATCAAAGATCCTCCCCCAAATAATGTTGTATGTGAAAAATTGCACTGAGCATACCTTTCGTTAGGACGTCGATATACACGTATACGCCTGTCATTGTTAAACAAGCAAAATCGGGACTCATCCGTAAATAATACCTGTTGCCATTCAGCCTCCAACCAGTTACGATGCTCCATAGCAAAATTTAGCCTTGCTCTCCGATGAACTCTAGTTAAAGCTGGACCTCGAGCAGCAATCCTAGGTCTCAAATTATGCTCTCTGAGTCGCTGACGAACGGTTTCTGTACAAACTTGTACACCATTAACATCTCGAATCTGAGTTTGAAGGGCTCGAGCTGTTACAAAACGCTGTCTTAATGCTGCGAGTCTCAAAAAACGCTCCTGAATCGGAGTTGTTTTTCGATTCCTCCCTTGTCCCGGCCTGCGACAATTACTTCCAGTCTCTCTATATCGTTGTATAACTCGTGAAATGGTTGTATGAGTTACCATAAATCGTTCACCAATTCTTCGGTAGCTCCAACCATCCTCAAACAATATTAATGCTTGAGCACATTCTTCGCGAGTAAGATTTCTTGTTTCACGTTGCATATTGATCTACATTCATACAAAGCGGACTGACAGTGACAAAAAGCATCTGCATTTTTGACAATTACTGTTACTTTGGTTTTCCATAGCCTGCTACTTACTTTAGTGAAATGTAAATTAAAACCAATAAAATCATGTTATGCTATAAAATGCTGTTTCTCTTTTAATAAGAAAGATAATGGAGTAAATAAAAAAACAAAATGTAAAAAAAAGATAAGGCTATGGCGTGATTTCAATTCCAACTTGATATTGTAACTGATCAACTCTACAGGGTGTTACAAGTTTTATTAAAAAAACACGCTATAATTGCTACACCCGGTATTAGTAAAAAAAAGATTTTTATTAGAATACCGTTAGTATACTAACATTGTGGATGGCACAACCTGTCATTAAAAAAAAAAACGTCTAAATCGGACCAGTAGTTTTGATAAAATCTTGCTTTGAACTTTTGGTTATTTTTTGGTGGTGCGTTAATATATATATATATATATATATATATATATATATATATATATATATATATATATATATATATATATATATATATATATATATATATATATATATATTGGAAAGCCCACGGATGAGACCATGAACAAGTGTTTTAAACTAGCAGCTCCATTAGATCGTAAAGAAATATTGTACGATTCTAAATTTTGGCCCGAAGGTGTTGGAATCAAGGACTTTCGTCTACAAAGAAAATACAAAGGCAGAAACCAGTTTTTATAAATAAGCATAACAGCAATAAAACTACTAGTGAACTTAGTATGTTTTTTATAAATATAAGAAGTCTTCAAAATAAAATTAATGATCTGGAAGATTTGCTAATTGACAGAAAAAGTGATGTTGTTTGCCTCTGCGAGCACTGGCTACATGAGCATAATATTAAATACTCCAAAATTGACAACTTCTATCAAGCCAACAACTTTTGTCGACAGAATAGTCAGGGGGGAGGAGTTATGTGTTATGTTACATGGACTTTTCAAACAAAATCGTTGAACTATATTGACTACTGTTCTGTAGAATCTCATGGTGAGGTATGTGCTGTGGAAATTCTTCACTTTGAAATTATTATAATTAAGATATATCGTGCTCCATCAGGAGATCACAATATATTCCTTGACATAATCAATAAAATTTTAGATATGTTGGGTACAACTAAAAAACACGTTTATATTTGGAGATTTCAACATAAACTTAAACTCAGAAGCACAAATTAAATACGACTTTATGGATATTATTCAGTCATATGGTTATGAATTTCTATTTAATTCACCAACCAGGATAACTAAAACTAGCTCAACTTGTATAGATAATTGTATAACTAATTATAAGAATAGCGACATAAAAATTTCAATTGACAACTGTTCTGATTTGTCTGATCATATGGGTCTCTCAGTAAGGATACCCTTTAACAATACACAAATAATTAGGGAAAAGAACCAAACAGAAATTGTTATGTATAGGCCTTTGTCGGAGACCTCTATTGATCAATGTATTTCACGACTGTGCAAGATAAATTGGCAGATGGTTCTTTCAGACAGTATGGACGCCGATACAATGTTTGACACTTTCTTTGACATAATTTTGAATTTAATTGGTAACTTTTTCCCCGAAAGAACTAAAACAATACATTCAAGAAATAAAAACAAAAAATAGTTTAATGCAGAACTCAAAGAGATAAGAGATCCACTTAATTTTCTATTTGAAATGTCTAAAACCTATACTAGTCTAAATCTTAAAGATGACATCAAAAAGCTGAGATCCTATTATCGTTTCAAAATACGGGAACAGAAGTGCAAATATTATACCAATCTTATCTCAAACGCTAAAAATAAACCTAAAATGATTTGGAAGATTGTTAATGAGGCAGGTGAGTCGCGGGATTTCAGTGAATCTGAAATTGATGCGGATAATTTTAACGATTACTTTTCAAATGTGTGGAAGAGTGTTGTTGAGTCTCTTCCCACCACTAATATTAGCCCTATTCAGATTGCCTCAGCCTCTTTTTCGTCTTGCAACTCTATCTATCTGTTGCCAACCAGTGCACAAGAACTTAAAGATATATTTAACTCTATGTCAAATAGTACAGCTCTTGATGTATATGGAATAAGTAATAAGTTACTAAAAAGTATTCAAGAGGGTTTGTTGACCCCACTCTCAATTATAATTAATAAATGCTTCCAATCGTGCAAGTTTCCGAAAAAATTTAAGACTAGCAAGGTTATTCCAGTACATAAGGCTGGTGATCCTCATTTAGCTGGTAACTATAGACCTATATCAATAGTTCCAGCGATATCTAAGCCCTTTGAATTGGCTATTAATAACCGTCTCACTAAATTTCTCGAGTTTAATAATCTACTGTCACCAACACAGTTTGGATTTCGCAAAAATATGTCTACGGGCCGGGCAATAAGGGAACTTATCACATCTGTAGTGGACGTCTTTGAGAGGAGGGAGGAGGCTAGTGCAACATTTTGCGACCTCTCAAAGGCGTTCGACTGTGTCTCCCATTCCTTACTCTGTGAGAAGCTTCAATGTTATGGTGTGAGGGGCTTGGCTTATCACTTGGTTGTGTCTTATTTAGAAAACAGATATCAATTAGTCCAATACGCTGGAAACAAATCGTCCGCACATTGTGTAACTGCAGGGGTACCCCAGGGTCCAATTTTAGGTCATATTACTTAGGCGCCCCAGTAGTGATACAGTATGCGGATAACACCACAATTTTATCCTACAATTCTGAACAACAACAGGGTTTCATGAGCAAGGCGGAGACTTGGTTCTCGGCCAATCAATTATGCTTAAACATAACAAAAACGAAATATTTGCATTTTTCTCTAAAACCTGATCACCCTGGTGGTGAATCACTGGCGATTGCCAAGTTCCTTGGAGTTAATTTGGATGGAAGGCTGAACTGAAATCTGAAATCCAACAGCTGTCATCTGTAGTTTTTTTCTGCGTAGATTATCTAAAACAGTCCCCTTGGAAGTCATGAGAACTGCCTACTTTGGTCTTTTCCTCAGTCAGATGAGTTATAGTATTCTTTTTTGGGGTAACTCGGCTCCGGCTGACTGGTCAAGAGTATTTAAAATCCAAAAACAAGCTTTGAGAATTATGCTTGGACTAAACTACAATGAAACCTGCAGACCTCATTTTAAAAGGCTCAATATATTAACGACTCCAGGTTTATTTATCTACCAATGCCTTCTCTATGTTAAAGACCATCAACATATTCTGGTTAGACACTTCGATCTCCATGGGTATGACACCAGATCCCGAGACAATTTTATCCTACCACAACATAGGTTAACATTAACACACAAAAGCTTTCTCAATATATCTATTTCTTTATTTAAACATTTATCTGACACAATAAAAAGTATGCCAATTAGTAAGTTCAAACTAACTGCAAGAAATCTATTAATTGATATAAGTCCTTATGATGTTACTGAGTACCTGACAAGGCCTATATAACCTTCGTTTTAAACTTATTGTAAGAGTGGTGTGATTGTGCTGTATCAATTAGTCTTTGTCTATTAGTAATGTATTTTAAGTGTAATATTTTTACTGCTCTTTTGTAATGCAAGCTATTTTATTTTATCTGGATGTATCGACTTTATATTAAATTTAATGTACAATTTTTGACGATGCTAAGACCTTTGTTATATGTTCAAATAAAAATTATTATTATTATTATTACTTATTATTATTATTCCGAATAAATATAAAGAATAATATATAAAAATAAAGTAGGGTTCGATAACTTTTTGACCTGG
Source organism: Kuschelorhynchus macadamiae (assembly GCA_030620095.1). NCBI lineage: Eukaryota > Metazoa > Arthropoda > Insecta > Coleoptera > Curculionidae > Kuschelorhynchus > Kuschelorhynchus macadamiae. Next base: position 750,970 of record JAUTXW010004784.1, read on the forward strand.
CCCCGTATACTTATTCTGAAAGCGGATTTGAATTCTCCGGAAAAAGTCATATAAGGAACAGTTGTCGCGTTTTTGATAAGTTATCAGATAGCTGAGATACGAGAGGTGCCTGAAAATGCAACATTTTCAAAAACGCCCTATATCTCAAAAACCAAAAGGGCTATGAAAATTCTGCTGGCACCATCTTTAATTTCACAAAAAAGTAGCATATTCTCGCGAAAACCGCAACCCTCTATTTTTAAAAATAAGGGAGATACCCGCAAAAGTGCCGAAAATGGGACACCCTGTACTTACTTGTCGGATTTGAGTTGTCTTTATTGTTGAGTTATTCGCAACAATTTCGAACAATATAGTATCAGAATGTTCTTTTCGTAATCATATATTGTCTACCACTTTCAAATTGAGAGTGATCTATAAGTTTGTGTTTTCCTGCTAGTTTCTTGAATATTAAAACTTAAAAAAAACAGAAAGAAACATTGAGCAAATTTCTTGGAGTAACAAAATATCTATGCCATTTGGTCCAATATATAATCACTGGAACAACAGAAGAAAGCGCAATTGGTATTTCAGTAACTGTCCAAAGGGTATTTTCCGGAATACGTACTGTTTTTAATCAAACTAACATTTTTTACAACCTGCTTACTATTAAATAACAATAGTTGGTAATATTTTCCAAACTAACTTAAGAAAGAAATGATATACTCACCTTGACCATGTACAGAACACGAGGAAACCACACATAAAATCAGGACATAAACAAACTTATACATTTTTAATTATTATTTTTGTTATTGTTAATCCGATTTCGGACGCCGCGAGCAGAACGAATTATCTCTGCTTCTCGCGAACTATTGAATACCTATCTACTTGCAGTGATTATTTTATAAAATTACGTTGTACTCTGACGTAGTCCTGCCATGGTCAATGAAGAAGGTCGGCAATCGCTAAGAGGCCTAGCATCGTTCATTACACATCCATATTTCCAAGAGTTTGAAATGGAACCTCTAGGTTAATAGGTGAAATTTACGCAGATATATGGTATATGACTGTAGCAACGTTATGATGCGTATTTTTTTAAACGTATGGTATCCTGAAACCGAGGTAAGCAAGGTCTATTTTTCCAATAGGCCAGATAGTCAGACGGGCCGCGCGCTCGGCCTGACTATGTCCAAACGTGATTTTTCAAACAATACATATCATATTTTATCTGCAAATGCATTTTATAATTTCAAGTTTGTTTACCTATTTTTACTTCTCTCCTAAAAGGGAAGTATGGTAATCGTGAAAAAAATCATTTTCAGATCTTTACTTTTCAGGGTTCCTATAAATGCCAAAAAACATGTTTTCTATGTCTGTCTGTCTGTCAGCGCCATAGCTGAAAAACTATTTACCTGATTGACTTCAAATTTTGGTCAAAAATTAAGAGGCATATGGGAATAACCTGGTAACATTTTGGTAAAAATCCAATATGGCAAAACAAAATGGTGGCCTAGTGAAATGTTAAAAAAAATATATTACTAAAAAACTACTTATCCAATATATCTCAAATTTTGCACAATATTATGTGGAAATCAACTAGTAAAATTGTGGTACTAATTCAAGATAGCGGAACAAAATGACGGCCAAATAAAATATATATAATCGTGAAAAAATCACTCTCTCACGGTTTAGCGTCCCTAGATGCCAAAAAATATTTTTATCAATTCCGTCGGTCCATCTGTCGCTTTGTCTGTCTGTCTGCCAGTACGCTGCATAGCTTAAAATCGTGAAGAAATCATTTTCAGATCTTTACTTTTCAGGATTCCTATAAATGCCGAAAAACATGTTTTCTCAATTCCGTCGGTCTGTCTGTCTGTCCGCGGCATAGCTGAAAAACTATTTACCTGATTGACTTCAAATTTTGGTCAAAAATTAAGAGGCATATGGAAATGACCTGGTAATATTTTGGTAAAAATCCAATATGACAAAACAAAATGGCCGCCTAGTGAAATGATAAAAAAATATATTACTGAAAAACTACTTATCCAATATATCTCAAATTTTGCACAATATTACGTAGAAATCAACTAGTAAAATTGTGGTACTAATTCAAGATAGCGGAACTAATTATCCAATTTTCTCAAATTTTGCACAAAAATCAAGTGTTACAATGGAATAAATAAAGTAATAATATTTTGATATGAATATAATATAGCAAAACAAAATAGCTAAATAAATATTTAAAAAATCCGTAAATTTCCTTTATCCGGAACTTCTGAATCTTTCGTTTTATTAGGAATATTTATATATATATATATATATATATATATATATATATATATATATATATATATATATATTTATTAATACACACCGTCATGTTGAATTTGTACCAGTTTATCTCTATATCACATTTAACTTTTCTGTCAATTGAATAAGATTTTTCTACGTTTTTTTAAAAATTTTATTTGGCCGCCATTTTGTTCCGCGATCTTGAATTCGCACCACAACTTTTATCTCTATCACACTTAATGCTTACACAAAATTTGGAATTATTCTAATAAGTAGTGTTTTCAAGCTGTTTTTTAAAAATTTATTAGGCCGCCATTTTGTTTTGCTATTTTATATTCATACCAAAATGTTACAAGTTCATTCCTAAATAACATTCGATTTTTGTGCAAAATTTGAGGTAAATTGAATAAAGAGTTTTTTCAGTAATAATTTTTTTAACGTTTCACTAAGTCCATATTCCCATATGACCCTTCATTTTTGACTAGAATTTGAAGTTAATCTGATAAGTAGTTTTTAAACAATGCGGTGAACTGATAGGCAGACAGATAACCTGACAGACTGACTGACGGAATTGCTAAAACATATTTTTTAGCATCTAGGAACGCAAAAACGTGAAGATATGTAAAACCTGAGAAGGTGATTTTTTCACGATTACAAATATTATATTTAGCCGCCATTTTGTTCAGCTATCTTGAATTAGCCCCACAGTTTTACTAGTTCGTCTGTATACCTCAATTATTTATGGCCTACAATTTGAAATCACTCCATTAAGTAGTTTTTTAGGCTGAAGTTTTAAATATTTTACTTAGTCTCCATTTTGTTCCGCCATCTTGGATTCATACCAAAATTTTATCAGTTGATTCGTACATAATACTTGATTTTTGTACAAAATTTGAGATAAAGTCGATAAGTAGTTTTGTAGTAATAATTTTTTTAACATTTCACTAGGCCGCTATTTTGATTTGTCATTACCAAAATGTTACCAGCTCATCCCCATATGACCATTAATTTGTGACCAAGATTTTAAATCAATCGGTTAAGTAGTTTTTAAGCTATACCGTGTACTGACAGACAGACAAACCGAGAGACAGACTGACAGAATTGAAAACATATTTTTTTGCATCTAGGGACATTAAAACGTAAAATATGTAAAATCATTTTTTCAACTTTTCACTAGGCCGCCATTTTATTTCGCCATATTAAATGTTTACCAAAATATTACCATTTCATATCCATATGATCCTTCATTTATGTGAAGTCAATCGGGTAAGTAGTTTTTTAGCTATGCCGCGAACAGACAGACCGTAGGTATTGACAAAACATGTTTTTCGACATCTAGGGACATGAAGCGTAAAGATCTGAAATAATCTCGAAGGGTGATTTTTTCAGGATTACAATACTTCCCTTTTACGAAGGAAAGTCTTAACACAGGGTCACGGTTTCTGGAGCACAAATCGGGTATAAAAGCCCGCCTGAATCTCTCCGAGCTCATTCACTGTTCAGATCTCGTGGAGTAAAGATTCCTGAAGATGCCTCGTGCAAGAACCAAGATTTCTTACTCGTTATAATCGATTAATGTAATATACTAGATATTGAAGTTGCACATTTTCATGGTCATCCTGTACACATAAAATTACATAACGGGATAGCAAAAGAGATACCTTTTAGTAAATGGGGTTGTATGTCTATTACACACCTCATTGTTTTAGATTGAAAAGGGTATTTAAAAAAATTGTAAATTTAATTATAAAACTCGCTGCCTTTATCGCCCTTATACCCGTGTTTTTTTATATAATTATTACAAAAAAAAACTGGAGAACGGATTTCAAATCAGAATATATGGGACCACCAGAGAGATGTCCTCTATAATTTGGCGTTTGACTCATGAAATTCGGCAAATCCGTTTAGACAATATGCGCGAACAAATATAAACAAAAATACATACAGTCGAATTGAGAACCTTCTTTTTTGAAGTCGTTTTAAAATAATTATTGTTAGGAGAAAAAGCAGTGACGTTCTATACTTTTCTTTAGAAATATTTATTTCAAACCCTCCACGGACGCCACTGGAAGAAATAAAAAAATTATTGTACATCAGAAAATGCCTCTTAATGCATATAACTCATATACCAAATTTCATTAAAATACCTAGAGTGGTATCACAGATAATATAAAAACAAGATAATTTTTTGAATACTTTACCACTCAGTATCCCAAAATTTGAGACATTTAGGACATACGTTGATCGGACGTGTTCTCATAAAATGAACCTAAAAATCGCCCCCTTAAATATTTCACCTTACTTTTGAAACACCCTGTATAGAGGAGAGCGGGCCACTTCTAGTTAACTTTTAAATAAGTTTGGTAAAAATGTCGCCATCTAGTATGTAGGAGGCCAAATACTTAAGGAAACAAGTCTGCTCCGCATGAGATCATAAACTTGAAGCCTTTCTTTTTTATGTATGTTGTGTGTTTATTGTGAATCTCGTGTAAAAATCAGGTAAGTTTTATCATATATAAATAAAAATATATAAGAAACTTCAAATGGAACCCTTGAAAAGGTTTTGTGTATGCAACCAGTTTATCGTATTTTTGTTAGTTCTGCAGCGATCCACAGTCGCCGCTAGTTGCGCCTTTGGACGAGTTGCCGTTTGACGCCAAACGGCCAGTTTTGAACGTAAACGTAAACAGTGCCAACAGTGGTTTTTGAATTTAAATTGGGTGTATGTGTTATTTTGTTGACACAAATTTTGGTAATGTGAAAGAAATCTACAAATCTCACAGGGTATGTTATCTACATTTTTCTGAATATATTCGCATGCCAGGAATGAAAAGAGGTTTAAGAACAACCTCTTTTCCAACAGAAAGTTTACCTCATTTATTTCGTACTGGGAAGTTCATTCGTTTATATAAAATATCTATCTACTTATATAAAGCAGAAATGCCTAAATATTAATACAATTTGATTAAACGCGGTATTAAAACAAAAAGGTATTTTGAAAATCAAAGAAGCCAAGAACAGAATTTTCATGGTTCTAGTCTTGTTTTTCATACAGAAGATAGAAAGTTTTCAAGAATTAGTTTTGTCATTTGTATAGGATATCCAAACTTAATGCTTTTATTCAATTATACTGATTTAGAGGACTTGAGGTTTTCAATATGAACTCGTGTTTATAGGCTTGCCTTAGGGAACATATCAAATCAAACAATAACAATACATGTGAATTATTTTTAGAAACTGATGTATCTAGTCCAACAAGCAACAAACCCAGTAGAAGTGGGAAGAACCACAACTAGAATGTAGTGTTACTCGAGAAAATGAGAGTTGTTGTAGTAGGTAGGTATTACCTAATAGTTTGTAACAAAAAACCGGTACATGTGAGTGATGTGCATAAAACTGTATACAACTAAATAATTTTACTAAGACTGGACTCTAATATTCATTTAGATACACCAGCTAGCCCAAAACTGGGAACTGTTTACCCTTAAAGAATGTAAGAAGCTTTTTTTCTAATAGTAATTATTTTTAAATATAGTGTTTATTTGACACAGTTCAATACAATTCATGCATTACATTTAGGGTACATCACACATAATACACGGGATCGTAAAGTCTGCTAGAGCTTTTTTTTGGGATTATTGGACATCACAAAAGAAAGTAAATTTATTTTTATATACTACAAAGGTTTTTTAAAGTGGAATATAAAGCCAAAAACTCTAGAGAATGATAAATTCACTTTCTTCTTGCCTTAACTCTTTGTTTAATAGGAAAATTACATATATCATGTGGATGCTATAAAATGTAACTTAAGAATTTTTTGACTGTGTGTTGAGTTGGAGTTGAATAAGTCAGTCCTGGTCTTTTCTAGATCAAAATACTATATTTAATGCAACAGAATTTCTTTTAAACAATCCTTTTTGGGTATGTCAGATAAATTTATGTGAAAAAGTTGCTTTCTGCATTTCCTGGAAATATTAAAAATAATGTGTTAGCATATGTATCTTATTATATGTTTATGTGTTGTATGTTTTCAGATATGTCCGAGATATATATTATGAACAGCAGTAGTTCCAAAACAGAGCCTTAAGGTACTCTATTCAATACATCATAGCTCTCCGACAGACATCTATTGAATCGGACTTGGAAGAGCCTTCCTTGTAAAAAATCTGAAATCCATCCAGTAGGGTGTATTATTATCAATATTGTTATATTTTCTCGTTTATTTAAAATTACATCTGTAGTTATATTGTGTATGATAGTATATATGGGAATGTACTCCGAGGGAGCTCATAACCATAAGAGTTTTAGCAAGGATTAATTCAGAGAAAAGTTACGCAATTTTGTTCTTAATTACTTTACATTTCTCAAAATTAACCATTATGTATTTGCGCATTATAATTAATTTTGTAGCTGAAACAAAACGTAGCTGAGACATGTTAATGTCATTTATTTATAACATTTCTTTCTTTTGTTCTTTTTTTTGTGCTTGTATTGGATTTTATGGTTTGTATCTTGTACCATTTGTAGTTCACTTTTTTATTCTGTAAGTACGTATTTGCAAATAAATAAATTTTAGTTTTGTTCAACAGTTTTATCTATCTGTAGTGAAAATTTTACAAGATCTAGGTGTAGAAATAATAATAATAATAGTAATAGATGTGTTAATATACAATGGTGAATAAAACACAAACAAATGGTGCACGACAAGGTATTTTTTTATAACGTATCGACTTATATTTAAAGTTAAAAATTGATAATCCCTAGAGCATTTATTGTATCAGATAACATTTTTATTAATGACCACTACTTATATACATTTTAAAATACTTCTAATTTTTTATTGTGAGATCAAATTGTAATTTTGAAATAAAACAGCCAAGATTTCAAGGAAAATGAGTATTTATTTTCTTATGGAGTAGGAGATTTTTTTTATTTGCAGTGGGACATTTGGTGGACCTAAACGAAAAACGGCCTTCATTTATGTATCACCCTGTATCTTTGTAGTAGTGTTGTAGTATCTTATTACCAAATGCTAATTAGTACAGGTTTAGTAAAAAGAACGAAACTTAGGAAAGATATGAATACATTTTTTTTTAATTCGAATATTTTCTCTTTATAGATGCACTTTTTAAAATAAAAACAAATTTTGAAAATTATGCCATAATTTTTTGATTATATGGTTTAAACCTAAATTAGTTTTTTGAATTTAAGGGTAAGTCAGGATACAGCATCAAGTTGAGACAAAAATACTGTATATGACTATTTCTTTTTCCCTAGGAATTTTGTGCATTATCTCGAAAATTAAAAAAAACCGTTGTTTGAACCATATTTTTAAAGAATTATCCGATATTTTAAAAATAGATTTCATTTTATTGGTTGCATTTGAAAACAGAAAACTTTCAATTTAAAAAAAAAATATCTGTATATATTTCCCAGGTTTGGTCCTTTTTATTTGCCGTGTATTGTCAAAAAAGTGCTAATAAATTAATACACTACAAAGTAAGAGGGTGATACATAAGTGAAGGCCATTTTTTCTTTAGGTCCATCAAATCTAAAAATTATTTGAATTGGGCGCGCGCGTTTAGTTTTAAAAATTCGCGATAGATGACGCCATCGCTGCCTTCGGTTTGTACAGTTAACTGTAGAAAAAAAAGCGTCTCGTAACTTTTACAACGACCCGAGGTATGGCGCTGCAAACTTTAAAACAACTCGAAGCACGGCAGTTTCCATTATATTGTAAGTGTTATGTGAGTTTTATTTTCGAAGTTATCGTGGTTTTAAATTTCTATTTTATTTAAGGTAATGTTAATATAATATGCCAATAAATGATACTAGTAGAAATCCAATTAACCTTAAAGCAAAGTTTTAGCCCGAACATATTTTTATAGGTTTGATTTGTACACAGTGATCATGGCTGTTTGGGACAGAGTGACGACTGCTCTAAGTGTTTTCATTATGCTGCGGTTCGACTAACTGCTGGTCGCAAACGTCTACCACTGGTCAGATAATGACGTCTTGATTGCGCTATGTGTCGAACATGGTGAAAACGTTTGGTTACCGGTTTCCAAGTACAGATGTATCGTTCCCGACTGATCCGAATCTTATTACTGACCCACAGGAGCCGGGTCTTGAAAATATTGCGAGCCGGATCACGAATCTTTGAAATAGAGACAAAGCAAAATGAAGCGTCCAGGTGCGTTTGCCTATGGTTCAGTGAGTTCTTCGGTTCGTTCAGTGCATCATCACTGTTTGTAGATCTCGAGCCGGGGGCTGACGAACGATATAACGCGATTTTCGAACCAGTCTGATTGATAAGAAAAGCAGGATGATGGGGTGGATTGTCATGAAATATGAATTTCTGTATAGCTAGGATCTCGTGTAAAAATTTAATTTGGGGTTGATTAGCTTGTTGACTTCGTAAATCATCGTAAAAACATCATATTACACCAGTCTTTTAAAACTTAGATTTATGTTGTGTGGATTAGATAATAGATTTAAATATCTACTTTTTTTGTGCGATGTGTATATTGAAGTTCAGATGGCCTTATAATTAGTGATGATAATGGGATGATAGTTAATAAAAAGAAATATAAAAGTCTATATTTCATAATAAAAAAAAGTCAAAACTTAATTCATGTATGTAAAATTGATTTTCTGAAAAATAAATTAATAAATTATAATTAGTAGATAAATAAATAGATAAAAATGGAAACATAAAAAACTTCAACTTCAAAACTACTATAGCAAAACTCTTAAGCCTTGTAAGTTATTGTATAATATCTTTAAAATTTATTATTTCACTTAAAACGCATCACGATAAATCGCATACAAGTTTGTAAACAAAAACTAGACTGGTGAGGTCGCCACTCATTTTACTCGTCATGAAAAACTAAAAAAATGTTCGGACAGTACTGTCTATAAAACTGATGTTGCATGCTTACAAAGTTTTCAGATAGATGAAGCTACGCATACATACCTACCCAATGCCTAATATGAGGAATATGGCCCGCCTATTTTAATGAATTTAAAGAGATCCGGATCGCTGATCTGGGACTTTAAACTGACCCAGATCCGTTGACCCGGATCTTTAAAAAGATCCAGATATCCCATCACTATTCCCAAGTGACAGTTAATGTAAATGATTAAATGTGTTTTGATTTTGCAAAAAAATAATAACAAATATAGAAAAACAATTATCAATTTATGTGCAAAAGTTTATTTTTTAATAGCACTATTGTGCCTGTTATAAGCAATTTGTCCATTTTCATTAAACTTTTAATACCAACCTTAAATACGCAAAAACCCAAACAATATCAAATACAGAACCGACACTAGAAGACTATAAAAATCATATATTTAGTGATAAAAATAAATAATTTCGCTGTTTCCGATTTGTAAACAAACCGCAATATTTTGTTTGTTTCTGGAACTGCGATCGGGACCATAGCACCGACATGCTTAAGAATTTGACAGACCAGTTACCGAACCGTTAAGCCGGTGACGTCACTACTTGCAACGTGAATTCTTGCGGTTCGAAGCGTTCGGCCGAATCGGAGCATGATGAAAACTCCTCTAAAAGTTTTTGGGCTGGCCACCCTGCCCCATTACCAAAATAAACTAATTTATGTGATAATGTCTGCTTTTATAATTTATTACTACGTATTATTATGTAATGCTTTTGTTTCAGATTATCGTTTTGCTGCCATGACACGCAACAGAAAACCTAAAGGTAACATTGGATTAACTGATGAAAATATCATGCAAGCTGTCGTTAAATCAGCCTTGTCTTAGATGAAGGCTTATCTACAAAATCGGCTGCAATTCGTTAAAATATTCCAAGAAGGACATTACGAAGATCGTCGTGATATAAATATTAATTGGGATGAACCGAAATTTTCAAAAATGAGACCAAATTATGAATGTAGACAGATTTTTTTCTAACGAAGAAGAATCAGGGTTGTGTCAATATTTAATGAAATGTAGAGTTTCCCCACCAAGACCGGCCAGAGAATTTGCATACAACAAAACTATTCCAGATAGTTGGCGCCGAGATCAATCTGCAGGTAAGGAGTGGTCTACAGCATCTATGAAAAAGCACCCTGACATAATACTTTGCACTGCAGAAGCAACCTCTATTGCCAGATCTGGAGCGTTTAATAAGCAAATTGTCTATACATTTTTTGATAGAAATATATAAAAGATATCCAGCTTTAACCATTATACAAAGATCATCAAAAATAATTGCACAAAAAGAGCAGAGGCAGGTAGGTCAAGTTACATCCGCCGAACGGGACGCCTTTGTTACCATGTGTAGTACTACAAATGCGATGCGAAATTGTGTGCCACCATATTTGATATTTCCCAGAGTGAATTTTAAAGATCATATGAATAAGAATGCTCCGTTGGGCGCGGTCCGTACTGCTTCGCCAACTGGTTGGACGACTTCTAAAATATTTGAAAACTTTATGCATCATTTTATCAAATTCACTAAACCTTCTTTAGATGATCCTGTACTTTTGATTATGGATAATCATGAGACTCACTTATCGTTTGATGTTATAAGACTCGCCAAGAGTTCAGAAGTCATTCTAGAACCACACACACAAGCCATAAACTACAACCACTAGACAAGTGAGTGTACTTGGCCTTTAAAACGCTATTATCATGATGCATGTAGAATCTTGACTTAGATCCAAGTCAAGATCTATCCTGGTAAGCAAATAACAATATATGAAATTGCAGTTATTAAACATCACTTATCCATTAGCCAGTGGCGGCTCGCCAGAGGTCGCGGGTAAAGCGCCGCTTCACATACATTTTCCAATCAATTTACTTAAAATATTAAGCATTTTATAATTTACATTTCTATTATAAAAATATAGTATGTTTTATATAAATTCACATTATTTACTTAATTATACTATTATTTTCTATCAAAACTAGTGCCTTATATATTCAAAAAATAATAGACTTAAAAACGTAGCGCGCTGAACACCTTTTCATAAGAGCGACCCGTTGAGGAGTTACAATCAGCATTAAAAAATTCCGCTTCAGACGCCCCCCGCACGCCTGCTTTCACGCTTAGATTTGTTTACGGCAGTTGCTATGGCAACGCAATGGTGAATATCTATAAGCCAAATAGAGATTGGGAGAGGCATAAAGTGCTGCTGCAGTCTATAGGCGCTTATTCGCTTGTTATAGAATTAATATGAATTAGTGCGTTCGGATCATCGGAGGCGGAAGCAGTTTTGAATCGTGTCGCGTATCGGGGTATTTGTGGTTCGTAAAAGTTAGACGAAATGTTTCCGTTGTGCGATCCAGTCTGCATTTTATTAGAAATACCATTTTCCCGGTGGAAAACCGAGGACAAAAGAAACTTTTTAAATACAGGGGCCGAAGGATCTAAGCCTGTCCTTGAAATAGAAAAACAAGGGAAGTATTTATTTAAACAAACTATTTTGTATGCCCTGTTATAAATGAATAAAGAGGGATTCAATAATTTTGGGAATGTGACGAGAGGTTGTAGTAGGCATGAAGCTTCTTTGGAACATATTCAGTGCGTTATTTCGTTTGCAAATTTAAAGAAAGGCCTCAGTACAATTGAAGACGCTTTGCGGGAAAATTCAAGATTGTATATAAAAATGTTTAATGACAATGTTCTTCTAATGCAGTTACTTATTCGTGCAACTGTTTCTTTGGGTAAACAAGAAATGGCATTTCGGGGGCACATTGAATCTCATTCTTCGGACAATCGTGTGAATTTCAAAGAACTTTTGGACTCCTAGATAGCGATAAGCAAAATAGACATTCAAGAACACTATAAAAATAATCTCCTATTTTTTCTGCAAATTCAAAGACAGTTCAACACGCTCCTAGGCTATGGATAATTAACATCATAAACAGGTAGAAAAAAAGCCATTTTGGGCGTGGCACCCCGAAAAATTATCGCCTGCGGCGCTATGCACCTAGCTACACTACGCTTCACCCGTTCTTGAATCGACGAGCCGCCACTGCCATTAGCATTTACCTAGAAAAATTGCATATCCGCCTTCAAAACACAGGTATTTTTCCGCTGAACAAATATGTGATAGATTAGAGATCGATGTTCCAAGACCAGAGACTCCAGCAAATCAAGATATACCAGCAACTAGTGCAATTCCTCCTTTGCCCCCAAACGTGCGATAACTTCGAATTTCGTATCACTAGAAATAGTGCGTTCGTATCCAAAAGCTGACACGGAAGTAAGTGTGACTAAAAGATGTGGAAGAAAGAAAAGCGAGCGGAAATTTTGACAAGCACCCCAGTTATAAACAGACCGAAGCAAGAGATCATGAAAAAAAAAACAATTCAGGAGCTACTACAATCCACCATTGAAAGTGAAGATGATATATCAGTGTCGACAGATGCTTCCGATGATGACACTGATTTTTCCCAAAGAGAACTTAAGAAAGGTCGGAAATAAGTTTGTATTTCATAATGTTAAAGATGAAGCATCAATTCCGTTTGAAGACATTGTTACAGTGCTTCCACCACCTCTAATTCGAGGAACAAGTAGATTACAAGACTCGTATAGATGCAGTATTGACCTTGGCTGCTATAATGTAATGTATCAAAGGTTTACACTTTTTTTTTCAGTTTGTTATAGTTGGGTGACCAATGTGCCTCATGCGTATGACCACCGTTCTTCACTTGTGGGACACAGTGGCCAGTTTTCAGGTTTTTAAAAAATCTGTGTTTTTCTTAATTCCATTAATACATTTTTCTAAAATAGTATAAACTTTGTTTAATGTTAATTCCTGTACCAAATCTGGATTAATGCCTTCCCTGGTGAGAAATAAAATTAAATACAAAAAAGTGGCCCTGCTCTCCCCTAATGTATCCTTTATAATTTAAGCTTTACGTGAAAAACAGGATAATTGCCAGATCTGGCATATAAAAATAATAAGTCTATATGTAACAAACAGTTTTATTTGGTTTAAATTCAATACAAGTAGATAAATAAATGTCAGATTAATATTGCACATGACTGAAAAACACCTTACGTCAAATGGATGTAACAGAAATAACTTCAAGGGAACATCATTTTATCCGTTAGACAAATAAAATATATAGTACAGCTAACGTTAAACGGCATTGTACAACAATTTATTTGTGAGTATACTATTTACATATACAGCTAATATATGTATTTCGTCCATTTGAAAAAAGGCAAAATTAACACATTTATGCTTAAAATACCAAAAACTAAATAAAAATATTTACTCCATACACTTTTGCAATATTAATAATGCCAATGTGTATACAATCAAAACATCAATATACATTAATAAAATTAACAAGTTATTCAAAAATTGATTTTGAAAAACTTAATAAAACAAATAGTTGAATATCTACACTGGCTTATTTTTAAGTAAAAAAGATCTATTAGCATGCTAAATCCACGATCTTCTGCTGGATAGAGAATCACACAAATATGTGATTATGGATTATTAAAAAAAGGAGACATGTTTCAACATAGATACATTAATAACATTGGGGCCAAATATAACCCATTTACTCCCATAGGTTTGTATTATCATAATTATGAACGATCTTTAATAATGAAAATAAAAATGCAGAACAAAGTTAATCGGAAAGATCACGTAAGCTATTTTTTATATTTGGGAATTTCAATATTATTTTTTTTGTATTAATTTCCACATTTGCAAGTACTACTTTTTCTAAAAGAAAAACAATTATTTGGCTTATAGATCATCTATAAATTGACCACTAAAGAGAATCAGAACAAAATGGCTTAAATTACAATGGACTGTACTTGGAAATGATTATGATGTATAGTATTATTTATAATAATCTCTCATTTACATAAGAACACTGTAGATATTCCACTCAAAACAAAATTAAATAGTGCTTATAGCAGCAATCCTCAAGGCTGATTAGGAAGTCGGGAGAACCTAAGATGAAAAATAATTAATAATGTTTCGTCTGTAAAATAAAACAATAAACACAAAACAAATGGAGATCACAGCATACCAATCGATTGTGTAAACATAAATACAGGTCGAGCTACCACAGTCATCCATGCGTAGTATTGACATTTTATGAAGAGACCATAAGTAGCTTTTATGATTAACACAATTTTTCCTTAAGCACCATAGTAAAAATTAAGATTGGGTTCAAAAGTGTAAAAAATACTTAATATTCTAATAAAAAGAAAATTACAATAAAACTAAAATGAGATATTACCACTTCTTCCAACTTCTTTATTTGTGGATTTACGCAAAAAGTGGATTTTCATAAAAACCCCAGCTGTCCCAAAATGTTTAAAAATATATTACGTAAAAACCTACTAAAAAGTTACTTAGTTTGGCTTCATGAAGACTTTTTGCCTAACAGTAGTTTACTCTTGATAGGCGGTTACGTTCCAATTATTTCGTGCACACGCTGTATCAATGTTTAAATATTTTAAGACAAGCAAGAGTTTTTATGAACGAGACTTTCTGCGTAAATCTGTAAACAATTCGTGGACACTGTAGGTTTGTGATTTAGCCATTGAATATACAAAGTGGAATTCTTATTCCAAGAAAAATTCACAAGTATATAAATATAATTCTATAATCTGGGTGGTTTCATATGCGCCTTCAAAACAAGCAACAATTCACTGTGTAAATATGCTATGAAATTGCTGTAGGTTACAGCCTAAATACTGTGACTTCAATTTGGTTTGCTTTACTGAAGAAAAGAAGGCACAAAACAGCAGCAAAATACAGCTGCAGCTGAAAGTGTTAGTAAATGGCAAAATACCCTGTGAGTGTCGACAATTACAATAAAATGTACGGCAGAGGCGTTAAGAAATCATTATACGACATACTAACTTTAAGACATCAAAGGTGTATTACACATACAGATACGTACATACTGTCGAGGCACTGTGAGTAAGGCAATCCTACAATTAAGTCAGTGGAGAGGGTTGTCCGCGCACTGAGGCGGGCAGGTACACACTGTGCATCTCCTCCACGCCACATATGCCTGGCGCTTACACGTTTGAAATACATTTTCCTTTGCGTAAGATTGTAAACATCTTTTCTTTATATCACAAATAGACCAAATTAAATTTTTTTTTCAGTTTTAATTTTTCTTCTTCTATCCTTCTAATAAAATGACATTTGCGAATTTATTATCGATTTATCAGAAAAACTTTCTATAAAAATATGTTGTAAAGCAGTGTTGAAATTAATTTAAAAGTTATTCTATTGGAGATGCGAAATTTTGATATTAACAAATCGTAATTTTTTTTAAATTTTAGCGGTTTGTAAAAATTCTAATTTTCGGATTTCTATAAAAAACATAAATGTTTAGTATAGCATAGTCCCAAAAATAAAAGAATATATTTGAGATTTATTTGACATGTCGTTAGATTTGAGGAAATATTCTCTCAAAATGTCTTTGTGATTAGTTTACTAAAAGTTGATTAATTATTAGCTTATTAATTTCTGTGTACTATTTAAAATTACACAATTTATATCAAAATGTAGTTATATATACAATATAATAAAAATATATAACTTAAAACAAAGGGATGTGTTGTTTTCTAATCATTTTCATACTAACTTAAATACACCACGACTTTAAAAAGCGCACGCCCTATAGGCACATTAAAACTCAAATATAGTAGTAATTAAGTCCTAACACTGGAACCTGTGGTGGAAGATAGATCAAAATACAAGAGTTCTAACCACCAGAGTTTATATCATCTGCTGATGATGCTAACTTGGTTAGCGAAACGCGCGTCCAGAACGTAACAAGTTGTGGTGTAGTGTGGTTAGAACTCTTGTATTTTGAGTAGTAATTAAGATATGACAAGACGTTTTCAATCTGTACTATTTCATTCAAATTAAAAAGTGCTCAGAAATATATAATCAAACCAATTGCATGAAACAGGTCACAAGTCTCGCAGTATAAAATTTGCTGAGAATTAATAAACTGGAAATAAAAAAATTGAACCAGTATTCTTGAAAGAAAACAGACCATGCTTCCCGCGAAGAATCGTTTCTTAGTATAAAAGTCAACAGGACGTATATCAATACTATGTTTTAAATAAGAGAATACTTTATCATCACATATATATATTTGAACATTTCAAGAGATATTATTGTCAAATATCAAACCTTTTTGCATCATGTTATATAGGAGTTAACGTCAAAATGAGAAACTTTTTTATGAATAAATCGAAGATAATAATAATACTTTTGTAGAAGTACATATCTGAAGTACTGCACAAATTGCAAAAATAGTTTCAGAATTCTCTCGTAAAAATTAGCAAATAGATGCAACCCGTACAGGATGGGCCAAATAAGGCCAAAAAATGCAACAAACAGTTAAATACGATAGTTTTAGCAAATCCCGAGTACCATTTCAAAAAATATTTTAGTTAATAAAGTGTCGACCAAACAACTGTGACAGAGCTAAGTTTTTTTTAATTAAACATCCTAAATGTTTTAACTTGCTTAATTTTTGCGACAATATAACATTTTTTTACTAAACATATTTATATATGTATCTCCAAACAGATAGCTCAATATATCACAACGAGTTAGAAACTGTATTAACAAATATTATATAATTGTAACAAATTTGGTAGTTACAATATGACAATATTTCTCGTTTGTTGATCCCGGTGTTGCCATATCTCATCAAATTTGGACTTTTTGCTACTAACGTTTAATTTTCAGATGGGACACCCTATATATTATTACGTTTTTACATTATGCTTTGGGTGGTATGGGGGTAGTTTGTAGATGTTGTACCTCTCACCAAAAGCGGCCGCACTGGTATTAATGCTAGTTGCAGAGGAGATTAGTCATCATAACTACCTCATCTCTCTCCTATGGTTTCAAGTAGCACATCCCGGTGAACTGCATCGGTCTAAAGGCTCGCCGAATCCCCTCACGATTCGGCAAGCCTGTTGCCCTTAAGGTGGCAGCACCACTAGCAGGATCGGGTGCGGTAGGCTAATAACTTGCCACACCTTAAATTCCCATATTATCGAAACCTCAATAATACAACAAAATCGGACTGGACTTTTGGACTCGCCCTTTAGCATAAAATACAGGACACGATTAGGATAATGAAACAAGATGGAATGGATTTCGGGAAATAAGAACTCAGGACTGTAACACTCTAGTCCATGCAGCTCACGAAGATGAGAATGTGCTCTGACATGCTGGAGTGGGTATACTGAAGCCAAGGACAGCCAAAAAGGCTTTTATGGAGCAGAAACCAATATCTGAAGGACTAATAACAGCAAGGTTCAACAGCAGAGTAAGGAAAATCGCCGACAGAGGAAGCAAATGAAGAGGTTAAAGACCAATTTTATGATATCCTTGATGATACTTTAAAAAAGATCCGAAAACAAGATATCAAGATCCTGTTAGGTGAAGTAAACGCTAAAGTTGGTTCTGATAAGACAGGCTTTAAAAGAGTAATAGGGACCCATCGAGAAGAAGAGATGAATGATAATGTCGCCTGTTTTGTAGAACTCTGCTCTAACCACGATCTGGTCTTTGGTGCTACCCTTAGATTTTAGCATAGGGAGTAGCACTGGCGAAAGTTTATAGAAGCAGCTTTCATATGAAGGGAATCAAAGCATATTCAGTAAACCTAGCGTCGATATTGCAAACATATGGAAGTCGCTATCAGCCCAAACTGACCTCCTAAAACTTCATGTTTCAAGTATATGAAACTTCCTGTCAAATCAGCACTAGCGACCAAAGGATAGATTTAAAATAAATTAAAATATAGGGTACTACAAGTTTAAGTCTATACAGGCTTCTAAAGGTTTATAAAGGTTTCCAAAAAATAACGATTGAAAAACAGCTTAATTTAGGTATACAACATGTAAGAAAAAAATGTTTCTATAATGTATATGAGAATATAAACTCGTAATAATATATCGGGTGTTCTATTTATGAATCAAAACTTAGAAAAAAATTTAAATCATGACAATGCTGGAAAAAAAAGCAAAATTTGGCCTGGTTCCAAAATTCCACTGGAATGTTTTCAAAACAAAAAAAGTTATAGAAGACAGCTACTATTTTGTGGCACCCGGTAGGTCATCTTTACATTAAAGAAGTATAGCAACAAAAAAAGAAAAACATAAATATGTGCACTGTGATCAATCTATCTTCATAGCATTTTAAACGTTAATAACTTTCTACCTTTTAACTTATCGGACTGAACCTTGAACCAAAAACAAAATTGTTGTTCTAGTTATTATAAAAACAAAAGACTATCAATTTTAAAAGATATCTCCATAAGTTTTTTTACCCTATATATGTTCATAAAATGGGCATCTTCTTGCTAATTATAAATATACCAGGTTTCATAACTTTATCTTTAAAAAACAACTCAGAAATTTGAGTATTCACACCGACCCGACTAAAGTCCGGCGCACGGATCTTGGACGGCGACGAGTAAAGTTACCGGGCGATAAAACGAACAAAAACTCATCGCTTTGTGTGATGTTGAGAGGTAGTCGGATTATTCGACTAAACGGGTTTTAATATTTGCAATGAAACTTTTCCGTCTCTCTCAAAGACACTGCCTCTTATGCAAGCGTTTTTCTCAAATTTTTCGGGTGTTTTTAAAGATAAAGGTATCAAACCTAGAATATCTATAATCAGTAAGATGAGGCCCATTGTATGAAAATATAATATATAAGGTGTCCCATTAAACTTATGGAGATACCTCATAAATTGACTCTTCTGTTTTTCTAATAAATAGAAAACAATTTTTGTTTTGTAACCCTACAATTTGGTTTTTGGTTCATTCCGATAAGTTAAAAACAAAAAATTTATCAATGTTTAAAATGCTATCACTTTAGATGATCGCACTGTACATATATACCATATGGTATTTTATTTTGAAAATCAAATTTTAAAATATCAGGGTTAATTTTATTAACAAAATATATGCCAGGGCTCTAGCAAGTAATATTTGCAAACACCTTTCGTATTTATCTACGCATCTTTTTATGATACTACTGCGTCTTGATTGGTCCCACCAATCCCCACACAGAAATGTATTCCCCTAAATTTTAATACCGAGTTTTCTCTGCTGGCAGTGTTCTGTGAAACAAATAATTCAACTGGGAATTTAAACGTTTAATCTAATTGCTGTGTCGTAATATTCCATTTTTTCCAGTTATGGATGATCAAAAACACAGATTTTTAAAGTTATTACAGTGTACAGGTATGTCTGATTCAGTCGCAAATCTTATTTCCAATTTTTATATAAAACATCTTGATGGTGTAAGCGCAAGGCATATACAAAAATTGGCGCGAGATTATTTTCATATAAACTATGTGCAAGTTAAGTGCACACAATAGTAGATAAAATATATATATATTATATCATACAATTTCTAATTTATATAATTTACTTTGTAGTGTCATTGCAGAATAGACATTTCAATCGATCTAACTTGGGAATCACAAACGAATCGAAAAGGCTATAACAATGAACACCCTAGGTTCCTTAGGAAGCAGTACTTTACGAACATTGACGGGACTTTCATCAGAACCTGGTCCCAGAACTATTAACAGCCAGTGGACAGAGTACAATTGTAGGTTAGGGAGAGCACCAATATTTTACATTTGGGAGCTCACCAGGACAGGTCAACATTTATATAAACAATTTGCTAGAATTTATAACACTATGTAGGTACTGGACACTACTTATAGTAACAATAACATTAAAAGAAGAAAACCACTGCCTTGCGAAGTCTATTATCCGGATGTTAAACCATTAACTTAAATAAACAACTTTATACAAAATGAAATAATTTTAAATAGTCTAACAATATAATATCCGGGCTTACAGTTATTTCACTTCTATTTTAGTTATACAGAATGTCTCAAATTACAGTGATGTACATTATGAAAAAAACAAAACATCTCTGTATCTTAAAAACAGAGAATTCTTGATTTATGTTCTTAAAACTGTTTTCTTTTTTCATAGTACTATAATTGTCTGACATTTGGAATAATTTAGTAACATCCTTTTTAAGTGACTGCAAGCAGCTTATACTTGGCAGTGGTAATCTATAATGCATTTTTCGAAGCTGATACGTATATGTAATTTACATTTGATTACTTCTTTAGACTTTAAATAGACTATAATAATTTAGGACCCTGCATAGATAACGATTCTTATATAGAAACAACAATTTTACAAACATCATAATTTTTAACACACATTTAAATATTTTTCCCCTAACCTTGTAGCCTCCAATTTTGGTAAGTTTTTTTTTTAATTTTAAATATTGATATATTTATATTATTAAGTAATTCTGAACTATAACAGCAAAAAAAATAGAGCAAAATATTTTACTTCCCTTAATGTAATGGTGGTTATTTCTTCAATCAACATATTTAACGGGCATTATTTATGTCCCAAACTGATTTAACCAGCCAATATCTCAAAAATGCTAAGGATGACAGAAATGAAATTTGGTAGATCAGTGAGAATATAAAACAAACTTTTCTCCATCGCTAATTTTCTTGTTTACTCTTTCAATTTTGGATCACGTGTCATCGACTTGAAAATGTTCCAAAAATTGGCCATGTTTGCCAGGTACGCTCATTAAACATAAAAATGCAATATCTACAGTATTTGTGAATCGATTTCAATTGGAAAAAAATATTGTATAGGCAAACCAAAACTGTACCAAATAAGCGAAACAATATACAGAGTGTCATTGGAAGTAGATGTCACGTGAGGTTGTGGTTTTCAAGAACAGGTACCTTAGGCAGGCCTACCATAACTTTATGCGAAATATATAGATTAATCTCATTGTGCAAAAAAAACTCACAATTACGTAGCAAAAAATCCCGCCAATCAATTCGTTGAAAGCGTTTCTTTACATATCCTGTGTTTTATAACTTAGTAGGCGTCGACGGAAGCGGCCTGAACCGCTGATTATCACATGACACGAATTGAAGGACTGAAGATGAAAACAAACGAAAACCTTTTATGTTTCTAGAAATACCGCAAATTTCATTTTCGACATCCTTTACGTTTCTGAGATTTGGGACATCTTCTAGTTAAAATAATTTCAAGTGAGAGAATTCGTCTACTTTTTTATGATAGAGTGACTAGTCGCCTTCTAATAATTTTTATTCCTACGTCTCCAAATGCTCATAAAGGTAATGATTTAAGTATGTAGATGGGTGATGAACAAAATATCTTGTTAGATAGTTATGCAATTTTTATCATAAAAAATTGTCGAATAGATGTCGGACGACTTTTATATATTTCCGAATTACTGATTTTTTATTTTTTTTGCGTATATATTACAAAAAATATCTCCCCTCATCAATTATACGTAATACTAAAATTTTTGAATATAAATACAATCATAACAATGTGCAAGTTTGAAAAATGGCCGCTAGGGGGCGTAACAGCAACTCAAAAATGGAAATGCCGATTTTCTCTTGAATTTTCATAATTAAGGTTTGTTGACAACATGCGCATTGTATTCTTCAGGCAATTATGCAACTTTTTGCTATTTATCTTTTTTTTTTTGTGGTAGGGAAAGGTCAAACTTTTTTTCTTTCAAACGTTTATATCTCCGTTTTGGATGAACGGATTACATTGAACTTAATGTCAGAAAAAAGAACTTTTGTTGCTCTTCACGCAGAGGTATTGACTGTACCGTAATGATTATATCAGTGGTCACTAATTAACGTTTTTTTCGGAATCCTTCAAATAATAACGATTTTCTGAAAAAAATCAAATGGTGATGTGACTTTTTTTGTTATAATTTAATTGGAGGTTATAAAAGTTATCGAATATTGAAGTAAAAAATCCAGGTCCGTATTTAAATTAAAAAGTTGATGATGGTCGCTGGAACCCGAAACGTCGGATTGAAAAACTAATCTCACCAATTTGTGGATGAGAAAAATGACAATGATGGCCCGACAAAAAGTTGCACATTGCAGCGAATAAGCTAGCGCCGACCCTGATTTGTTGTGATTGTTTGAATCTACCACGATATGACCAATATCATGATCGATGAAAAATCAGAACTAAATATTTTTATAATTCCAAGAATTGTCTATTAATTTATAGGGTGAAACATTTGACTGGAATAAATTCTACAACTTGAAAACTTGACTTATTTGACTCCGGGTCTCTTGGTAATATCAGTTTGATCATGACGTGTAATAATTATGACGTAATACAATTATTTTATTAATGCAGCACCCTGAATATTTTGGATACATTTTAAATAACATGTAAAAAATAATTGATTTTTTGTATAGGGCATATGGAGCAAAATATGAGACTGAAAAAGTTAAACAAAAATCAGACAGCTCTGCAATAAATAAATTTAATTCCATCTTTTTTTTGGATTTATATATTGCTTTTTGAAACGTAGCAAAAACTTTTTAATCCGGGTCTTAAAATTTCGTCTTTGACGCAATCTGTGGCAACGCTGGAAAACCCTTATTAGTATCTAGCCAGTTGATGTGGCTACCTCTAACAGCCACTGACTGCATTTAGTTTAATTTGTTCTACAGAAACCTGTAATAAATAAATAAAGTCAGAATTTTCCGATTCGTGGGAAATTTCAAGGTCCAGAGGGAAAAGGGTAATTTTAACCTAAAACGCTATATTCGCGGGAAATTCTAATATTCGTAAAAAATTGTTATCTTATACATATTTCCCAGCAAAAAAATAGATCCAAACCTCTTTAGGTTTTCGACATTAAACTGGTATTTTTTTCCAAATTCCTTACCACTAAAAATTTAGAAAAGTAATGTATGAAAATTTTGAACTCCAATGCGACTGGTCACTTTTTAATGTTGCAGACGATTCTGAGAAAAAAATCCGCTCGCCCCAAATTAATTTGCAAATTTAGCTTTTTAGAATAAACTGGCTTTAATATATTATAATTACACAACAAAGCTTCAAAAATTACCCCATGTGGTAACCAAATATAGATATCTATATGCCACTCAAAACCATAATACATGAAAGTTAAAGTTTATTAAATGCAACACTACTTAACTATATAATCCCATTATCTAATGTATCCCAGCAAATGATTTATAAGCGAATTCATACAAGCACAGCTGTCCTGGCGACCAAGCGCTAACAACAATTGGGAGAGAATAATACCAAACATCAAATGACACGAATTTAAAAAAAGGGTTGGGGTAGTGTCCTGCTCCTATTTTCTTGGTATTTTAGTTAGTGTGGCATACTCGCTAATAACAAGTGCACATTTTAAACAATAATCGACTACTCTAAAACATTTATAAAAAAGACTCTAATAATTACATGACAGCAATGGCACTCTCTTACGTCCCACCTGTCGCGCTTAATAAAATATATTCATATTTCCATATATACTCGTATTTAAAATTACAAGTTAACACTAAATTGAACAATTTGTTTTTCTGCAAAACTGGTATAACTGTTAAGTACGTTTTTAAACCGTACCAGCCAACATTTACAATGAAAAGTAAGAGTAAATTATTACCAGTGTTTTAATTATTATTGTTCATTTAGCGTTTTATCCGTGGATGAGTTTATGTATTTCAATATACAGGGTATCTCGAGACAGGTAAATTAATCACGTAATTACGCAGATAGCAGATATTCACTTATAAATATGGGATATCAAAAGTAGTTTTTTTTAAAAACAGATTTGGGTAATAGCCCGGAAAGTGTTTTTTCTACACAATTTTAACACAGTAAAAAAACTTCTTACTTTAATGTAATTTGTCTGAATGAACAAATCTATGAAAACACGTTTTACCCATAAAATTAGTACGTCGATAGCTGATAGGGTGAGCTTTTCTGTCAAGCCTTTTTCGTGCTTAAGAAATTACAAAATCTATAGTTGATCGCCTAACCGTTCTCTTAGGGAAGCGGCTGCTCGGGGCCACTAATTAACAGACTACGTAGATCAAAGACCAATCTTTTTTTTTATTTTCTTGTACTGGGTTCCAGATTTCGAGGGTTTTACGGGGTATCTCGGTTATTTGGAAAGACACAGGGTTGCGGTTTTCACATCACTGTGCTACTTTTTTTTGTGAAACGAAAGATGCCGTAATTAAAATCATCAGAGCCCGCTTTGGTTCTAAGATACAGGGTGAAATTGAAAATGTTGCATTTTGGTAATCCCCTCGTATCTTGGTTATCGTTTAACTTATCAGAAAAGTAAAAAGTGGTTCTAAGGTAGTTTTTTACGTAGAATCCAGTGATGTATTTTGATTTTTGCCCTGTATCTTAGAACAAAAAGTAGCACATGTGAAAACCGCAACACTGTATCTTTCCAAATAGCGGAGATATCTCGTACCCAGAAAATCTGGACACCCTGTACTTGTTAAAGTCGAAACTCGAAAATATATCTTTTTTAATATTGTTTAAATCCAGCACTGCACTGAAAATTTAATTTAATAAATAAATTTTTTAAATAGTGTGTTGGAAAATAACACATACAAAACGAAAAAAAAATTTTTAGGAAAATATGAAAACCGAATAGGCTTTATAAAATAACAAACACGGAAACGTTACAAAAATTTGGCGCGCGTAAATGATCTGTTAATGAAAAACTTTAGAAATTGATTTGAACAACATAGTTTACGGTATTGATATTGTCAGTTAAGCCCATTGCCAAAACTCAAAACAGAATTTTAACCACTGCTAACAATTAAGAACGTCAAGCGCAAAAAATCATATGGCAATAAAAATATTCTGATGGCAATAGATGAGGAAGCAATTTTCTTTTCAAACCGACGGCGTCGCGACGTTAACTTTTTATACTATACAAGGTGGTTCAGAACTACAACTGAACTATGGTCTTTTACGACTTCGTTATGATACAGGGTGTTGAAAATTTCTGGAAAAATTATATTTATAAATAATTTGTAAACGCGTTGATGCTTTTTTATAAAACTTGGTAGCTAAAATAAGTTTAAATACGCTTGTTCTAGAAATAAACTATATTCTTATAATTGATCAGTGGCGCCTGTACGGAGTTTTTGGGATGCGGTTTAAATGTGAAAAGAGTTTGTGTTTGACCATATAAAATAACTTCATTATATTTTCTCTTATTTAAATTTAAAAAGAATTATTAAACATTTTTCAATAAACAAATCAATGTTAAATGTAACTCCGTTTGAATAATAATGTAAATCAAATCATAACAAGGTTTAAAATTTTTGGTTTTAAATAGTATTGTTACATAATTTGTATTTTTTACAGTGTAGTTTTGGAAATACATTCTTAACCAACATCAATATTTTACGTAACGTTTATCGACGATAAATTACAGGATGTGTAAAGTCTAGAAACGGCTTAAAATTTCCCTAATTTGTTGGCCGACCTAAACCAAATTCGGTACAGTAGTGTAAGGGGATATTATGGATCCAATGATGGTATCGGTTCTGTTGCCACGTGTCTAGTTTTTTAAAAAATCTAATGAATTTTAATTTTTTAAATGGAATACTTTTTACAGTAAATTTCTAATACTTGGAGTATGGAGAATTCTTTACGATCAGAAGTTCTATCCATATCATATTCAAAGACTACAGGTTTTTTTCACCGTGACTTTCCCCAGCGCATCACTTTGTGTCAGTGATTTTTCAGAAAATTGACAGAAAATCCTCAATTTCTAAAATATGTTCTTTTTACGGACGAAGTAAAACTTCATTCAAAATCACGTGCCTAAAATATTTCGCAACTATCACATCTTGTCTCTAGAAAACCCGCATGCTGTCAGTAAAAGACAGTTTCAGTACCAATTTTTAGTACAAACGGTAGGGATATATGATAATTACTTCATAGATGCTTTTTTTCTTCCACCACTTCTGAATGGTGAAAATCGACACTTTTGGAAAATAAACTCTCGGGTTTACTGGAAAATGTACCATGGTTCATGGCTAGGGAATACCTGAATGCAGTTTATCCAAATCTATGGGTTGGTAGGGGAGTTGAAGAACCTAACTAACCGTGGCCGCCTGGCAGATCTAAGCCAAATGTATTTTTATTTTTGAAACATTTGAAATCAATACTTTATAAAACAATGGTAGAAAATGAACAGGATCTAGGAAATCGCATAATAGTACACCAATAATTTTGAGAGTGTGTGATATTAGATGCTTGTATTTTTATGCAAATAGGGCAGTGATCTTCATAAAAAGAAACTGTGTGTGGCGTAGCATAATTTTCATAAAAGTTATGAAACCAAAAGTCTGTACCGACGCCACCGGTCAATTTCAGGAGTGGATTTTATTTCTAGAACAAAGCTATTTTAAAACTTATTTTAGCAACCAATAATTTCTTTTAGAAATTTTCAACATCCCTCTATCTCCGTAAAGAAGCCGGAAATCACTGTTCATTAGTACGTTACTTCCTACAATAACGTCAGTAATAATATCCGAAGTTTGCAAAAGTACATCTGAATCAACCTGTATAAACCAACTAATATAACAACCACCCAAATATATATGTAAAATGCTATCACAGTTATTTAAAAAAATCATAAAAGTGAATATCTTAGGTGGAGTGACCGTTTAGGAATAAAAACAGAATATGAAAATCTATTATTATTTTTACCTAAACTCTGTTTTCACAAGAAACTATTACCTAATCCGGGACACCCTGTATAATATGAGGAGAACAACAATTATGTCGACCAAATAGATGCGCCAAACTACTTATAGAGTACATATAAATAAAACTATACAAATGTATATAAAGATATGCTTTCGGCGCCCAGACGCTACCGACTATCCGCGACTGCGCACCATGACCTAAATAACCCATTCTAAAAAAATCGCACTCTCACTTTCTCTCCCTCACTCTCACTCTTTTTAAAATATGTTTCACTTTGTTAATGACTAAAAAAATTCCCGTTCTTTTTCTTTTAAAATAATGTCTAAAGACTCGAAGTTTATCACAAGGGATGACAAATTGGCAATTGATGTATTAGTTTGGTTAGGATCTAATCAATGTAGCAGCCCTTTTAGAATATTTTTTTGCTCATTATATAAAGCTTTATAGCTTTTTTTTTGTACATGTATTTATTACCTATATCACAAATGTTTGATACATCAAAATGGCCTAAAATTGTCTGCTATATTCGAATATTACCTGAAACTAGTTTGCCAGTTAAAAAGGTACTGTTTTGTATACCAGGTGCCACAAAATAGTATCTTATCTTTATAATTTTTTTCGTTTGGAAGACATTAAAGTAAAATTTTAGGCAAAAACATGTTGTATACCTGTTTTTGAGAAAATCACGTCTCAAAATCGTCATTTTCGACATTTTAGAACCATCTATCCGCGAAAAGGTTAAATTTAGAATCAAACGGTTTGCCCTTTCCTGTCTTAACTATCTAAGACTTAGAAAAGATAAGATATGAGAGCGCAAGCCCTTTTATTCTAAGTTTAACCGTTTAGCCGATAGAGTGCTCTAGAACGATTTTAAGACATTTTCAAGAAAACAATTGCATTTAGGTATACATGTAAGAAAACAATGTGTTCAAAATTAAAGCAGAATCTAATAACGTTATATTAACATAAGGTATCCCACTAGAATTTAAAAGTTATAGCAATTCAAAATATTTTTATATTTAAATTCCCAAAATTTAATTTTAGTATCTTTAACACGAAAAAAGTTACAAGGGTGAGTCACTATTTTGTGGCACTCGGTATAAGGATCACATTAATTCTCATATATTTTGTATTGATTTTGGATTTCCTGTATACACACAAGTAAGGGACAAACCCCAATCCCCACTAATTTCTGCACCAAATATTTTTAAGTCGAGATTGATTTGAAAATAAAAAAACATTTTTCACTTAAAAAGTAATGAGTTAAATTCTTTAGACATATCTTGATTGGTTCGAAACTTAGCACTGGGGAGGAGATTTTGCAGTTTCTATCCTGTTTAACACCAAACACTATAATTCAGTTGATTAAGAGAGTCGTGAATTCCCCACTTTATTTTTGGATATTATGGTCGTACGTTATTTCCGAATATCATGAACTTATTTCCACTATTCTTATTTTTATTGGTTGTTTTCTAAAACTCACGTAAATTTTCTTTACACCGGGTGCGACACCTTATAACTTTTTTCGTTTTGAAATATGGCAAAATATAACCTTTTTCGACATTTCCAACGTTGTCATATCTTGCTTAAATTCGTATTTTTGCCAATAACTTTTGATTTTTAAATGGGACCCCCTATATATTATTATGTTTTTAGATTCCGTTTTAAATTCTAAACACATTTTTTTTTATGTTACATGTTGTTTAGGTGAATATTAACAAAATCGTTTTTTTGACGTTTTAGAATCCTTTATCGTCCGACAAGACATAGATTTCAGAAAGTTAAGGCCCACAGTGCGACAGAGAGTTCTAGAAGGTCTAAAATGACGGTTATTCTCAAAAATAGTTGAAATTAGGATATAAACATGTAAAAACGTAATAATATAGAGGGTGTCCCATTTACAAATCACTAGTTTGTAGCAGAAATCCTAATTTACACAAGATATGGCATCTTCAAAACGAAGACAGTTAAAAAAGTGAGCTACTATTTTGTCGCACCCGCTATCATAAAAACTACGACAAATGGCATCGCTAAATTTATTAAATTATAAGTAATGTTTAGACCAATTGTCAAACAAAACTAATAAAGTTCTAAAATAACGTAAAGTGGCTGAAATTTAGAATACATTACTACCTGAATATATTACCCAAAAATAAAAGAGTTCATTTTCTCAATTTTAATAGCATCCTGTATGTATCTGACATATTTCGAAAGGATTATTCCCCTTATCAACGATATGTGACCCGATATCATTTTTATAACTTTTGAATCTAAAATCCGCTTATTCAACAAAATTTTGCTGAATGGGTTAACATTATCATTAAGCTAAAGTGTTTTTTTTGTTTAATATACAATATTGAAAAAATATATACAAATACATAAATACAGAAAGGACAATATATACAGGGTTATATAAACATCTTTGAACAGGCTTTATAGGTCCGTTATTCATAGCGATGAGAAAACATTTTAAAAATAAAACTGGTGAACATTATGATGTTTTTAAAACTTATTAACTATCCAAATAAAAAATCTGTCAAAATTGTTAAAAAAATTGTTAACTTAAATTCAGCACCCTGTATTTTGATACATTTTTTATTTCTACACAAAATTCTAGGTTCTTCAATATGTAGATCTTCAATATGTAGATCTTCAATAAAGGTTAACTTGATATAACATACCCTATCTTCAATAATTGCTTCCGCGATATTCTCGTTCAAAAATTGATTATTCCCAACCTTGAGGGGCCGTAAAATCTAATGGGTTCGGCATACACCAAAACAAATTCCACATTCGTATCTTAGTATCATAAGATCCTTTAAACTCAACATCGCATTAAAATTTTCTTGATTTTTGCTTTTTAAAAAGCAGAACGACTTTATTTCTGCTTAAACCAGAAGTGAATATTATAAGAAATACAACATACATAGATAGCAACGTGGTGGTAATATATAATATATATATATATATATATATATATATATATATATATATATATATATATATTCTAGAATTTTGCAAAAATGTAATAAAATACTAGGTGTTGCATTTAAATTAATGATTTCTTAAATAATATTCTTATATTCTTTTTAAATCGACAATCAGGTGTTTTTCAATCAACAAAATTTCCAGAAACATTACAAAAATCTCCACGAGTCTCGTGTTTAAGGTTTTTTCTTATCTCTACGAATATCCAAGGCATAAGGCTTGTTCAAAGATATCTTGATTAAACTGTACAAACACTAATATGTAATGAGAGAAAAAAATTACATTGCACGGATTAGTGTTTGTGATATACATTTTTTCTGATTTACCATCAAGAAACATTTTTGCCTGATGGTGATCTCAATCCTGGCAATGAAACGTAGCTATTATTTTGAAAATAATTAATGTTACTGAGGAGACGGGAAACTCATAAAGAGTTTTTATTTATTTTTAGGAGGACAAAAGTGATTATATATTGTAGCAAACTTACTACATATTATTGAAACAGTTATTGATATTAACTTTTTTTACGAATAATAATACTCCCTTTTTAAAGTGGTCCCGCTCTTAAGGTAAGTTATTTCTAAGTTTGCTTAGTCGAGAGCCTTATTGTAGCCAAGGATGCTAACAGGCAATCATGTAGGGCTGACCAAGGCAACCATACCGTTTAAAAAGACCTAGTGTCATTTGCCGGCTGCGGAGGTCGAACCCGCGACCTATACCCGCTGGGCTACGAGTCATTGTCTTTTAGATGGCTGAAAACAAATCGATACATAGCGACATATCGTGAAACAGAGTATATCAAAAGCTATTCAAAATATGTCGAACTCTACAGGATATGCAATACGAAATTTGAAGTACCAATTTCCGGGAAAATTGGAACAAATATTATTTTCTAAACTTACTTCAAGCTAAGCTGAATTTCAAATATTAGTATTAAACAGTAATAGAACTAAGGAGTGTAGAATTATTTAGTGATCACCGAGGCCAATTTAACATAGTGTAAACTTGCCTATAGGTATATGTTGCTATCATTTTGTCTCATGCACCACGTTGTTTCTATTTTGCAACTGATCTTACGGCAGAACATATTCACGGATTTAAAAGAAATAAATATGCCAGATAAGAAAGGGCTTTGCACCAGTGACCAAATCCTACTCCAAACAACTCGGTCAATAATAAGTAGATCGCGTTAAGCTGTCCACTTCCACATGTTATCACTATGGCACTGGGTGGTACCGCGAGGGTACCACATGGCCTATGATGGCCAATCTGAAAGTCGTGGTCTCTTGTGCAGCTGAACAGCAGCTGCGTCGTAATCAGCCTGCGAAGAGGGTCCTGGAGGTGGCGTAGGCGACGAGAGATTCGTCGGGGTGACGCTCCCAGGAGATGGCGTGATGTGACCGGCCGAGCTCGGCCTCGGATGATGTCCGCTGTGCGTCAAGTTTAAAGTCTGCACGTGCGCTTGAGAATGGTGGACGGCCGTGCTGAAAGAGAACATTTCAATTTAAATAAAAAGGTAAAGTACATCTCAAAATAATAAGATCCTAGCTTTTTGCCTTCTTAATAAAGCAATCATATTGGGCCTATTTTTATAATACCTTCAGATATATAAGAAAGTGATCACTTGACTCTTACTAAACTCCCCGGTGGAAAAAACACCAATTTTTGGGTTTAGTTTGATCCTTTATAACTTTTTTATTTTTAGTTCGATTTTTATGATTTGTTTACCAGTTTGTGGTATATTGACATTATACTATTTTCCTTTAACAATAATAATTCTATATTTGAATAACGTTATACCGGGGTAAAGCAATATATTGTTTTTGTCGTAAGTTGAAAACACCCTGTGGAAAAAGGTGACTTCTTAATTTGACTGATAAATGTTTTGTTACTAAATGTCATATATTCCTAACATTTTGTTTTTTGAATTTTCTTATTATTCCATTTTTTATACATAAAAGGAAGATAGTTTCCACAAGTCGCCATAAAATGATCGAAGTTGGCACAATATGCAATTGATTTATTTGACAGTGACAGTAGTACAATTATATATTTCAAGTTATAAACATGGTGTTAACTACTGCGAACGTAGGTCGAATTGTAGCCTTAATTGAGGATGGTCGAAGTAAAAGTTATGTTACTCGCACTTTGAGAATGTCTCGGCCCACAGTCAGAAATGCTTGGAACAAGTATTTAGAGATGGGAACTTTTACCAGGCGACAAGGATCTGGCAGAGAGAGATCGATCAGCGCAGTTGATGACCGTTTTGTAATCCTTAGATCATTAGGGGATCGAAAATCTGCTGCTGATAATCTCAAGTATGAATTACAAATGATACGTGCAGTTCGATTTTCAAGATTGCATATGAAAATTCAACAGTGGGGTATGTGCTATTTATTAATGAGTGAAGGGTTTGCCTGCTGTCCCAGAACGGTCGGGAGCGAGTTTACAGGCGACGAAATAAAAGATCTGCGAAAGAATGCACTATATCGGTTCCGTTATGATTTGGGCTGACATTTCTAACGAAGCACGTACTGACCTTTTATTTATTGAAAATGGTGCTCTAAACACCCATTTGCTCCCTTAATTGGGGATCAATTTATATTAATGCAAGACAATGCCAGGCCATATACTGTACATATTGTTAGCGAATATTTAGTGGAAGTTGGAATGAGAAAATTAGAAGGCCTGCATGTAGCCCGGATCTAAACTCCATTGAACATTTCTAAACACCAAGATGTTTAGAACAGCTTAAGTTGGCACTGAGGGAGGAATATCAGGCTATTCCTCAAGAAAGATTGATTAATCTCATTCACTGGATACTGAGAAGACTACATGATGTTCCAGCTAGAGGTGGATGGATACACATGCTACTGAAAGTTGCTAATTCTGCTTTATTTAATCAATTTTTCTAATGTTTAAATAAAAAAAAGTTTGAAAACCAGAGTTTTATTTAAAAGTGTGTAGCTGAGCTCATACAAAAAATGGAATAATAAGATAATTCAAAAAACAAAATGTTAGGAATACGTGGCAGTTTGTAACAATACATCAATCAGCGAAATTAAGAATTCATCTTTTTCCATAGAGTGTTTTGAAATTACAACAAAAAACAATATATTGCTTTACCCCGGTATAACGTTATTTAAATACAGAATTATTATTGTTAAAGGAAAGCAGTATAATGTCAATATATTTGTCCACAAACTGGTAAAAAAATCATAACATCAAATTAAAAATAAAAAAGTTATGAGGGATCAAACTAAGCTAAAAATTTGGGTTAGCAATTTTTTTCCGCCTGGGAATTTGGTATAATAATATAATTTGGAATTAAGTACCGTAAACTTGGGAGGTTGTTGAAACAGGTCCGGATCTCGTATTTAAATAATTATCTTGTGTTTGAAATGAGACCAAAATATGGTATTACTAGTATATAAATAGTTTTATTTATTAGAGTTTGCTTATTATTCACTATTGACATCACTATCACTAGCAGCCATAATTTTGTTCGTGCTATATGTGCTCAATTAGATTAAATATGGTATGATGGAAGTCTTAATACCGACTGCCCTAGACTGTATAACCGTCGGATACATACTCTTTTCTTATGTTAAGACAATTAGTACTTCAATTAATCGCTATTTTTGTATAAATCTCGGAAAAATAAATGTCATTATCACAAGTCTCGAATTTTGGCTTTTGTGTATTTCCAGCATGGAACTTTAACTGCTCAGTATCGTCGCTACTATTTTCCATGTAGGATCTAAAGATGGATGGGTTCCAAATGATCTTTCTTTGTCATTAAAAAATATTAAAGACTCTTGTGTTTATTATCATGAGGACACAACGTTAGAATTATTCGAAGATTGGTCTAAACGTAAGTTGGTTCCCAATATCCCCCCAAATAGCGTTATTGTAATGGACAACGCTAGTTACCATACTAGGCAGTAAAATAAAGTTCCATGCAGGAAACACAAAAGCCAAAACTCAAGGCTATATATGTGATAATGACATTTATTTTCGCGAAGATTATACAAAAAAAGCAATTAATTGAAGTACCAAAGTATTTTAACATAAGAAAATAGTATGTATGCGACGGTTATGCAGAAAGTCTAGGGCCTTCGATATTAAGACTTCCACCATATCATTGCATATATTAAACTTTTTTCGGATTGTTTTAGAAAGGCAGGAAAATTTTTACTTAGGTTTATGCCAGAAGTTGATTCCATAATAAGAATGATAAAAACTAAAATAGGAATGTTTAATTTCTTTTTAGACCAAACAGCTTCGAAATTGTCAATGTTTAAACATAAATCTGAAAAACAATTGAACTTAGATATATGACATGCACCATCTATGTCAGAATCCTAAGGAGAGTCTTACATTCGACAAAGAAGTAGGGTAAAGTAAAATAACAGTTCACCCGTATGCTCTATATTTTCAAAACACCCTGTATATGGATTTTTTTCTACAAGTTAGAAAAATGTCAAATTAAATCAAAGGGTCTAACCGAATTAGATAGTCGCGTATATGATCAGCTTTTCATTTATATTTTGACATCTAGTAGACGTTTAACTTTAGGAGCTACAAAAACACTTTAAATACAAAAGTTATAGGATTTTTCTTGTATGACCTGTAGTATCCAGTAATAGTGGGGGGAAGTCTAGAGTATTGACAGGTAGGCCTAAGCAGTAACGAATATTTTAAAAAATCGTTAGAAGATTGAAAAATATGCATACCTATTTTTTTTAATGGGACACCATGTATATTATTATTTCATTAAATTAGCTTCTACCTACCGATTATAAATATACGAGGTTTAATACTTATATTCTTAAAGACAACCGATGATGAGAGAGAGAAAGCCATCAATCCATAGAATCAATATGAATGCACTGACTCTTGTGGCACGGTTTTTGTCAATTTTCTCGATTATCTGTATAGGTTATGTGTATTTTTCAACTTCCCAATGATTTTTAAAAGCTTTTGATATTCTCAAAAGATAATACAAGAAAAATGCTGCAAATTTTACATTTAAAGATTTTTGTATCTCCTAAATAAATAAATATAAATGAAAGCCCTGTACATAATTATTTAGTAATATTTATTATTTTTCAGTGATTTAGAATTACTAACACAAATTAATATACATATTTCCTACCTGGAAAGGTGCGGATGATGATCTCTAGGTGGTGAAATGGGCTCACTCTTAATCTTAACAGGAAGTGGGGAGCCCGCAGTGGGGGGAGGTGTACTGCTGGACACTGCCAGATGTGGCAGGCAGCCGCTGCTGGAGCCTCCACCACTGTGTGCTAGGGAAGGCACCATCTGATGGCCGCTCCAGGCCATCGAAGTCAAGGTCATATCTGAGCCGATACTGAAGTCCTGCGCTCCGAAGGAGCTTAACGCCCCAGGGTATCCCCCGAGACCAGGTGTCTGTAGGGCTACTACTGGTGTGTTCAGGGAGGACTGTGTTCGGCCGTGCTGAAAATGAAATAACTAATTAGATGTCAGCTGAATTGTCAAAACGTGGATATTCGAAAAAAATATTTATAAAAAACACTATTCAACGGAATTACGCAGCACCAACAAAACACCTTTTTACACTTTACGGTTTTGGTTGGTCTGAGAACATCTTTCCGGTTTCGAACAAAAAAATAACAAAATTTCTAAGATAATTAAAGCATCATGATTAGCCAAGTGTACATATTGAAAAAAAATAAATAAATAAATTTTTTTTATTGTCAGAAAATTTCATTCCTGCGCCAAAAGTAGTTAACTAATATTTTCCATTTTGGGAAAATGCCTTTAACTTTACCCTCTACACAGAATGTCCGGAAACTATTTGAAGGAGCTTCGACGTATGAAAATCTTTAAAAAAGTTTTTGATGACTACGGTTACGGAAACGCTTCACTTTCAAGATATAGTTTCAACTATCTTTTAGTTTTCTTGATGTGTCTCGACCATAGTAAAATGCCTATAAAGGCACCATAATACATTTTGGAAACTTATACAGGATGTAACTGTTTTCGTATCACGACCTATTTAGTCGCCTAAAAAATTGCTGTAGAGGCACTAATCTAGCTTAGTGCTTCTATCGGATTTCCTGCCTTATTTTTATGTTTCTGCGAGGTTGTAAAGCAATTTAGGATAATATGCTTAAAAACATGGACACTATTGATGGTTAAAATGGTTTAACCACTTTTCCAAATTATTTCAAAACGGTGAAAGGTTTCAAGAAAGGAATATAAAAATTCTAAAATAATGCAGGAATCTCGTTAGAAGTTCCAAATTGGGTCAAGTTAGCTACAGCAAATTTTTTAGGGCGGTCAAAAGTTACACTCAGTAAGTGTGCCAAATTTGAATAAAATATCTAGAGAAATGTATGCCCCCATCCTTTCTTTCGATCTCCCAGATTTCTAAGTTTACTTTTTTTTTGACATCTGTCAAACCATGTGTCAGAAATTTTTAAAGCTTTGATTAAACCAAACATTTCAAAAAATAAAATGTTTGTGACGGCAGCTTTGAAGATCACAAAAAATCGTAAATAAAAACTAAGTAAAGTTTATCATATTAGTTATAGTTAAGGAGATATTTAGATCGAAAATAAAATTCTTTTGACTTTAATTATCTTTATTTGCTCCTGTCAAAGACTTGACCCACGGCAGGACTAGCAGGATTTATTTTGAACATTTAGAATGGTATACAGTATGTCTGGTTTATTTGACTTCCATATTATTGCTCAGTTACTCATTACGAGTTTAATACCAAATATCTAAAAAAGATAGTTATCATCAGAAAAATACTCGATTTTTGGGAAAACATTTTTTTCTTTTTAAAATTAAAAATATTGGTTGACTTCCTGTAAAATATTCTACTGTGCTCTTGGCGTTTTGTTGATTTTTAGGTAGACAATATTTAGTCTAAAAATCTATATCTAAAACGTTATTTTATATTTTCCATTTTTTTTGCCTGTTTGTATTGCTTCGGTATTTTTTATTGAAATATTTCACGTTGGATTGTTGAGAATGTTTATTAAGAACTTTAAAATCAATACAGTTTAGCGCAACAAAAATCTGAAGGGGCTTGGGTACCGGCCTAGGCTTCTCTGTAAAAAAAAGGCCTTGTCGATTGTTCATTCCATTCGTGGAGAAAGACTATCCGCCAAAAAAAATCAGCTTTAAACATATTGAGGATGGTAATGTAAAAAGTACTAAACCTGATGATGCGCTTCACGACGCGGCAGCTTTGTTCGCTCCTGCCGGGGTTACTTATCACGATATAACTTATATGTAAAAATTTAAACATTTTTATCAATTAAATGACGATTTAATAATAAATTAAATAATTTTTTTATTTTTTAGGCTGCATTTCAAGAGATATTAGAAAATAAATTGTACATTTTTATAGCCATTTTTCCTCCTCTCCAAGATAATGCACCAATATTTAAAATCCTACGTTTCGTCTTCGAGGTCTCATCACCAACTTCGTTTCTTTTATTTCAATTTCAGCAAGCGTCCGACCTCCCAAAACCAACGATGTATCACAATTACTGTTTGAATAGAAGATTCAAGATTTTTCCATAAGAGACAATGTATTGGAGAGAGACGAAAAACCTGAATCTTGCCAAACTTTTAAATACTCTAAATGTATGAGTGCTCATCATTGGTTTCGGGAGGTGAAGGGCTTGTTAAAAATGTAATCCAACTTTATCAACTCTTTTCTCGTAAGGTTATTTCGGTTTTTATAAATCTTAAAAATATAAAAAAAAACATTTCTTCTGTCAAAAGGTGAAGTTTATATCGAGGGGGGGGGGGGTATAATAGGAAAACGGGTGGAAATCTAAAAATATCGTGTTTCATATGGTTTTGGGGGGTTTCTAGGATCATCAAGTTCAATTTAACTAATCATGTTCATTTTTGAAAATTCACGAAGGTTCACAAAAAAAGCAGCGGTCAATATCTTCCAAATTTTTGTAGATATAGCAAAATTGCTTAACTAAACAATATAGGTCAGATTATTACCTAAAAAAGGTATATGTATTTTTTTCTGCACTTCTTATGTTTTTGCGACAATTGAGTTTGAAAACAAAATAGTTTTTTGAGGTTATGTTACCTTATGTTATATAGCCACGGATGTTTTCTTCCAATCGCATTTGAATTATACATAAAAAATAATTTTTACTAGAGTTATGGCAAAATTTGTCCGCGCACTTGCTAATGAATTCAAGAATTTTTCTCTTGGTCAGAAAATGGGAGAGGAAAATCGATGATGACTTTAAATTAATTTATCTAGAAATCTATTACATTTCTGAAAAAATCATTATTTATTTATTTATTTATTTTATTTTATTTTACCACATTCTACAGAATATATCCAATTAGTGAATGGGAAAAACTACTTAATTTACGTACAAACATATTTTAATTAATTTAAATAAGTAAAATATCATATTTAAGATGTTTATAGAAAAACTAAAACAATATGTCAAAAAATCAGCCGCTTAATCGAGGTCACGCTGCAACTAAATATATCAAGTTGATTTTGTACACTATTGTTTTTGTTACACAATTGAAATAGCGGGGAAAATTTTAGCACATTTGTTCTTGGGGTTAGGGTAAGAAAAAGGTAGAGAAATTACGCGTCGTAGGTCTGGGTACTTGGAATTTCAGAGACTGCAAAATTTTGTTGGCATCTATTTTCCCAGAAATTATATTATGTAAAAAGATAAGTTGAGCTTTATCTCGGCGAATTTCTAGACTCTCCATTGAAAACCTAGTTAAAAGTTGATCATGTGGAAAGCCTATTTCAGGATAAACCCCATCAAGTTTAAAACAAATATATTTCAAAAAACGTCTTTGAACTTTTTCTAGGCTTGTGATATGCGCCTGGTAAAACGGACACCAAACAACTGCGGAATATTCTAACCCAGATCTGACAAAACCATTGAAAAGCAACTTAAGAGTATCACTATTGACGAAGTCACGAGTATTTCGTATAATAAATCCCAGCAATTTAAAACTATCTGCAACAACTTTAGAGAAGTGGCCACGAAATGAAAGACTTGCATCCAGAACTACACTCAAATCATTCACCGATTCAGACCTATCTAATATTTGCCCATTTATAGTATAATTATATGTTATAGGCCGAAGTTTTTTAGTGAAAGTGACAACGTTGCACTTTAGAGACATTTAGAAGCAATTTATTTTCTTCGCACCACATGTTCATTCTGTCAAAGTTATTTTGTAGTTTAACACAATCACTTAAATTTTTAATTTTTTTTTTGACATCGTCTGCGTAAAGAAGATAATCAACGTCTAGAGTATAAATAAGGTCATTAAGAAATAAAAGAAAAAGCAAAGGCCCTGGGTGGGTGCCCTGTGGCACACCAGATGTAGCGACAAATTCTTTGGAGTTGTGACCATGACATTGACGAATTGAACTCGGTTTTTAAGTAAGACTCAAAAAATAAAAGTAACTTATTTGAAATACCATAGGAAGCTAGTTTATTTAACAAAACGCCATGATCAACACGATCGAAAGCTTTTGAGCAATCGGTATAAATGACGTCAGTTTGATCTCCAGCATCGGTAGATTCTGCAAGATCTTGAACCAGACAAAATAAATTTGAAACTGTAGATCGACCCTTCATGAAGCCGTGCTGCTGGGGTGATATGCATACTTACCGAATTGTATAAATAGTCATGCAGAATAATTTCAAATATCTTCGAAAAGTTATTTATAATACTTATTGGACGATAGTTTGTGACAGAATTATTGTCTCCTTTTTTAAAGACAGGAGTTATTCGTGATATTTTCCATAGGTCTGGGAAAATTGAAGTATTAAGTGATATATTAAATAATATTGAAATAATAGTCTAGCAAAAATAGAAACGCAGGTATTTTATCCGGCCCTATAGTAGCCTTAGGTTTAATTCTTTTTAAGCTAATTAAAACCTCATCCTCGGTAATCACGCCAACGTCAAGTGAGTTTTGATAAGGATAATTGTCAGTTGCGACATCCTCCTTAGAAGATGATGCAACATAGGAGTCTTGGAAAAAAGATAACCATTTGTATAGGTAATGATCTGCCCCACATTTTTTAGTAAAACAATTTTGTTCCATCTCCAATATTTTGGAAAATATTGGACAAAAATAGCTTTTTATTTCTTTTTTTTTGTCAACCATACGGCCTACGTATGAGCACTTTACACATTCTCAAGCCCTCAAGAAGTAACAATTTTTATAAATATGTGTAAATAGTGGCTTTTATATAACATTAGTTACCGTGATACTAGACAAATTTTATATGCCAAGGGTCCCAATAATTGTTCATTGTCTTTGGGACGTCCTAAATTTTAGCCTAGGTTAAAGCCTGAAAAATTTTGAAATTGACCATTGCAATAAAACTCAATAAATAAACACTAAAACTAAAAACATGCCCAAAAAATATTTATGAAAAACAGGACCGAATTAAAAAAAAACTATTTTATTCCATTTTGAAAATTTGGCTTTGAGTGGTCGTCAAACTAAATAAAAGCAGGCACATTACACAGAAGTTACACTTGAGGTATTAGGCATAGAGTAATTTCGGGTAATATGGAATAGTATGGCTAATATGGAATAGCTCTTTAATTTCTTGTAAGTGGCTACATCTACATTTTTAAGGCCACACTAATTTCAATATAACCCTAAACGAAAAATAACGTCAACAGGTTTCAACAGTTGCCGTTCTGGTGCATGCAAAACGCCATACTTTATTAATCGTTTATGCAAAATTTTGTAGAATAGATCTTCAAGTTTCTGCAGTGCTGTTAATTTTTCAAAATTATTGTTTATTCTGTCAGGTAAGTCTATCCTAATGTTAAAGCTAATTTTTGATAGGGTTGTGAGAAAATTATTTTTCAAAACAAATGGTTAGCGTGTATTTTTTTTTGTAACAGGTGTTTCGGGTATTATGGAATATTCCATATTATCCTCATATTGGGGTATCCCATATTACCCGATGGTTTTAGTTAAAGTTCTAAAGTGTAATTTTTTTTTGTAGGCACTATGTCTGCAAAAAAAAGAAAACAATGGGATTCTGACAATATGCAAAAAGCCATAGAAGCGGTTAAGAGCAACAGTTTAGGCTATTTGTCTGCTGCAAAACGTTATAATGTCCCTCGTGCTACACCTCACCGTTTGTGTAAGAAGGAGGGTTCTTCTGACACAGTTTGTAAAACTACTTTGGGCAGGAAACCAGTGTTGCCACCGGAATTGGAAAGAGAACTTGTAGAATATTTGTTGCTTATGGATCAGAAGTATTTTGGTTTAACTCGAAACGATTTAAGAACTATGGCTTTTCAGCTGGCTCGCCGTAACAATCTGGCACATCCGTTTTCATTATTACGCGAGTCCGCCGGAAAAGATTGGCTATACTCTTTTATGAAAAGACATAAAAATAAATTAAGTTTTCGAAAACCAACTGGAACTTCTTTGAATAGAGCTCTTGGTTTCAACAAGGAAAGTGTCAACGAGTTTTTTGACCTTCTTGAGCAAGTTATGGAAGAAAATAATTTTCCCGCTGATAGAATTTACAACGTTGATGAAACGGGACTATGCATTGTACAATCAAAATGTCCCGTGGTTATTTCAAAAAAGGGCAAACGACAAGTGGGTGCACTAACATCGGCTGAGCGAGGCTCTTTAGTGACAGCAGTTTTATGTATGAATGCTGCAGGTGGGTTCGTGCCACCCATGATTATTTTCCCTCGTAAAAATGCAAGTGAGCAGCTGAAGAAGGGAGCTCCTCCAGGAACGCTATTTGCCTTTCACCCTTCAGGATGGATTCAAACCGACTTATTTACTAAGTGGTTCCAACATTTCTTGGAAAAAGTAAAACCCAGCGAAGGTAATCCAGTTCTTCTTATATTAGATGGCCATCACACTCATACGAGAAATTTGGATGTGGTTATAAAAGCTCGAGAGAGTTTTATAACGATTTTATGCTTGCCACCGCATACTTCCCACAAAATGCAGCCACTCGATAAAACCGTTATGGGTGCCCTAAAAACGTTTTACAATGAGGAAATCAGAATCTTTATGCGTGACCATAATAGAGCCGTGACACATTATGATATGAGCGAGCTATTTGGAAGGGCCTTTTTAAAAATCCAGACTGCAGAAAGATCAATAAAAGGATTTAGCATAACTGGGATATATCCGATTCGCCGGGATATTTTTTCTGACGAAGAATTTCTTCACGAAGCCCAAAAACACCATGGCGCACATCATGTAACAGGAGATTCGTCTGTAAACGAGGGACCAGACTTCGATTTACAACCAAGTATTCTTCCCAAGGATATCGAGCCCATACCAGAACTTAAAAAGAAAATTGGCACTAGGGGAAGAAAACCTGCTCGGGCAAAGGTGATTACCTCAACACCCAATAAGGACGAATTAGAGGAATCTATGAGCACATCGCGTGATAAAGTTAAAAGAAATATTGTTGATAAAGCTGGTCCTAGTTCCTGTTCTATCAAGGAAAAACGAAAAATAATCAAGAAAACTGGTCCAAGTTCCCGTTCTGTCAGAAAGAAGCAGGATTGACCATCAACTTTATCACCCGCATCATCTGATGATGATTTACTCTTATCATCCCTAGTTAGCCAGAAAGAGGTTGATTTGGAAACCTCCTCTGATGATGATATACCACTATCATCTTTTGTCAGAAAAAAGTCGGCCGGTGATGACACAGAGTGTATTTTTTGTCAAGAACAGTTCGCAACTAGCAAGAGCAGAGAGATATGGGTGCAATGTGCAATTTGCAACGGCTGGGCGCATGAAGCGTGCTCACTTATGGAAGCTGATGTGTTTGTATGCGACTTTTGCAAATAATTAATTATATGATTAGTTGTTTTTTTATAAAAATGTATACGTTTAAGAATTAAAATCATGTTCGTTTAGTTTTCTTTAATATTTACCCT
Organism: Kuschelorhynchus macadamiae; assembly: GCA_030620095.1. Lineage (NCBI taxonomy): Eukaryota > Metazoa > Arthropoda > Insecta > Coleoptera > Curculionidae > Kuschelorhynchus > Kuschelorhynchus macadamiae. The sequence continues at coordinate 793,828 of JAUTXW010004784.1, forward strand.
ATCCCATATTACCCCATATGCTAATCCCATATTACCCTCCACTTTTATTTGACCGATAGAAATGACTAATTCTTAATTTTCCTTCCTTAATCAGAATGTTTTTTTCTATTCAAAAATGGTTATAAAGTACTTATAAGAAATACCCCAAAGATTTTATTTTCATAGTTTGAGAATAAAAACTGTATTATTTTTTCAGTTATGTGAAAAAAAATAAATGGTATTCCATATTACCCGAACTTACTCTACATGTTTTCTTGTGATGTACTTAGTAATTAGGTATTAGCTAGGTGCCGATTTCAGGCAGTCAAATTTTCAAGATAGAATGTTTTTTTACTTTTTAGTGGTTTTTTCAGTCAGTTTTTTTTCCATGAAAAAAATTATGTTATACAAGACATTATTCTGATAGAAACATTGTGCATAATACAAAGTAGAGAAAATGCAAGTTCAGCAAGATGATTTTATTCACAATGTCAGTTTTCAGACAAAAGTTACAGTTTATTTTATTTTGAATTTAAAAATCGAAAATATAAAAGGCAATAAAAATAAATTTAAGCAATCGAATATTATAAACAAATAATAATAAGTAAACAAAAGAGAATAGAAATAAAATACTCACTTCTGCATATGACACCTCGTCTGTTGTAATACTAGAACCTAGGGGTGTGGGTATTACAACTCTAAGATTTGATCTGGGTCCAGGCGAGTGCTGTTTTGGATGCTTGGATGAACTCATTCCAGGACCTGGACTTGGTCCAGGGGAAGGCGAACCACCAATGGGTGATGCCGAATTTGGGTATCTAAAAATAAAAGATATTTCAACGTTAAAATATTTAAAATTGTAATTCTCTGGTGTTAATATGAATTACTTAAAAGATAAAGTATATAAGTTATGGTTGTATCTGGGCGTTTATGAGAAAAAAAAGTTGCGGAACGAAAAGTAATACTCAAACTGCTGTAGATATGCCATAAAACCAAAATTTGGCGAAACAGTGGGTCAATGCGGAATTTCTAGAAATATACATTGATGTACAGTGTACCTATATTTCTTCTCTCCTTAATCTCAGTTAATACTGAAAAACGATATCAGAATTATATTGAAAAATACAGAATAGTTCAAAAAAATATATTTTAAATACGGGGTGGAATATTTAACGGAAATAAATTCAGTAACTTGAAAAATACTCATAATTCGAACGTGTTATCCGTGTAAGAATAATGGCGTCTTATACTTATTTTATTCTAAACACATTCTATTGGACATATCTTAAAAGCAAATTTTTTCGAGAAAATTCTCATCAAACGTTTAAACTTTCTCAATAAAATGACTTATTCTACCTAGCTAGGTATGAGTGGGCCCTACACCAGTACTCTTGAGGTGGATACCTAAGTGCAATGAGCTAAGCAGAACATAATTTTTATGCTGAAAATTGAAACTGAGAACCTTGCGTGGTGTCAATACCTATAAATAATTTTTAGAAATAAATTGGCATTTGCACGTGATTATATTTTATTTTTATTTATTTATTTAATGTACTCAAAATTTTACAATTTGTAAGGTATTATATATAAAAAGTTAATGTTTAGAGTACAGGTTTTAAGTGTACGATGAATTCACATGAATTTGTGGGTACACTGATTACCAATAAATCAATATTGTTTTACTAATTTTCAGCTATTTTCCCAAAGTAAAGCAAATTTCTGAGAATTACAAGTGAAAACTTAACTCTAGTGTTAAAGTAAATTAAAGTAAGTTTGTCTGAAACCAAGGAATTATATCACAAATCTTATCAAAATTTTCAGCTATCCATTTAAATATTTTCTTTTTATTTCTTTGAAAATTTAGTGCAGTAACCCTAAAGGGAATTTTATTTGTAATTTTAGGTATTATATATGTGAAATGCCTTTGCACAGATGAGAAACGGGTATTTGGCGTAGTCAAGTTTTTATTCCAGTATGCCCTTGTACCCAGACCATGTGACACGCAATCTTCCCGTGACTGATTCTTGAAATATAACTTAAAACATGTCTTTATATATAGTTGTCTGATATTCATAAGTTTTATATTTCTGAACAATAAATTTGTTGGATACATCCGTTTTTTAAACATTATTATTTTTTAAAAGTACTTTTGTAGTATAAATAAAGAAGTCAGAATGTTGTTAGAAGCTGCACCCCATGCGGAGATCCCGTAGCACAAAACCGATTCCACAAGTGCCTGGTATAACATCCGTAGCACATGATACGGTACTATCTGTCTCAGGAAGTAAAATTTGTATATGTTCTTTCTTAATTTCTCCATAACTAGGTTTACATGCTCATGCCATCTCATATACTGATCAAAGTAGACTCCAAGATATTTAATTTTTTCTGTTTGTTTAATTTTATTTTTACATTTACAGTTTTCAAAATATTTACAACCCCAATCATGAATTTTTATTGATACATTTTCTGGTAGGTTCCGATTTGTCATAGTGAAAATTAAGAATTTTGATTTATCTATGTTAAGTGTTAATAGACTTTTATCCAACCAGCACTTGATTTTCTGCATAGTCTGTTCAGCTTTTTTTAATACGTTATTCCAACTATTGTCCTTTATTAATATTACTGTATCATCCGCATAACATACAACCCTATTATCACAAATATCTGTAAGGTTATTCCACATATATTAAGAAGAGAATCGGTCCAAGTACCGTGCCCTGTGGTACACCAAAATCAATTCTTTTTGGGTCGCTTTCATAATTTTTTATTTTTACTTTCTGCATTCGTTTATCGAGGTATGATCTAAACAGGTCATTAATTTTACCACGTACTCCAATGTTCTCTAATCTTTCTAAAAGAATCTGGTGCTCCACAGTATCGAATGCCTTTGATAGGTCTAGGAAAATTGCCATTGGTTTATGTCCTTCATTAAAACTTCTTGTGATAAATTCCGTCACCTCGGCAACAGCATTCTCGGTACTGCAGCCATCTCTAAACCCAAATTGATGATTGGACATTAATCCATTTTTTTCCAGATAATCCCAAAGTCTCAATTTTATACATTTCTCAACTATTTTGCTCAAGGTACTTATAATTGCAATAGGTCTGTAGTTAGATTTTTCTGTCTTATCGCCTGATTTAAATATTGGTATTACAATGGCATTTTTGAAGATATCCGGAAAGACGCTTGTCTCGAGAACACTGTTTACCAGGTGTCTTAGAGGTTTTACCAAAAAAAGTGAGTTCTCCTTAACAAATTTCGCAGAAATACCATCTTCGCCACTAGCTACTCCATTTTTTAATGACATTATTTCTTTTAATAATTCGGTTTCAGAAACTGGAGCCATAAATATGGAGTGTGTGCATACTGGCCCGTCGTCAACGGGATTTAGGGGCTTCTCAATTTTGTTTGCAAGTTTCTGGCCTACTTTACAAAAGTATTTATTTAATTCTTCTGCTATGCCTATATTATCTAAAATATCTTTTCCATTATGATTTTTAATTACTTTTATCTCATGTTTAGTATTATTTTCGCCTATGGCATGTTTTATGGAATTCCACATTTTTTTAGGGTTTTTTAGATTGTTATTAATTATTCCTTGATAGTACATATTTTTCACCTTATTTATTAGTTTTGTTAACCTATTTCGGTAATCCCTAAACTCATTTAGAGTTTGCAGGTTACCAGGACTTCTTGCAGATTTCCTTTTTAACTTGTCTCTAATCCTTATTGAAGTTAATATACCTGATGTGATCCATGGTTTGATACGTTGATTTTTTGATTTTATTTTTACTTTATTCGTACAACTTTTAGTATTGTTTTTGATAGTATTTACAAGTTTACCAGCTATTTGATTAGGGTCATTACATTCATATAGTAAATCCCATTTGTAGTCTGATAGAATGTTTTTAATTTTTTGGTAATCTACTTTATCATAAAATCTAGTTATGTTTTTGTGTGATTGAATAACATCTTGCATTTTCATATTAATTACCACTGGGTAGTGATCTGTTAGACCCGAAATCAGTACCATTCCCAGGATCCTATCTTGCTATTTTTATCAATCTTTACGAACACGTGATCTAGGTATGACTTTGATTCACCTGCCACTCTAGTTTCCTTATTTATAACACTTTTGTATCCAAACTGCCCTAATATACCTATATAGTTGTTTGTTACTCGTGTATCTGTGTTTAATATATTAATGTTGGTGTCCCCTGTAAAAATTTCGATGCTGCATTTTTTACAGTTTTTCAGAAAGAGTTCGTTTAAATCTTGAATATAATCTTCTGGTTTAAGCGATGGGGATCTGTAGTTTGCAATAATACCAATAGATTTTTTGTTTTTTGTTAAGGTTACTCTTAAAAATTTTGAATTTCTTATACCTATTTTCATACTATTTTCAATTAAACTATTTTTTACATAAATTAATAACTTTCATTATAAAATACTTCATATGTTTTTATTTTGAATTGTTCTAAATTTTCTATTTTGTTGGTTTCAGACAAAACAATTACATCAAAATTTGTATTTAATGATTCCAAGTATGCGACTAAATTATCAAAATTTTTTGTTACGCTTCGAATATTCAGGTGTATTAAGCTAACACCGTTAGAAGTTCTTATAAAATGTTCAGAATTATCTATGCTCTCACTCAATACTGTGTCACAGTCCTTATCTAATAAGAAAGATGTCGGATTGTTGAATTTTATTTATGTTTTTCCGATATATTGATATCACAACCTGATACGCACTGAAATCATAGTCTAGTTTTCGGATAGTTTTTGGCTTTCTCCTAGGTTTAGTCTAAGTTTTCCAATGTCGTCCAGGTTGTAAATCCTGTGGACTGGTTCGTTTTCTTTTCTTCTTACGAAAATAGATCCGTCCCTTACCCAGATGTATTTAAATCCATCATTGCGAAGTGATCTGGCATGCATGAACAGTTCCCTCGAGTCCCTTGACAAATCTTCATTTAAAAAAATAAGGTCTGTGTCACTCAGACCGCATTTATTTCCAACTATTTTACCCAACTGTTTCCTTTTTTGTATCAATTCATGTTTTTGTTCAACTGTTTTGAACATTATGGTGATAGCAGTGTTCTCTTTCACAGATGTGTTCAATTTTATTTGCGTGTCCTGTAGTTGTATTTCTGGGTTAATATATTTGAGTACCTTCTTTGCTTTTAATTTTATTTCTTCTGGATCATTTCTTATTTCCTCAGCTGTGCTTTTTACACCCATCATAACAATGTTCTTTAATCTATTTTCATTTTCTTTCACATCACTTTGTATTTTAAGCTTCCTTAATTCCTTCTTTATATATTCGTTTTCTTTCTTTAATTCAATTATTTCTCTATTAAAAGTTTTATTTTGTTCTTTTTGTATTTCATATTGTTCGGCATAAAATTTTAGATCTTCCCTGAGGTCTCGGATCTCATCCCTTAATTCCTTTATAGAGTCTATTACACTAGTTCCTTGATTGTCAACCTTATGTTGGGCTTTTTCAGAGAAATCCATTGATCTTCTTATCTGTTTTTCAGTATGGGTTTTACACTCTTTACAAAGATATTTATTGTTTAATGTACGCAAGACTTCCAGCTCAACATCTGTAAGACCTGCACAAGATCTGTGGATCCAACCTTTGCACTTATCACACTGTACTGACGTTTGCGTTTTTGTAATATTTGCAGAGCATTCACCACACTTGTAAGTTTTTGGCTTTGTACCTCCCATGTTGGGAAAAGAACAATAAAAAAGTGCTAAGTGTTCAACAGGCACTTGTAATAAAGTAATGTCCTCAAATAAAAAGACGAACTTTCGAAAATTCTCCTATCACCAATTTACAAAAATACCTGCCAAACTCCAGTTCCACTACTATACACACAGGACAAAGGATGGAATTTGTTATTTATAATGTAAACAAATTTGACAATGGCGATATATTTTCGATTTACTCTTGCATAAAATAAGCACTATAAAATTCAGTATGTCCGAAAGTAATTTGTGATATTTTCAGCTATAAGTATAAAGTTTCAGAAACACTAAAATTCAGAACATTTGAACCACTAGAAACTCAGCATTCCCGCTCAACTTTAGGCACGATTTTATGTTGTTTATACATCGTCGGCCATTAAATCTCTTACACATCAATCTCCTATTAAAAAACAATTTACAGAAAAATACACATAATACAGTTCAAAAATATACTTTTATAAATATGTAAGATGTAATATAGTACAAAACTGCTATAAGTAAATAAAAAAATAATCACACACATTCTGGGCTTGGATGTCACGGTAGGTGGTAAAGGCTACCTCCGTATAGACGTTAGATGTTGACCCTAAATTTTGGGCTTCTCTGGCCGAATTTACAAATGTGTGGCTGGCCCTTGTCAGTAAATCCACGTTTGTTGTTTTTTTTTCCTCTAGTTTTTTACATCTTTGAACTTGGTTATACTGCTACTTGATGACGTCTAAGAAGACAAAAACATGTGTCTAGTGGTTACCGTAATTCATTTTTCCAGTCTATATTTTGAGCCCCCTGTAGAATTATCTCGCAATGCAAAAGGTTTGCAAATGTATTTTGCACCAAGATGCATCTTTTTCGAACATTTTGTTTTTTTTGTTTACCTCGATAACTCTATTTTTGTCGGAAATACACGATTTTAACGTTAATTTGAATCAGAGCAGCTATGAAAATCATGGTAGGCCAATAACTGACTTAAGCAATAATATTGAATTGTCATTATTAGTTGTGGTTGTCTTGTCATAGACTTTGGCAGAAATGATTTTGAGTCCAGAAGTTGTGGCTGCTATTGTGGCTTTATTACAAGACCGAAGAAACCAAACGTTCGAGAAGTATAGCACAACGTGTCTACTCTCGATTTTTGGAAAAAGGTTCTTATGCCAGGCGTCCAGGATCAGCTCGGCCCAGAAGCACCACAAATCGTGATGATCGGTTCATCACCAATTCATCTCTGCGTGATCGACCGTAGTGAATTACAGTATGTAAGAAATGTTAATATCAGCGAAAGAACGATGCGAAAAAGACTGAACGGAGCAAACCTATTTTGAAGAAGACCTGCAACGGGACCAGAACTTACCAGAGAACATCAGGTCGCCCGTCTTCGATTTGCTAAGAAACATCGTCACTGGACCGAGAATTAATGGAAAAATTTTCTGTTTACAGACGAATCCAGGGTATTGCCTCAGAACTTCAGAAAGATATGCCGAATGCACTTTTAGTGCAAGGGTGAGTTTTCGAGGCGGTTCGGTTATAATGAGGGTGGCATTTCAGCAGACACACGCACCGAGGGGGTACTCTTATTGCCCAAAGATACGTGCACGAGTTTTGGAAGAGTATGTTGCCCCCCACAGAGCCTTGATAGGATCTTCATGCATGATAACGCCAGGCCCCATGTAGCCCGAATAGTACAGGAATACTCCTATTCGTCATTCCTCGTTTGGTTGCAAGTATGCCAAGAAGAATGGAGGCTGTTATACAAGCTCTCGGTGGAAATACAAGATATTAATAATTAATACATTTTTACGTTTAAACTTGCAAAAATGCATTTTGTTGGTTACGTTTGTTATGCCGAATTATAATATAAAGTCGTTTCTGAAAATGTTTAATATTATCTTTAAAACCTCGAATCTTTGTTAAAAACTGAGCTATCGAGGTGAACAAAAAACAAACTTTTCCAAAAAGATGCACCTTATTGATTATGAAATTTTGTTAATATTTTTTGGTGCCCGATTTTAATTCCGGTCAGTTTATTTATATATATATATATATATATATATATATATATATATATATAAATATATATATATAATAAGTGTCTCAGTTCTGGTTTGTTTCGATAAAGTAGAACTGGTTCTTAAAAACGTTAATAACAAAATTTAATACTCTAAAATCTTGAATCAAGGCATGCCATTTAAATTCTAACGTAGAAAATACTCTAAAGAAGGGGAGAAAAAAATCAGTTTCTATTACGTATCGGGTGTTCCAGTTTCTTATTAATAACATAATAATGCTTTAATTCAAATATTGGCGAGTAAAACGTAAGCTACTGACGTCATCGGTTCATTCATTACTGGTTGTACCGTAGATCCATGACGTCATGGCTCCGAATGCAAGGAAAATTATTACTGCGAAGAGTCACTCGTCAATTTTGAAAGACCATTTTCTCAAATACTGTTGAATTTAGGTATAGGCCATGTTACATAATGTGTTTAGAATGTTCCACTGATCTAAAAAAAAATAATATCCCGGACGTTGCGTTTAAAAAATAGGCGGAGGTTGAGGAATAAATCAATTTGTCGGGTAAAACAGTTTTTACAAATTATTACTATTTTATACGTAGTTTTCAGATTATGGACTTTATTCCAGACTGTATTTATAGCCACAAAAGAAATCAGCAAAAACAAAATAAATAGATTGTTTAATTGTATGGTACATTACTGGTGTTAATACATACCAACAAACAATGTGTTTTATTTATTAATCGAATTGTTAGTTGCCACATTTGCGCTTTTTATTTCTAAGAAATCTCAGCTGTCGTCAAATAAGATTTTATATGATATCCCTATATAAATTAGGTGACTGACTTACCCATTGCTCATTTCTAACATTCCACCACTGGGATAAACCGAATCTGTTTCTGATGAAGATGGTCTCGGACTGATACTAGTGTGCGCCATTTGTGGACTAGATTGAAGAAGACCGGAATCGCTATAGCTTATATTCACTGGTACTGACACTGGTTGTGAGTAATTTGAGGAACCCATACTAACCTAAAATTATAAAACAATTCGTTTGAACTGCACACAACTCACTTGTCTACGAAAACAAAAAAAAAACTACTAAAAATATCAGAATATTTGTCCCGCTCTATCCGTTAATAAAAATGAATTTACTGTCTCATTAACACCCTGTACTATCAGCCTATGAGTAATTTTAAAATTAAAATTAGTTTGGGTTAATCTTAGATTGCTATGTTAAATAAAAAAAAGAAAAAAATACTAACTGGACTAACCCTTTGTCCATTGATAGATTGGTTCCTCTGAAGCATCATCTGAAAGTCCTCATCAATTTTACTGTATTTGGCTTCGGTCCTGGGCGTGAGTTGATACTCGGTCTCAGGTTCGGGACTCTCGGGACTCATCACTCCGTTTTTATGCTCCTTCTTATTAAGTGCCTGCAAGTGTCAGTGGACCAGCTCATGGAGATATGCACCCGCGTTTACACGCGTACGAAACAGGGTGGGAAGAATGTAGCATTTTGATTCCTCTTATTAGTAAAAATATTTTTATAATTTTAATCATTTAATTTAAATATGATAATAAAAAGCCCAAAACTAAGAAAGAAACATTTCGTTTTCGGTTGATTGCGTTATGGAATCGAAATACTACTTTTTAAATCGGTATGCCATAAAACAACAATCATTGAAGAGCTGAATGTTTTACTTTTATTTGAATTAATACGTACATTATAGATTAGAGAGGGTATGTAGTATCAGAATAAAATTACCTCATGTATTTCTAAACATAAAACAATAATACATTGTGATTTTTATTTCTTCACTTCTTCATTGCTTAGTCATTTAGATTTGCCTCTACTGGATATTTACCTCGGTAGGATGACCATAGTTACAACGATATTCGTTATTAAAAATCCAAAAGTAGTAGGAGGAGAAACTCAATGTTGCCTATGGAATTAGGCATTTCACTTTTGTCTTTGTCTACTCTACAGAATTCACAAAACTAACAAAAACAAGATTGTTGCTGAAGGAACAATACAAAATTCGCAAACTGATCAATAGACAGGCCTGGACAAGATGATCCAGATAACTTTTTAAGTGAAATTATCTGGGTTATTTTTGAAATTAGAAAAAAAAATTCTAAAAAAAAAAGTTTTTTGATTCGATCTGCTTTTTCATATGCTAATATTGTGATGGTGTCTCAAAAAAGAAAAGCATGTACCAACTTTGTTTTTTAAATATAATATGACACATTTTTTAATGATTTTGAATTTTATATTAAAGTCTGCATATTTTGCAGTATAATATACCATGTATCAAAAATTAACGGTTTTCAAAATATGGAAGACTTTAGAATTACGAAATACTAGGATTTTTCGGATATAATTGCCTATCTATTTCGATACCTGCTGCTACCTGTAAATAAAGGTTTATTTTTCAAATGTCATGACATTGATGGTTGAAGTCTGATTTACTACTTGACTCATTTTTATTTTGTGCTAATACTTAAAAAAATGAGCTAATCGATTGCTAAAACGTTCAAAATGGTCGAGCTTTATTTCAAGAATATTAATAACGCCACAAGAATACGAGAACAGTATAGTTAAAATGCTCAGAATGGTCAGAGAATACCATCTGTACCAACTATAATTCATACGAAGAAGATATTCCAAGCAACAGCGTCTCTAAGAAATAAGAAAAGGACGAAACAAAGAAATGAAAAAAGGAATCTTGATATGTTACTTTATTTTCAATAAAATCCAAGAAAATCTATCAGAGACTGTGTTAGAGATTTAAGGTATGGACCACGGCACAAGAGAGTTGGTTACGTAGCAGTTCAGAGAACTTTAAAGCAAAACGGATACCACGATTTTAAGTTCAACAATTAAATGACGAACAAAAAAGGGGACATGAATTTGTTCAAATTATAAGAGCGAGTCTGAATCAAGATCCAGATTATGATGAGGCGATATTTACCACTGCCGGTATTTATATTTATAATATGAAAAACTGCCATATTTGGTTCGACGAAAATCCACAGCCAATTGCTTTTCAAGGACGATCCTCAATAGAAGTTTGGTGAGGCACTTTTGGCCATAAGGTGTCAGATCCGTTTTTACCCGTGGCAACTTAAATGGGTTAAGATATCTAGAACTTTTGGAAAATCAAATTGAGCACTTGATGAACCACTTCAAACTCGGCAAAATATAATTTGGCAACAAGAGGGGGCACCCCCGATAATATGGCAGTAAGAGACTTTCTTCAAAATAATTATCAAGTGTGGATGGGGAGATATAAAACAATCAGCTGGCCCGCGAACAGCCCAGATCTAACGCCCATGGATATCTTCCTTTGGGGCTACAGCCTGTATAGAAAGAAATAAAAATATTGAAGGCATTCAGAGAAAAATGGTTGAAGAAGCAAGATATTTAAACGAAAATTATAACTCCGCTGGAACGCCAAAAAATAATTTACGATAAATGTGACGAGGTTAATGGGAGACATGCAGAGCATTTCATTTAGGCTAGAAATTATAGGTTTTATTTATTTTCTTGTTTATGGTTGATTATAAGTTTGAATTAGTTATTTCCAAATTTAGTAAACAAAATTTAAAAACTATGTAAAATGTTTTATCTCATTTCGTAAATATTTTGTAGAATATTAGCACAAAATAAAAACAAGTCAAGCAGTAAATCAGACTTTAAACATCAATGTCATGACATTCAAAAAATAAACCTTTATCTCCAGGTAGCAGCAGGTATCTAAATAGGTAAGCAATTATATCAAAAACATCCTAGTATTGCGTAATTCTAAAACCTTCCATATTTCGAGAACCTTTAATTTTTGATACATGGTATATTATACAAAAAAATGCAGAATTTAATATAAAATTCAAAAACATTAAAATATGTGGTATTATTAAATTTTAAAAGACAAATTCCGTACTTGCCTTGCTTTTTGAGACACCCCGTATGCATTAAAATATAAGCATATGAAAAAGCAGATCGAACAAATAACTTTTGCTTGGAACATTTTTTACTAATTTTAAAAATAACTGAGATATTTCAATTTTAAGTTTTCGAGTTATTTGGATCACCCTGTATGTAAAGGCAGGACAGAACACCGTCAGTGCAGAAGTAGCAAAGGATCTGATAAATTGGCGAAAGGGCGGCCATTATAAATATTTTACCTCTCCAAGTCTAATGTCAATAGTAACAATGATATCAATCATCAAAAAGCGTAACTACAATCAATATAACAGGGATAAAAAAAACTAATTCCTAATTTGCTAGCGAGTTTCTAAGGTTAAGAAGGCAACAATAACTATGTTGGAGAAAAATCTGCGATTTGCAACAGATATTCCGACTGAACACTGACAGCTATCTTCACAGTATGCAGGAACTATCATTCCTCTTCAGAGATGATAAGAACTGGAAGATGAGAAGAGACTATGCTTTTGTTTTATCTATCAGGGAATCGAGCCTGGTAGAATGCTAGACCCACATCGCCAGATTAGGAAATAAAATGGTTGATCGCCTGGCTTGAAGAATGTTCCCAGAGAACAAGAAGGAGGATGATAGAATGGTGCAGGCGCCGATGCTTTCCTTTTGCATAGTACAAGTATGACAAAGAATTGGACTAAGGCGAAGCCGTAAAATATGTTGCAGATGAAGCTCGGCTGGTTAAAATGATCGTTATAACTTTTGCTGAGGAGGAAGTATTAAGGGTCCGGCGATTAAATTTAAAAATGAAAATTATTAACAAATAATTGACCTGGAGACAAACATTCCAACCTATTCCAAAGAAAGGCAAGATTATCACAATCTGTCAAATGAATCATGTACGATTTTACGGCCTCTAAAACAGTCTGTATATGGCCCCTAGTGATAGTTGTGTTAAATTGCAGATAGCCGTTTTACAGTTAATCGGCCAGAAGGACCCTGTTTATGTTTCAGAACAATTCAAATGTCAATTAACCGATACGAAGAGGGCCTAGCGATAAAAGGGGACTATATAGCAATATGGAGCTTATTTAGTTTTTCCATCGACCCCATTTTAGACCAAAACTCAACACTGTACGACCGGTGCTACATGTCGGTGTGCGAACCGATTCTTTCTCCAAGTCCTTCTATTGAAAGTCGTCACGATGGAGGCGATGCTACGAGACAACATCAGTGCTGCATGCACTAATTCGCCTAAAAAGGTAATATTGCTAGACTGAGATAGCGAGAGGTCAAAAGTTATAACATGCATATACTACAACATCTTATTATGATACATTTTACCCTTAGATTGTATAGGTTTTTTTTTATAATTTGCCACCCCTTGAAAGCTACAAAAAAATATTTACTTGAAAGTTGTAGAATTTTTCCTAAATATTTACATGGCGGATAATTTAAAAACAAGTGACGATCGGAAAATCAAGAAATCACTATCAATTTTGTTATTTTAAATAGAAAAACCCTGTATTTTTTGACATTTTTGGATTCTCCTTATTTTCCTCTTTTCAAAAATATATAATATGTCTATACAGTTGTTTTCGACTTATTTGGCTTTAAAGTTGCCACATATGACAAATTCGCCGCGATGCAATTCGACCATACTCAAATCGCTTTAACCATGAAAAACAAATAAAATTAGTAAAATTATTTTAATACAATATTTCTAATGAATACAAACTAATAACTAACAAAAAAAATCAATACAACATAATATTTTAAGGTTTTATAAATGAACCGACTGCTAACAGTTAATCACATGTCACATGACCCCCCATCCCCCTCCCCATTATCCAAGCAATTTTGGAAAACTCTTTCCAGTTTCCTGATAACATTGGTAATGAAAATGGGACATTATCCTGTATTTAAAATTGCAATTTTGTGCTCTGTTTTTTGGCGCAATTCGTCTATGTTGTCCGTTCTATTAAGGTAAACTTTATCTTTTGGATTTCCCCACAAAAAATTAGCCAATAGTGTAAGGTCCTGTTAAAATAACCTCAATAAAAATAGGACCAATAATTTGGTCTCTGAAAATGCCGCACCACACATGCAACGACTTCCGACCTTGTTTCTTTTGTTCATCTATTATATGAGGATTTCTTGTTGCCCAAAAGTGTTTATTATTTCTATTGAACTTGCCGGCTGTGGTAAAACAAGCTTCATCTGACCCCAAAATCCTTTCAAACAACAGCCTATCTTGTCGTAATCTCCACAGCCTATCTTGTCGCAATCTCCACAGCATATCCTCGCAGAATTGGAGGTGTTGATTAAAATGATTGTCAGTTAACAATGAAACAGTTTTTCTAGAGGGAACTAGAGCTCCATTGAATTATTTTAAGTTTTTCTCCTCTAGTAAAAAACATTTTATTAATAATTATTTGACGTAAAGTCAATAAAATGTTTTCTTTACCAATAACTGTTTGGTTTTTTACGTGGGTAAAGCTATTTTAGTATCGTCAATTTGCATCACGGTGAATTTGTAATATGTGGCAACTTTAAAGCCGAATAAGCCAAAAAACTACTGTTCCGAGTACACATATATATTTTTGAAAAGAGGAGAACGAGAAGAATCCAAAAATATAAAAAAATACACGGTGTTCCATTTAAAATAACAAAGTTGGTAGTGGTTTCTTGATTTTTCCGATCATCACTTGTTTTTACCGCCATGTAAATATTTAGGAAATATCCTACAACTTTCATATAAACATTTTTTTGTAGCTTAAAGAAAGGGCTCTCAGGGGGGTGGCAAATTATAAAAAAAACCTGTACCTATTATAAATCTTTGAAATAAATTTCTCTTAAGATTGCAGCTGTTTCGTTGTGCTAATACAAATTAACCGATTTATTTCAACCGTCAGTTTGTTTTAATTCATCTACAAAATAAAGACATGCTAAAATCAAGGGTTCTAAGGCGGCCGACCCCTTGGCACACTAAAAGCCACACCACTGCTAGCGAAGGCACTTGACAAATTATCTTAGGCATGCAATGCATGCAGTGGCGCATGTGGAGTGGTTATTGAGAAGAGATTTTGGCGATACGTGGTTTTTAGCTCGTTTGAGCTTTTACATTAATCTACTCGGAGAAAGACAAGGACGGGAGAATATTTTTCCCAGTAAGAAAAATGTATTAGATGCTTTTAAAGACTAGTTTTAAATAGGAATAAAGTATATAAAACTTTATATTATGTCTGAAAAATATAGAATAATAGCAGCTTCTTTGACGTATAAAAGAAGATCCTAAATGCATAAAAAAGTTAGTTGCTTTATCGGTACACCAAGACAAATATTTTTTATTACTTGACTTCCATTTGGTTTTATAAGACATAAGTTGTTTGTGTAATTTCTACTATCAATAAAAAAAAACATGTGAAGAAGCAAATGAAGAAAATGTTCGTTGAAAGATAACTAAACATAATATTTCTCACCTTTCACTTTTGAGAATGAATAAATTACTAAAATTATATATATATCCACTTTGAGACGTTTGAAACCATTTCGTTGTTTTTATTTCATCTATTACTTAATAAACGGCTCTTGAATAAATACCCTTTGCAAAAATTATTTTAATTGTTATTTTATGGCTGTAGTATATGAGGAGCTTAGATCTAGTGGAATTAAAAACATTGTTAGAATTCTATACTGAAGCAACAACTCGAATTAATAACATCAGGCGAATGCAGCTTTATCTCGATAACTAAAGCACAACTAAAAATATTTAACACCTTATTTTGTTATTCATATCTACAAAGAGTAAATGGGGTCAAAGCGACGCTTTTAAAACGCGTAGTATAAATGTAGATGCCTGGATAAAACGTTTAAAACAGAAAATATATTTTTTATTACTGAATATATTTTGAATAACTATTTATAAAGTTTAGAATATACCTACTGTAACTAATTTCATCATACGAGTTTGTTTGTATAGTAAAAACTCTTGCAAAATACAGCAATTATTTGAATATTAATAAAAAATCGGTAAATTTGCATTTACCCAGAACTTCCCTTGTAACGAATTCCTCCAGACAAAGATAACACAGTTTGTATATACACGCTCGCTATATTGCAACGAAATTTGGAATGATAATATATGAACAAATTCTCCTTTTTTGAGAAAAAAAATGACAACTTTAAATGACAAGGACAGCTGGGTGCAGTTTCGAAAGTTTTTTTCATGTAAAGGGGGGTCGAGTGAAACATATAGTTTCAAAGGTCTTTTTATTCTTAATTCAACCCCCGAACTGAAAACATTCGACTCAGCAGTTCCCAAATGATGTCCAATAACAACAATGTTTCGTAATGGAATAATTTATTATACTTTTGGGATATTTTTTTGACGTTACCAATTTCAATACTCCATACCAAGTGAAGCACAAAAATTAAACTGTAAATATTTTGTTAAGACAGTATAAGAATTAATAAAAAACTGATATAAAGAATATTAAAAAACTGCAACAACACAGGAACAGAAAAAGGAAAACGTTAAATTTTTATTTTAAAAGATGTTGTAAATGTTCGCCTTGCACCTCTTGACAAATGAACAACCTGTTAGTGAATTCTTCCTTCACATTATGGACGCTTTCAGGGTTTATCCCTACATACACGTCGATGTACGTTCACGCAGTTTGTCCAGAGGATCCGCAGCCATTTTGAACACCTGAGATTTTTACATAGCCCCATAGAAAATAACCAAGGGGTATAAGATCTGTCGAGCGAGCTGACTACTCTGTCGGACCTCAACGGCCAATCCATCTATCCGGATAGGTTACATCCAAGTTATTTCTAGTAAAATAATGTGGCGACGCACCGTCCTGTTGAAACGTAATGCCAAAGTGTAACTCGTGGGTTTTGAGCAACAACATCATCAATAAGTGGAGTGGTGGTATCCTGCATTCGAAGATATGTGGGGCCGTTTAGCTTTCCTTCCAAAAATATGGATACCCAAAATTTCCGCCCAAACATTTATTTTTTTGAGAAAACTGGGTATATCACATGGGGTTTTTATCATTCCAATATCTACAATTTTAAGTGTTGACTTTTCCATTCAGGAAAAATGTGCTCTTAACACTAAATCTCACAAAACGCTAATCCTCTGTCAGCGGACAATTTTCATTTTATAAGGATTTTATTGGATTATTGGATTTGAAAATGTTCTTGACGAATGCGAAATATTGCTGGTCCCAGCTACTTTCTTAGTACATTGTCTAGCATTTACGACCATTTCAGCTGCGACCCGAATTTCACGTTTTCGCTAATTTTGGGACTCGCAGATTTTGGGGCATCTTTTACCATTCCTATTGTTTGGAAATTTTGACAATACATTCTGAAAGTATTTCCTGTATATGGGTCATTCCGGAAAGCGTTCATTGAAGATGCGAACTGCAATTGTGATAATTCCGGTTAGCCTCGCCAAAGATGATAACTGCTTCGATTGTATCTTCTAACGAACGAGCCACTTCAATTAAAAGCACGTTTCAAAACGTCAAATATTAGAAGTCCAACCCAATGGCAATTAATTGTTGCACTTGGTGCAAAAAAGTGCAGCACGACGGGGGGCGACGGACTGTTCTCAGTGTACAGCTGTTTAGACATAAGTTTGTGCATAACATAGAACGCAACCTTTCACTGCTGTGGTCAACAATGTTCCTTGTGATTAAACCGTGTCAAAATGGAATCACTTTCCGACGTTTCGTCTTCGGTTGAACTAGGAATCTTCAGGGGTCCTTACTTCATCAGATTGGAACGCTCAATAAGCTCCGAGAGATTTAGACCGGCTGTTTGTACCCCACTTGAGTTCACCGAACCGTAACCCGGGGAACGATCGGTTTCCACGTATGATGTAGACTGCAGACTGTATCTCTATTGCAATTATTAGGATGCTTATAAATTTCAACAAAATCTCTAATTTTCAGTTTATAGAATCCCGAGACCGACACAAGAACTTTGGGTTATTTTTTGTATTTTGGACACAGATTGCGAGGACCCTGTAAACCAAAGAATTAACACTGATTGTTTCTGTGCCGGATGATAATGTGAAGTCAGTGCTCCAATCTCGTGCACAGTGAAGATCTCTGAAGATGTCGCATTCAGTCGAAAGCGAAACGTCGAAAAGTGATTGCATTTTGCCAATGTATGCATAATACACTTTAACAAGTAAAGTACAAGTAATTCAGATCAAAAACAAGGGCTGCTCTAGCGTTACAGGCATTTTAAAATACACAATAAAGACCGAAACAATGCAGTTATACTCTCTGAATGCGGCACAAATAGCCATTTTGAACACTAATTCGTTTACGGCATTGTATTAGATTGTACATTTTTATTGTCTAACTATTCCAAAAAGAACCATAACCCGTATGGATAATTATTATAGTTTTATTTAGTATTTTTTTAAATTAGGAAACCAGATCTTTTGAATAAATAAACATTAATAAAAATACGTGAACTATTAGTCCCACTGAATTTCACAAATTTATGGACGAACCACCTTCTTTCTTGTTTTTCGCGTATAGACAGTTAAGTTAGACAATATTGTTAAATAACATATTTTTCATAAAACGTTTCTTAGGAAATATGCACAAGATTGCTAAATTTATAATAATAATGCTTTATAAGACAGAAATTGATGATTTTTAACTAAAGATAATCTATAAGTTTCTGCAGGTGCGGAGAAATGTCAAGTCAAACCATTCTAACGCTGTTGCCAAATCGTTTGACTTATTGACATTTCTCGAAAGAATATGAACCGCATTTTTGGTTTAGGTTAGCCTTTTTTTACGTAAAAAAGCAAATTAAACTAAATTTGCGGATAAATACAAATGTCGGGTCTATCCGAACCTCAAAATTTGCAATTTTTTCCAATCCTCATAAAAGTAGGCATCTTGAATAGTATTTACAAGAAAAAAGAAGCGGATTTTGCCGTTTTACCTAAATTAGCTCGAAGTTAATAAAATATTCTAATCTTCAGTCAGAAAATGGGTTAATCTGGCAACACTGTAAGATAATCCTTCTTCAAACTGTCATAATAAAGAATTTTCTCATCGAAATTGAGTGAAAACTTCTTTTTAATCCTTTTTAATATGAAATGGCTGATCCATTTATTTTTGTCTCTTAAAGTAGTTCAAAGAACTTTCTATTTTATATTAAAAAATTAACAAATTCAGTGGGATTAATTCTTTACAAGACCCAACACAGCTAAAAACCCTATTTTTTTTAGATTTGCACCAGTTACAATAACTAACACTACAAGAACATCAACAACGAATCAAGTTTTTTACAAACCACGTGCATGCTACATTGTATTTTATAACGGTAAAAAAAATGTAAAATAAGTTCACAAATAGCATTTTATCTAGAAATCTTTTGTTATATATTGTTTCAGCAGAAATATCACTGTAGTACCAACTCTCCTTGTTCGAATAAGTAGATACAAATAAAATAGGTTTTTTTCTACCTCAAAGAAAAGAGAAAGATATTGCAATGTACATATTATATATAAAGTTACTGTCATATAACGATATGCGTATATAAAGGGTGTTCTCTGTGTGTGGTGGAATTCGTTACGAGGAAACTCCCGGATTTTTTATTTTCTTTTTACTGATAAATAATAATTTTGTTTATATTTTTACCGTTTTTCCTATATTTTTATAATGTGTTTGTCAAGCCGAAAGACACCGTTCTGTTAAATAGTCTTGCGCATGCATAAATAAGCGTTTACGACAATACATCTATTTCATTCATTTATCAAATAATCATTAAAACTGGGATGAAAAACATAACTTCTTAGCACATTTTATCTGTAAATATTAAATTCAGATCTGACTCGAACCAAATACAGATAATACTTTGAATAGACAATCCATCCAATGTTAAATAAATTGCCCTTAATTGGGGCCCAACTTTGTATTGTTTCTCTATAGTAAGAATCCATCGAGAAATTTTCGGGTAGCACAACGCCCGGGGCCGACGCTGTTGGCCTCGTACAACGCCCAGAATTGTCAGTCGATGACGTACTACATCTGATCGGTTGTTACTGTTAAGTTTATTTACAGATAAGAATAATTTTTGGATTGTATTTGTAAACAAATAGACGTTTCTGGCAACGCCGAACCACACATTGCTGCGTGCGTTCTAAATAAATTGCGACAAGGGTAGTTAATGTGATTAAATTATTTAGTTGTGATGGACGGTCTATTCGAAGTTTAATCGGTCTTTGCTCAACTTAAGCTAGAACATTGATATTCCACTGTACCATTTTATATTGTGTTTTTTAAGTGTTTTTATTTATTTTTTAAATCAATTATTTTTCATAAGGTTATTTACATAATTTTTAAAAAAACAGAATGTCATTTACTATTATCTCTATGTCACATTTGGTTTTTCTGCAAATTTTCAAGTTAATTGGACATGTAGGTTTTTGACATTGATATTGTAAACATTAAACCGCGTATTCACTAAAAAGGTAAAAGTAAATTTGGAATTGTGGCATTTACAAAAATTATTTGTTTAATCTTTGCACATGTCATCTTGTCTTAAATCTATAACTGTCAAGGTAGACCTGGTCTGAATTCAAACTTCTTTAGTGAATACGGGAATTTAATACGCCGCGATTTTGTTCCGCCATATTGGATTTATACCAAAAAGTAACCATTTTATCCCTATATCATAGTTTATTTTTGTACAAATTTCAAATCCATCCGATAAATAGTTTCTTAATAATGATTTTTTTGCATTTTGTGAGGCCGTCATTTGTTACCGAATGTTATCATTCCATCCCCTTACGACCATTGATTGTTGACCAAAATGTTAAGTCAACCCGACAAGCAGTTTTTGAGCTATGCTGTGTACAGACAGAGCGACAGACAGATACACTGATGGAAATGGGAAAACATGTTTTTTGGGACTTAAGGACGCTAAAACACAAAGATCTGCAAAATCTAAGGGTGATTTTTTTCACGATTACGATACTTCCCTCTTACTATTATTCTATGCTACTTACTACTCTAAATGCTTATGGGGCAAATCTCAGTAAATTTTAAGTATCATTCTTCAATTATTACTTAGCACAAAGAGAGATGCTTGCAACTTGGTACATCAAGAATCACAGAACGCAAAAAAAAAACATTTTGAAAAATATAAGAGAATGTTCAACCGGTAAGAAGGGTTAAAAAAAAACACCTAAGACAACAAAAACTTTTGAGTTGTACTGCACTAACCCCGGGCTTCAAACCGAATTCTTTAAAGCTTATAATCTTAAATAATTGTTCTATTTTTTGAAAATAAACTAATTCCAATGGGTAATTGAAAATGACTGTTATAACTTCATCCGGTATCGAAGACCTAAAAAAATTGCCCTCGGATGAATCACAAAAAATTTTCAAATTTTACGCAAATATCGGAACGAACTAAGAAGGCAAGGCAGCAATGTGATCGAGATTATTGGACTTCGTTGAATGAGACACAAAAAATCAATGTTTGAAAATTTAACACAACGTCTAACAAACGGATATAAACTGATCAAAATTTCACATAATAACAACCAGAATCCGTGCTAAAAAAACATATTACAGTTTATTACCCACCAACACAGAAATGTTTTGATGGATAAGGGAATTAAGTCGTGATATCTAATAGACCTGTATGAATATTAAAACAATACATTTTAAAGGGCTGTTTCAAAAACCTTACGATAAACATTTAATAAGTTGAGTTGGTCATTTAAAAGTGTTGGCCAATGTAAGAACTGAAACACAGAAAACTAAAAATGCTAAGGCTTTTTATTTTTACGTTCCAGGTCGTTATGTGCTGCCACAGTGTTGACACCTGCGTACAGACAGTACAAGGTGTCCGGATTTGGTTGCAAAAGCACAAACCTGACCTAATTTTTTGTGAAACCCATGAAGCAGTAAACAAAATTTTCACAGCCTTCTTCATTTATCAGATACATGGCGAAATAGAAAATTTTGCATTTTGGGACCCCCCTCGTATCTCGGTTATCCTTTAACTTAACGCAAAGGGAAAAATTGCTGCTTGTGCAGTTTTTTACGCTGGATCATATTTTTCATTTGAGTTGTTGTTTTTTTAGATATGACCCAAAGTTGTGTTTTTTTAAATGGGACACCCTGTATATTTGTCCAGAAATTGATTTGTCCTTTTAAAAGCTTCTCAAAAATATATAATAGTATGGGTATATTTTAATAAACAACAACAAAAATCCTAATTTTTATAATTGTCATCCCAAATTTTGCAGTAGGCCATGCAAAACGATGCCGTTTTCTTTTGTTTTCTTGGAAGCAAATGACATTTCCCAATTTTGTACGCGTATATAAAATATAGCGTTAGTTTTTTGTATTTATTTATTGTGTAAAAATATATTTGTATTATTATGGAAGAAAACCAAACTTTCGAACATTATGAAAAGTACGATATGTTAGCTTGTTTTATATTAAGTAATGAAAATGTTGAAGCGGCTTCTGCGATGTATTTTAACAGGTAAATAGTTAATTTTTAGGTATGTTGAAATACTATTGCTTCATTTTTATTTAGATATCCAGAAAGGAGGCAACCTAATATATCCACTTTTTATCAGATAAAAAAGAATTTACTTAATCACGGATCATTTATCAAACCTCGTACGAAAACATATAATAAAGAAAATCGGGAGGCTGAGGAAATTACGGTTTTGGCTAATGCAGAAGATTACCCTACAAACTCTTGTAGGGCCAGTGAAAAGAGCATAAAGATTCCAAAAACTAGAGTTCAAGAAATTCTAAAAAAGCACAAATACCACCCATACAAATTTAGGCTCGTGCAGCACTTACAGCCAGGGGATGCAGAGCGTCGGGTAGTCTTCTGCAATTGGTTTCGAGAAAGATGCGATATGGTTAGAGATTTTGAAAGGAAGGTTATATGGTCAGACGAAACACATTTCAGTAATTCTGGTATACTCAATAGGCACAATAGTAGATTCTGGTCCCAGGAAAATCAACACCAAATATTTCCCAGAAGACAGCAGGGCAGGTTTGGTCTAAATGTGTCCTGCTTCATATTAGGAACACATATAAAATTTTATATATTTGAGGGAAATCTAACAGCCAATCGCTATATAGAAATTTTAGAGGTAGCTATACCTGAATTACTTGACGATGTTCCTCTAGCGCAAATTAACGAAATTTATTTTCAACAGGACACGGGACAGGTGCTCCTGCACACAATTCTGGAATGACGAGATTATTTCTGGACAATAATTTTACCAATCAATGGATCGGAACAAATGGACCTATAAGATGGCCCCCTAGGTCCCCAGATTTGTCGATTTTAGATTTCTTTCTATGGGGATATCTGGAAAATAGAATTTACAAAGACCACTATGATAATGTCCAAGATTTAGGAAATGCATAGAACAAAATGGAAATCAGTTTGAACAGTTCTTTTGATTTCCTTGGTTACTGTAGTTCTTATACGACAGTTGATTTTTGCTGAAAGGCTTGTTACATAATAATTTATTACTGTTTTGTTCTTGTGTTATATAAATCTAGGCAGGTGATACTTTTTTGGTGCGAAATTATCAATACATATTTTGATAAATACATTTAATTACATATTTATTTTGATTTATTGTTACGATGTAGATATTGTTAACGACTTTAAATAGCATTGTTTTGCATGGCCTACTGCAAAATTTGGGATGATAATTATAAAAATTAGGATTTTTGTTGTTGTTTACTAAAATAGACCCATACTATTATATATTTTTGAGAAGCTTTTAAAAGGACAAATCAACGTTTACGGCTTCATGACTTTCACAAAAAATTAGCTCAGGTTCGTGAAAACCGCAAGGTGCTATCTTTAAAAATAAGCGAGATATCTTGCTTTTGCAACTAAATCCGGACACCCTGTACAGCATATAGAATTTCTGTCACTACTTACTTTTATCTAGGATCACTGTCTATAGAAAATATAACGGACGACTCTGTACGTAGTGGAAAATTTACCTAATACCTGCCAAAAATATCCTATAAATATTCAATTAAATCGAGCTCTGGCCTTTGTGAAAGTCAATCAAATGTTCAAATATTCCAATCAAATATTTATGCACCACCACTGCGACATGAAACTTTTGGTTTTCACGCATTAAAAGAAAAAAATCGATAATAAAAGGATGAGGAGATTAGACAAACCGGTTGTCTTTTGGTCTTTGGTGTACATCCAATATGGTACGATGTTCTGTTTCCACCAAACTGTATTTGTAAAAGTGAAATAAATTAAAAAATGCTTATCTAATTTAACAATTGAACCAAACTATTGAATCAAAGAAAGATGATAATAAAGAAATATTTGGGGCGGAATTTAGATGACATTGAACATTTGGTCCCTGGTAATTTACTTGAATTAACAAATGTCAAAATTTCAATATTCATATAGGGTGGCCATGGCAATTATTATACATTTCAAATCCATCAAATACATTTCAACACCTTATAAGAAAAGGCTGGTTGATGGTCAAACCTGAGCGATGATCCCAGGCAGAATGTAGAAGGTGTCCCTATACTGAACCACTTTCCTCCCATTACAGAATGTATCAGACGCGCAGCTTGACCCTCAGGTAATATTATTATTGTATAGTGAAATAACTAACGTTCTTTTAATACTTCTACACAAACTGAGGTTTGGCATTGACGAACAAGAATGTTTGTCGCTTCTTGTTTCAAGTGAAAAATAAAAATGTTAAGATTTTAAGATATATTCCCCTTAATCCCCCTCTTTTATCTCCAGCACAAAAGATAAATTCTGATCTTTTTAAGCATTTAAAAATGTACTTTCTAAAAATCATTTTATTAAAAACAGGCGTTGAAAAGGGTATCGCAAGGACGGACATATTGAGGGAGCTCCTCCGCCAATGTTTTATTTTATGTTGGAATTAATTCATTTTTCAATGTATTGTTAAAAAAAAATTTGTTGAAAGCCGAAGAAAACAAAATATGAATGCTACCAGGAGGTAGCTACAAAAGGGCGGACCTTTTTTTTAGTTCAGAGTTGGGTTTTTCTTACTTACTATACTTACTACTTACTTGCAACTGTGCACACTCATACTAGAAAAATATATTGAAAACTTTAATTCACTGTATTTCTAGGACTCCATAATAAATAAACAAAACAAAAAATAAAATAAATCATAAATTTAAAAAAATTGAAACAACTCATAAACTAAGCAAGTTTTCTCCCTTTCTTCACTATATACAAGTCATCACATACTACAGTATAGTTGTATAACTAACCCAAATATTTCTGTTTTATTTTTCTCTTAAAAGTCAAAATCGAAAATATTTTAAACGAATTACTAATACTGTTCAATTTAACCCCAACATATGAAAAACATCTTTTGAAGAAGCTGCTTTTGTACCTAGAAATCGCAAGCGAATCGTTCCCTCTAATTGGTATGTTGTGTAAGTCAGAACGAAAAGAAATCTTTTGTCTCAAGTATTCAGGGATGCCAGTAAAAAGTAGCCGATGTTTAAAGGTTAAGAT
Organism: Kuschelorhynchus macadamiae; assembly: GCA_030620095.1. NCBI lineage: Eukaryota > Metazoa > Arthropoda > Insecta > Coleoptera > Curculionidae > Kuschelorhynchus > Kuschelorhynchus macadamiae. The sequence goes on from JAUTXW010004784.1 coordinate 819,094, forward strand.
TTAAATTTCCCATAGCTTAGACATTAGCAACCATCGAAGAAGTTTTAATTTTTCTGACACAGGTTCACACTTTATAAGGCCAAACACAAACCTGGCACAGATTCTCTGCACTCCCTGAATTCGATTTTTTGTACTAACATCCAAACAAGGACCATAAACAGTACAACCGTAATTGAATATGGAAAATATCAGAGATTCACACTGTGATTTTCTTAGGTTAAAACTAAGTACGTTTTTATTCGCATATATTTTCATCGCAGCATATGACCGGCGCAATATTCCAGAAATATGTTCCGTAAATCGTTGGTTTGAGTCACAAATTAAACCGAGATTTTTGGCTGAAGACCTGTAAGGAATGTTTTCATTGTTTATAGTAGGGCAAACATTGTTTTGAAGACAATCTTGACATTTTTTGACTATCCAAATAGTAAAAACTGTGATTTTTTGGCATTAATTGTAAGGTTGTGAGAAATTGAAAAATTATGTATTATATTTAAATTTTAATTCATAGTATTATTTGCCTGCGGTGCGTCATTCTAACTGAAACTATAATAAAGCTGAATGTCATCAGCAAATCCATGGATCGAACATGAATTAAGCTTGGACAACAAATCGAAGGTATAAATAAGAAACAATAAGGGTTCTAATATCGAGCCCTGGGGTTCACCCGTATGAACGGACGAAGTATTTGATAATTTCCCATTAAAAATAAAACTTTATTTTCTATAGAAAAGATAATTTTCAAAAAACTTTAATGGGACTTTATTAAAATCAATACATTTTAGTTTAGAACAGAGTAAATTGTGATCCACAGTATCGAAAGTCTTAGTGAAATCTAGCAACACCAATGCTATAAGGTTTTTTGAATCAATTGATCGGCCAATATCATCCGCAACCTTTAATAGAGCATTTAAGGTGTCGCGTATTAAATTAATTTCAAATTTTGTGCAAGCATTAAGTGTGATATAGGGATAAACTGGTATGAATTCAACATGACGTAACAAAATGACGGTACGTATCAATGTAAAATCTACTCACTGAACTTGAAGAATAAAATGTGGCATAGATAGAAACTAGTAAAATATTGGTGTGAATCTAATATGATAGAACAAATTGGCGCCTAATAAAAATATTTAAAAAGACAGTAATGACTATGAACTAAATTGGGCCATACTTCACTATTCCTAATAAAGGAAATTTACCGATTTTTTAATTAGTGACAGGGCCAAAAATATTTTAGAACCCACTAAAATTCGCTCAAGACCATTACATAGTTCTACTAGCCAGATAATAATCATTGTATTAGAATTAAATATTTTTAATGTTCAAGTTTTCTGCTTGTTTATTTCGGCTTTTTCTACATAAATACTAGGCAGTTTATTTTAAATGTATCACTAAGACGGATGTTATAAGTAGTAAAAACAAAAAAGTTATCGTGTTTGCCTTGCATCAGCCAAGTATTATTGGCAAGTTGCTGCTGGTTTTGATGTACCTCGATAATATTTTTGTTGGTCAATGACTCGTGTGGCTCGTTGTACTCTGTGTATTTCAGAAGCACCTTATCCATATCCGTGCTGGCATACTGATACAATTTGTTGCTACTGCTGAAGATGATCAAAGCTATTTCACAGTCGCACAAGACGGACAGTTCATATGCTTTTTTCATTACTCCGAATTTCCGTTTATTGAAAGTTACCTAAAAACCATAAAATTAAATAAAATATTTATTTACACGAATAGTCTTTAAATATCAGAGGTATACCGCTTGGGGTTGGACTTTATTCACTCCGTCCCACTTGATATTGAAACATTCATATATTAAACATGGCTTGTCAAATCATGTATTCATTTAGTTCTTATACACTGCCCATAAAAAAACACGACTACAGTTTTTGCATCAATTTTACTTTTCCGTATTTTGAAAACGAGTTCCCCCATTGAAGAGCTATTAAAAGATTAAAATGCATAATTAGAATCAGCAGTCTGCTTAAGTAAAGCTTTAAGAAATCAGATAAAATTTAAATATAGTCATGAGGTAATACGGCGTTACCAGAGATCTAAATAAGTATAAATCTTAAGAAAATTATTTTCTGACAAAAGATGATAGGTGGACTTTAAAGTTAAGGTGAAGCCTCGCTATCGCTAATAATTAATGTCTGAAAATGGACAATTACTGCAAAAAAATCTCTCCATTTTATCAAGGGTTTGCATTAGTTCTTTTACCACCCCGTATAGTACACAAAGCAAAATAAGCCATCCGATTACTCGGTTTCACAATACAGACACACTTGTATTGTAGGTTCCTTTTGACCAGCAGTTTAATAGCAATGTGGTTCATGGCTGGTAGGGGGCCCGGCGATAACGTGTAGTGGAACCCAAGGAAAATATGGATTACGTTTTTTTTGGTCATCAATTATTTTGTCCCACTGAATTATTCAAAACTATGAATTACCTTTTTTTTTTCTTTTTCTTGTAGTAGATATAGAGGGTCCTTTGCGGAAAACTGCGGTGAGGCTCAAAAGTTATACCTAAGCCACTGATTATATATATATATATATATATATATATATATATATATATATATATATATATATATAAATCAAGAAATACATTACGGCCTTAATGTATTTCCCCTTCCTATGGTCGCAATGACCGCTGTTAATTCATCCACATTAAGAATAACCCTGCCATTCTCTCTTAGAAAATATATGTTCTTAACTTTAATAAGGGCAGAAAGCTGGTCCAAGCGCCATGCCGCGTGCAAGGCATCTCATGCACGTGCCTGGTGCCAGCCCTGAGGCAAACTCTGGTAGTTTATGACACGTGCATTATTAAATAACTATATTATATATATATATATATACAGGGTGGCCCAACGAAAAGGTCCCACCCTTATTTATGACTTTCCTGGTATATTTTGGGAAAAACGCTTGGACACGTCAATTTTGATTTTTAGGGGGACGTCTTTTCATGTATGATTGTATAATACAGGGTGTTCCAAAAATAAGATATCGCATTACACTTGACATTTTTAAATGGAAACCCCCAATTTTTTTTTCTATTTTTGGATTCTCCAGGAAGTTTTTAGTAACTTTTGTATAATAGAGTTTATACCTATCTTCAACCATTTTGAAGTTATTTGAATAATTGAATAATATCAAGTATTGATAAATTAAATTCAAGAAAGGGTCAAAATAACGAAACTTTATTATCAAAACGGAAACATTGCAAGGGCTACTGCCCGGTTGTTTAATACGTTACATTCAGTCAAAAATATTAACCATAAGTATGTGGCTAAATTAATAAGAAAATTTGAAGCAACTAGATCTGTATCTAATATTCGCCGGAATCAGGAACACTAAACCATTTACAGTTTTACATTCACATTAAAATTTAAACAAAAATTAGTTACTTAGCTACAATGTGTCAAAAAGTCAATGTGGTAATAAATGTTGAAAGTGGTGTCCGTTTACCTCCATGCAATAATAAATATTTTGCTCAAATCTATTCCTAACATTTTCACACATTTCTGGAGTTATTTGTCTGCATTCCGCCGTGATCCGCTCCCGAAGATCTTGGATGGAGTCTGGCTTCGTACTAAAAACCTTACTTTTTATATGTCCCCAAAGAAAGTAATCTAAAGGACTCAAGTCCGGAGACCTTGGTGGCCACTCAATGGGGCCGCGCCGTCCGATCCACTGATTTGGGAAATGGGTGTCCAAAAACTGTCGTACTGGAGCTACATAGTGCGGTGGTGCACCATCTTGTTGGAAATGAAGAAAATTTTCATTATAATTAACCTCATTTTCTATTATTTCGGTTATTCGTGGCTCTATTGTATTTTCCAACATGTCCAAGTACAACTCCCCCGTCAAGTTTCCAGGAATAAAGAAAGGTCCTACAATATGATTTCCGAAAATGCCGGCCCAGACATTAATTTTTTGTGGGTATTGCGAATGTACCTCTCGAAACAAATGTGGATTCGAGTCGCTCCAATATCGACAATTATGTCTATTTACAGCACCATGTAAATAGAAGGTACATTCATCCGAAAAACAAATGTTAAATAACAAATTTGGGTTATTGTTCAAACGTTGTGTCATTAATTCGCAAAACTCCAACCTTCTATCATAATCGTCTTCATTAAGCTCATGGACAAGTTTAGTTTTGTACGGGTGAAATTTATAGGATTTCAAAATTCTTTGCACTGTTGAGCGTGTAAATCCTGAAGAAGTAGCCAGACCACGAGTACTTTGGGTGTTGTCAAGAGCCACGTGTCCCAAAACTGCTATTTCTCTGGCTTCATTTCTACTTGGACGATTTTCCTGATTCCGGCGAATATTAGATACAGATCCAGTTGCTTCAAATTTTCTTATTAATTTAGCCACATACTTATGGTTAATATTTTTGTCTGGATGTAACGCATTAAACAACCGGGCGGTAGCTCTTGCAATGCTTCCGTTTTGATAATACAGTTTCGTTATTTCGACCCTTTCTTGAATTGAATAAATCATTGCAAAATATTATAATAGAACTAGGCAACTTAACGATTTCAAATCAAAGATAAAGTTGTTCTATGATTTACGATGACATTGACGGATGCTAAATTTCTTGCTGGTATCGGTGATTATTATTTTTTTCCGTATTATCAGTACTAAATTAAATGAGGCGAATTTTATAAAAAAAATTAAAAAAACTTCAAAATGGTTGAAGATAGGTATAAACTCTATTATACAAAAGTTACTAAAAACTTCCTGGAGAATCCAAAAATAGAAAAAAAATTGGGGGTTTCCATTTAAAAATGTCAAGTGTAATGCGATATCTTATTTTTGGAACACCCTGTATTATACAATCATACATGAAAAGACGTCCCCCTAAAAATCAAAATTGACGTGTCCAAGCGTTTTTCCCAAAATATACCAGGAAAGTCATAAATAAGGGTGGGACCTTTTCGTTGGGCCACCCTGTATATATATATATATACCTACATATATATATATATATATATATATATATATTTATATATATATATATATATATATATATATATATATATATATATATATATATATATATATATATATATATATATATATATATATATATATATATATATATATATATATATATATATATATATATATATATATATATATATATATATATATATATATATATATATATATATATATATATATATATATATATATATATATATATATATATATATATATATATATATATATATATATATATATATATATATATATATATATATATATATATATATATATATATATATATATATATATATATATATATATATATATATATATATATATATATATATATATATATATATATATATATATATATATATATATATATATATATATATATATATATATATATATATATATATATATATATATATATATATATATATATATATATATATATATATATATATGTATTCCGTATATGCATTGATGCATATAAACCGGAAATTACCATCCAAACGGCCAATTTTAGATTTTTGCTATTTTTTATAGTCATTTGAAAAATAACTCCGGTTTTCAAAAAATCACACATAACCTTAATTATCTCGGAAACTACGCAGAAATCGACTATAGTTTAAATTGGTAACTTAACAAGGAATCAAATAATTGACAAAAATACAGGGTGTCCCATATAAAATTTCATAGTTGATGTCGTCCCAGCAAAATTGGGATACTCTGTATACAAAACATTATATTTTAAAAGAACTTAAAATTTAAAGAAACTTTTGTATGAAACTTTTTTTCGTATCTATTACGGATTTCCAGATAGTATAGGACTATAGAGGACGTCGGCGCACAGTGGAATATTTTGAACAAGTAGGTGGTAAAAATGTTTCAATAGCTTCCGATGTAGGAAAAATGTTAATTATACCTGGGACAAGTGTAAAAAAGTAAAATGTTAAGAAATAACTTTGTTACTCTAAAGTTTTAAAAACACTCGAATTGGAAAAAAACAAATTACTAAATGGTAAATAACGTATTTATAAAAATCGAAAACTGTTAACAATTTGGCGTTTTTTTTGACATATTGACGTTTATATTATGTACATTTATGTTTAAACTTAAATACATTTATACCTTAACTAAATTTAATAATGACTAACAATATAAATATACAGTGTGTCCACTTAAGTTGGCCACATATGGGAAACTTTTTTATTACTTAATAATTTTAGGAAAAAAAGTTATTCTTTATAAAAAGTTCTGCATGTTCCAAAACTTAAAATGTAATCATCAGATATTACATTTTTTCAATCGGATACGAGGTTTGTCAAAAAATTTAAATTTTGCCCAAGAGTAAAGTACCTTTATATTTGACAATAATGAAAATTGTTATAAGGAAAAGTTGATGAGAACTAAAAATTACGTTCAAATATGCCATTACATCCTTCTACTTAAAATTTTGACTTTTACAAATTTAATTAGGTAACTAAGGTCTAAATCAGGAGAGAAGACATTCAGTGACAGTGACACCAAGCGCATCCTTATGGGATTTACTGGTGTCATCATTATAACCAAATAGTCTTCTCTTTTGATTTCGAATATACATTTACTTGCAATGTTATTGCAGACAAACAGAAAAAATATTTTTCCATGTAATTGGATGTAATTGCATATTAAAATGCACTGTCATCAGACTCGTCTGCGCTTGCTTCTTCATCAGATAAGTGATCTATAGAATCAGTAAGTGAGGATGCTTTAATATCTGGGCATTTTAAGAGAGTAAGAACGTCTTTAGAAAATGTTGACGTTGGTTTTTGGGTCTTTTTCCTATAACTGGTTATTAAAGGATCGGATGATATGAGAAGCATTCTAAGTAAGTCTTTATTCGTGGCAATTCTAGATATTTTTTGAGTATTGTGCTCTCTTAATCTTCTATAGCTTTTGTTTAATGCCTCTTGAGCTTCTTCTGAAAGTTGCCCAATAGGCACTAAACAATTTTTTAGTATATCACTTGCATGGACAAGAATTTTATGCAAGGTAACTGGCATGTAATACCACGAATAAAGACTTAAGTAGAGTTCCCTAGTTTCTTTTGCATACTTCTCAAATTGCTCAATATTAACCTCATACCCTGATGAAAGTGCCTGTAAAAGAACGCAAAACCTAGTTATTATCCTTTCATTCAGACCAGTTATATCTGCACTCTTTTGTGGGTTAAGGAAAAATTTCCTGGCCGTGTTGCCATCATTGGTTGATCCGAAACCAGGCTTTGGTCTATCTACAATCAATCCCAATTCTGTTTTAAATTTTTTTTGTATTTCGGACTTTTGTCTTTCAATTTCAGCTTTAGATTCACTGCCTTTTGCTTGCCATGTTTTTAAATTTAATTTGTAACTAATATGTAACAAACACTCAAAGGATCTTATCCATGCATGTAAAGTAGATAGACCAAAGCCATAATTCTCAACAATGACAGAGGTCTCGTTTGGCACTAGGTTCATGGTTTTTGGTGTTGCTTTGCAGATATAACAGGTCTGAGAAGATTTGTTACCACTTAGCGTATTGCATACCTTCCCGTCAATCATCGTCAAAAGAAGCTGATGATGAATATTTATTGAACGGTTTCCATTACTAAAACTTATTTCAGATGGACGTAAATTTAAAATTTGGTTCTGAATAACTTTTGTCTCTAAATTCACCATATCATTTGTTTCTTTTGAATATAAAAATTTTATTGGACGGCATAGTTTGGTTGATGACGAGTTTTGATTCTGCCAAATATAGGTTTGCGGATCATTGATGAAGTGTAATTTAATAGGCACCAAAGAAAAAGTAAACAAATATTCATCATCAGCTTCCAAAGATTCATTAAACTTTTGCTTATATCTACTATGCCCAGAACTACCATCGCATCCCCACTTACTAATTAAAATAAGATCACTTACCTGTCTCGATGTTGAAGCAAAATACTTTAAAACGGATTCTTGCACGATAGACAGACGCTGCGCAGTATGATCAAGTAACGCCTGAAGGTCAATTTCGGCTTTTGTCTCACCCACACTAATACATTCGCTTAAAGGACAACATTCATTTTTGGCTTTTTGTAGTTCATTGTATGATGGATATAGTTAATGTCCTCTGTCCCGAGCACTTTTTCTTAAATGAATATATGATTGTTTTGTCAATCTGCAATCCACGAAAAGAGCTAAGGCTTCTTCTTTGCTGTATTGAGTCACGATCTTGTTTTCCTTTTCCCGTCTCAAATGCTTAATTTGGGTTGAGCGATTTGGCGATGCCGAAGTTATTTCTTTTAATAACGCCGCTGCATCTCTTTTACCATCACCTCTTAAGGCAACCTCAGCTGCAAATGTAAGTTCTTCAACACTGGAAGAAAGTAAGTGCTGAACTTTTTTTTCTTTGATCGATATTTAACTTCTCCGAGTGGCTTTGGTGGTCGTCCGGATGATCTCGGTTGTTCTAAACCCGTGCATTCATTAGCATCAATCACTTGAAAAAATAAATCATCCCCATCCAACCAGTTTGCGTACTTCTTTAAAAAATAGTCCATTTTTCTTCCCGACTTTGCCCACCTCTCTTGAATTTTCTTTGAAAAATCGCAAACAATGCCTTTCCACTGCGCATGAGTTTCTTTGTTAATGACCCCTACTTGAAAGTTTTCCATTAAAATAGTAAGCAAAGCTTCATGAGAATTTCTCTTTGCAGACTGATGCCATATTTGAAAATACGTTCTCCTAGAGACGTTAAACATAATTGGTTCTAAAACAAGAAAAAAAACTGTTCCGCATGTTTCCGCAAAAACTAAGAAATCTTACCGAAAAGCTAATGCTCCAGTCCATTCAAAAATGCACTCTTCTTTTTGGCAATAGTTGGCCTTTACTATTTTTCATTCACAAATCAGCAAAAAAAAAGTTTTTTTAATACCTACGATTATCGCAACTTATTTTAAACCAAAACTCGTACACTTAACGTCAAACTTTGACCTCGTAATCAAAATGTCACTTTAAACAACATATTTGATTATTTTTAGAAATGTTATTGTTCTTGGCATGGCCTTCTATGTAAAAATATAGCTTTAACTTGTAATTGTTTTCGAAAAGAAAAGCAAACGAATCGCATAGGTTTTTAAAAGTTTCTAGTCTCATCTTTGATAGTTATTGTTCTAAGTGATTTATAATTGTAATTATTGCACTTTTTGGTTAGTGGATAAGTTGTAATTCAACTAATATTGTAAAAATTGACGCTTTTTAAAGTAAATTATTACCACCTAGATTTCAGTTTTAGTCCTCTGTGCGGCGGTAGCTAAGAAACCGTTAAGAACAGAAAAAATATTTATAAATAAATCGGCCAACAGAAATCGCTGTAAATTATTTTCAAGTTCGAAAGTTGGCCGCTAGGGGGCGTAAAAGCAACACAAAAGTGTAAATGCCAATTTTCTCTTAAATTTATATAATTGGGGTATGTTGAAAATATAAGCATTATATTATTCACCAAAATACGCACTTTTTTGCAATCCATTTTTGTCTATTTTCGTGTGGTGGAGGAAGGTCAAACATTTTTACTTTCAAATGTAGGTATCTCTATTTTGGATGAACCGATTTTATTCAACTTGGTGTCAAAAAAATGTGCTTTCTTTACACAAACTTGTAGAGCCATAAACTACCGTAGTGACTTTGGTGTTAGTGGTCATTAGATGGCGTTGTTTCAGAATTCTGCAAATAATGCTGATTTTCTCAAAAAAATCAATTGGTACGCTATAAATTTTATGTCACAATTTATTTGGTAGTTGAAGAGCATTGAATGGTGAAATAAAAAATCCAGATCATTTAAATTGAGAAATTTGATGATGGTCTTTCGAATCCGAGACGTCGGATTGGAAAATTAACTCTTGTAGAGGAGAAAAAGTGACAATGACACAGTGGAAATTATTTTCATCTCTCATTTCAATTAATCCAAAAATTATAGGAAACCCAAAAAAACTCGAAAAAAACAAGGCTCCAATAGAAACTTTAGTAATCTTTTGCATAACTGTAAAGAACAAAACTTAAGAGAGGGACAAAATAAAATATACCAAATCTCATAATCACATAAGCTTAGCAATAAAATAGCTAAAGCTAGGGCGAGGCAGAGCAGGACTTGGTTTGGCAGAAAGATTAAACCAAGTTTTACCTTGCTTCAGTGAAACAAGAAAAAAAAAAGACGAAATGAACTAACAACTAACAACAAATATATTTAAAATTATTAAAAACTTTTTAGGGTAAAATGATTTAGTATATGCGACTCGACCTACTACAAGAAACGACATGGTGGACCGTATTAGGAATGCCATCGAAAGTATCTCTATAGCAGAAGTGGAGGCTGCAGTCCAATCGACACTGGAAAGATTGCAATTTTGTACTGACAATAACGTCCTGCATTTTGAGCAATTGCGAAATTAGTTTTCAGTAATTTCAAATATATTTGTTCTTAGTTCATTTTGTCGTTTTTCTTTTGTTGTTTCACTGAAGCAAGCTTTAATCTTTTTGCCCAAATCGAGTCCTGCCCTGCCTCGCACTAGCTTTATGTTGGCCGAAGCTTATGTGATTATGAGACTGTGTTTTAGTATTTTTTATTTTGTTCCTTTGTTAAGTTTTGTTCTTTAGAGTTATGAACGATTACTAAAGCTTCTATTGGAGCCTTGTTTTTTTCCCAGTTTTCTGGTTTTGCTAAAATTTTAGGATTAATTGAAATGAGAGATGAAAATAATTCCACTTTGCCTTTGTCGCTTTTTATATTCTACAAAACGGAAAGGTTAATTTTCCAATTCGATGATTCAGATTCGAGAGATTACCAACTTTCTTAATTTAAATACGGACTGGGATTTTTATATCTTCATTCAATGTCCTTCATAACTACCAAATAAACTGTAATATAAAAGTCATAGCATATCATTTGATTTTTTTGAGAAAATCAGTATTATTTGGAGAATTCCGAAGTAACGCCATATAGTGACCACTAACAAAGTCATTACGGTACAGTTTATAGCTCCACGAGTAGAGCAAAAAAAAAAGACTTTTTTTTCAACACCAAGTTAAACAAAATCGGTTCATCGTGACCTTCCCCCATCACTTTATTTTTGAAAATAGACAAAAATGGTTTTAAGCAAAATGTGCGTAATTGGTTGAAGAATGCAATGCTTATATTTTCAATATACTTCAATTATGGAAATGTAGGAGAAAATGGGCACATTGGCATGTGTTGCTGTTACGCCCCCTAGCGGCCAACTTTCGAACTTGAAAGTAATTTACAGCAATTTCTCTTGGCCGATTTACCCACAAATATTTTTTTCCTTAAGTTCGTTCATTAACGGTTCCCGAGCTACAGCCGACGTCCTCTATTATTGGACCACCCTGTACATATTTACAAGCATTGCTGACAGGGGAAATCTAATGTCGCCCATCCCTACTTATAACGGCAAAAGTCAGGATCTTATATTTTGGGATGTACTTTACTCAGTGTGAGTGAGCGAATCGTATTTTCGGCTTAACACGAGAACTGGTGTTTGACTTGAAAAATAGTTTTGTTTTAATAAAAAAATCGTCGCGGTTTTTGATAAAAAAAAGTTGTAATACGGTTTGCATACATTTTATAACAAAATATACAAACGTTTTTTGATTGTTGGCCTAGGTTGAGCGGTATTTTTATAGAGAATGCCCAAAGAGCCCAATGTGCCTAGGTGCTGTGACTCCAACGAGCCACCATGCCCCTAATACAGACTTTCCTCATGAAAAAAACATATATTTCTACTACTATATTTTTTTATATGGGAGGTAAGATTTTGATTCTGGGCTTACTTGGACATGCACTGAGTTAAATCGATATTAAAAAGTTCAAGCCTCAATAAGCTATTTGAGAAATTTGAAATACCAATCGATTAAACTAGTGATATCGCTTTAAGCTAAATTGAACAAAAATGAGGCATCATTCTTTTCACAAACAAAATGTGTAGATGGCTCTAAGATACCATACTAAACAATAGATATACATCAAATTTTTCCTGTCACCTGACAGCCTGTCCTTCTAAAAGCAGTCCACATCCGGTTTATAAAAAAATCAATATGGCACTCAGTATTGAATTTTAAATCAAGCAAAGATATCTTTTGTCAAAAAAAAACATTGTATCGTCATTAACTCTTTAAATGCTATGTCAACTGTACGACAAGTGATATAATGACATTCATAATATAGAACAAAGCAAAACAAACTTAAATTGCTGTTGGTTTTTAACTGTTTGTATTCTATTTTTATTTCCAATATGTTAACTGCATCAGACAAATATACCTACAAAATTAAAAAATATTTTTCGGATAGTAACAAAAATGTGACCGAAAATATTGTGCTTTTACCACTTTAACTTTGAAAAATTGTAAACAACTTCATACCTGTCGGTTTCGTTCATCTGTAATCCTTGATATTTGTATTTTTTTGCGACCCATGGCAGCAATTTTGGAAAAATTAAAATAAAACCCGTTGCGGAGAAATTATAGCGAGTCCAGCGACTCTGTTCCAATCTCAGTCTTAGTATGTTCTCTTTCAACAGCAATCTGTAAGAAAAAAAAAAGGGTTTTAAACAAATTCTACTTTAACTGAAATGTAAGACTGCAATATTCTAAATTCTAAAATATGGCGAACTAGTCTAATAATGCAAATAGAAAAATGAGAAAAAGTGTTTTAAAGTAATCAGTACATAAATTTAGTCGATCTATAATGTGCACATTATAATAACTCTTCTTTTCAAGAATTATTGTTGCATCAGTTTATGTGCGAGTTAAGAATGACCAAAAACCTTTGTCACATTGCAGGCATTCTGCAAAATACTGTTGACTTCGGCATAGGAGTGCCTAAAGCTCACAAAAAAAAAACTTATAACTTATTTTATATAATATGAGAGATAGTACGATGCGGTTTTACCATATTAACATACTATTAAATCTCAGGTTATCATGATGTAGTTTCCTATAAGTCTAATGTTAATCACACATGTGTTCAAAGGGGCGGAATATACATTGACATATTCCGAATATTGGTGTCTCTTTGGTGTCTCTATGAGAGCGGGCGGAAAGGACATACCAGTACTTTGCCACGATTATAGAATTATTGTGGAATATTTCAAATCTCGGGTAACATAAATGCTAGCTTTAAGTCAGTCATTATTAAGGCTAATCCATACTCAACCGCAAATCTGTTTGTCGCGACTTGTCTGCTGCAGCCAAACATGGTTGGAGGATTCGGCTGACGGATCTGAACGAAGAAGTGCAAACGATGCCACTTGAAAAAAAAATGCAAATCCATTGAGAGAGGATAATGGAGTAAGTCTAAAAGAAGTTGTTTTTTTTTGTAAAGATTTTCGAAAAGTCAGTATTTTTACGGCCCTCGTAAAAGGGAAGTATCGTAATCGTGAAAAAATCACCCTCCGAGAATTTTTACATCTTTACGTTTCAGGGTCTCTATCTGCTGAAAAAGATGTTATCTCAATTCCGTCGGTCTGTCTGCCTGTCTGTCGCTCTGTCTGTTCGCGTCCTAGCTGAAAACCTACTTACCCGACTGACTTCAAATTTTGGACAAAAATTAAGGATCATATGGGGATGATATGGTAATATTTTGGTAAAATCTACTACGGCAAAACAAAATGGCAGCCTAGTGAAATGTAAAAAAAATATATTACTCAAAAAGCTTATCCAATTTATCTCAAGTTTTGCACAAAAATCAAGTATGATGTAGGAACCAACTGGTAAAATTTTGGTAAGAATCCTAGATGGCGTAACAAAATGCCGGCTTAATACAATATTTAAAAATTCAGCCTGAAAAAACAACTTAATGGGCTGATTTCAAATTGTTTGCTAGATGAACTAGTAAAATTGTGGTATTTCAAGACAGCGGAACAAAATGGCGGCCAAACAAAATAAAAATAAAACTACTTCCAAGATGGCGGCCAAATAAAATGTTTGTAATTGTAAAAAAAACACACCCTCTTAGGTTTTACATATCTTCACGTTTTAGCGTCCCTAGATGCCAAAAAATATGTTTTATCAATTCCGACGTCCGTCTGTCGGTTTGTCTGTTAAGATATTGAGTTGCAGTTTTGAACATTTTCTAGCACTAGATATAGAGTTTATGACAAATTCAGAGTTCTACAAAAAATATGTGATACAGGATGTTATACAAGATTTTGCCATTTTTTCAAATTTTTCTTAAACGATAGCTGTTAGAAAATGAGGTATTTTATTGTTCTTTTCTCGCCAAAGTAAGCTGCGCCTAAATACCAAAAAGCAATTTGTAAGAGTTTTCAAATTTCTTTCAGTTCTTGATAATTATTATATGCAGCGAGTTTTCAGCAAATTGTTTCTTGCTACAGGTTGATCAAGAGTAAGGCTTATAAATTTTTTAACATGACTATTGTACAAACAGGCTTGCCAAAACTTGAGCCTCACCATTGTATAAAAAAGATCTGTTTTGCGTATTTTTTTATCATGTTACGTCAAGCGCTAAACCATTAAGAGTCATTTATTTTTATGTAAAATATACTACTAGATGAACCTTTTCGCCAAAACAAACTTAAATTGTTGTTGGTTTAGCAGCATTAGCATTAGCAATCATTTAAAATTTCGTTCATTCTCAAATGATCTTTTGATTTAACCTTGAAAGAGGCATTCTTCAAAATTCGCCACCACAAATGTTGCTTAAATTTTAGAAGATAGAAAACATTGGTCATTACAAAAGTTGTAGGGTTTATTACGTATATTATAGAAAAATAGTCTTTATGTATACTGGATATCTCAAAAAGTGTGCAGCAGGCCCAAGATACATTTCCTTAACCCTATATATTATACGCCTATCCAAAGCTCTTGTTGCTGATTCTAAATAAAAGCTTTGTTATAAATAAGAATTAACGCATTTCTATTGATTCCTCTATGCAATAGAATATTCTCCCTCCCCCTTTTAGCAGGGTTTTTCTCAAAATTCTCGGGTATCTTTAAAAATAAAGGTATCAAACCTAGTATATTTATTTATAACCAGCTGGCCCGGCAAACCTTGTTCTGCCTTATCCGTTAGATAGCGCGATGAGTTTCCAGAGGAATTATAAAAATGAGGCGCATTCGCCACATCGTCGAGAAATGTTATTGAAGAAAAACATATTGGTTTTATAGAAAAAATACGCAATAAAACAATACAAAAAATAGTGTTGAAAGGTCTCGGTAACCATACGATCATTTCAAAAAAAAAAATCATGTAAAGTCGCATTTTATATAATATACAGAGTATATTGGTTTGCTATACATTTTTGAGACATCCTCTATACATGAATACTTACATTCTATAAATTACTGAATAACCCCTACAACTTTTATATTTAACAATGTTCCTACCCCTTGAAATTAAACCAATATTGGATGTGGCGAATTATGTAGAATAATTCCGTACAAGGTAAAATCAAAAGGTCATTTGAGAGTTTAAAAATGAAGGATATTTTAAATACTAAAAACCATTTTAGCAAAGAAGGTCTATAATTACTTAATTTAATATGAAAATAAATGAATAAGTGCTAGACAATGCCGAAAATTGCAACTCAATATCTTAATATTTATTGCAATGAAACTTGAAATGTTTCTTGTTTAAGAACCTTTAAATTGGAGTTTATTTTTACCTAAAGAGGATACATTTTTAAAGCAAAGAAACCTGCATATACCCGCTTTTCAATAGATATTACCATAAATCCTATGTTAAAATATCATGCCAAGGAAACATGAGAAATGTCTTACTTGAGACTCCTCCAAACATGGGGCGTATGGGCGAAGATGCTCCCCAAGTGTTAGTTGCGAAATTAAGACTTGGTCACAAATCTTCCTTCGCCTCCCTGACCTACTGACTTTTTACAGTATATCAAGCAACATATAATTGTACTAAGTAATATCAATTAAATACAGGAACGCACGAATCGGGGAGTTAGAGTTATTTGGATTGGAAAATTAGCTTCCGTAAGGTGTGAAAAGTTTTTCCGAGAAACCAAATATGAATAAATTGAATTTATATCGAAATTGCTGTAATGTCATCACTTCGATTTTTGTCCCCTCAACAAAGTTCTCGGGACGTCTACGGACAACTAGGGATGGGTCAGCGACATATCGAAGACCAATAGGAAAACAAAAAAATAACGATAGGTAGCTGATAATATCGATAGGCAGAATATCGATAGTTATTGATAAACGGAGTACATATTTAGAAATATATCGACACGTATCAGCAAATTCGAATAGTAGCAATGAACTATCCATAGGTAAATCGATAACTATCGACATATCGATAAATAAAATATATCGACAGATGATGTTCTGTCGCCTATAGATAGGTAAAAAAATAATATCGCCCATCCCTACGTACAACCCATGCTTAAGAGCGAATATGTTGGGGAGCAGTGTGAAACGCATATAAGTAAAACTGCCATTTATATTTATCTAAAATTCATTGCCTCTGCGAAACTCGCTACGTACTTTGGAACACTCTAAATAAAAATATGTTTCCATATTGCACCTAAATATCATATACAGTCATAACAAAAACGATGGAAAGGCGTTTTATAAGTACGATTTGAAGAATCGTATGGTTAATTTGTAATGGGTAAAGGCGTAGGGTAGGAAGGTACGATGTGGGACATGGAAAATTATAAGAAAAGAGGCCACCCGCAAACACACTGACCTGATTTACAGGCGACGGTGTGGGGTTGCAATCGATCCGTGAGGGCAAGGCCGGCCGCGTGCCCTCCTACGCAAGGGCACTGCGCTGCCGCCAAGCACTGTTGCCACCTTAATTGCTTTTTCGATGCCCTTTGCCAGTGTCGTGCCACCCACTTCTTATCCAGTTTTCTTAGAAGGAGAAAGTAGATAAAAAATAAAAGCTTTTAGATAATAAGCTAACAGCCACTATTATTGTAATAAGTATAGTTAAAGGGATTTCTCTGCTGGTCGATTATCTAGGTTGAACTGTGTTCTCAGGACGGATGCAAAGGGCTCAGTGGAGCTAGGTGCTGTAGAGAAATACAAGCGGTAAAAATTCAGCAAATTCAGCACACTTCAATGGCAATGCACTTTTTAAAACAAAAATGACATACTTTGACACATTATTGAATTAATTTATTTTCTACAGTAACTCCAAATTATGTGGTATAACCAGACCAATGATGGGGATAAATAACATTCGTTACCTTTCTGCTGAGATAAGTCTGAGCTGTGAGGATCACAGCTCATAACATTTAAACTTCACAGCTCATAACATTTGAAGGATTAGCTCTAATCTGCAATTACACGAGTTAATTTAAATTGTTCATGTACCACCATAAAAATGTCAACTGACATCAAATGGGAGCTACTATCTGAACATTGTTTCGTTCCTCTCACTTCAATAAGCAAAATTGATTTGGATAGAGCTACTTACATACTTTTGACATAATCCCATACAAAAATGTACAGTGGAGGGCCATTAGCTTGAATTAAACCAACTCTGGGGAAAAACAAGGTCCAATAAATCCCATTATTTCTGGTAAGATGAGGGTTGTCGAAAAATTTGACATATAGCCTCAAATTCGTTAGGATAGTAGCTAATAACATTTGAATAATTAAATGCTTTAGTTTGCACATATTATTATAAAAAATCGGGTCGGGGCTATTGGCCGGACATTGTTTCGTTCCTCAAAATTGTCACGTTCCAGTTCTAAAAAAATATGTAGTCCATAAGTTTATATCCCTCTATCTATTTATTTCCACAAATGAACGTGCTTTAAAATGCAACTCAATGCCATATTTCATAGCCTCTTTGTATAAAATGTTGACGACTCTATAAACTACTTTTCAAAAATATATTCATCAGTTCTTTTACTTCGCTCGTAAAAAGGAGGTATTACATTCGTGAAAAAACACCCTCCGAGATTTTTTCAGATCTTTAAGTTTCAGGGTCCCTTGTCAAAAAACATGCTCGGTCGGTATGTCTATTCGCAGCATAGCTAAAGAACTACTTACCCGATTGACTTTTAATTTTGGTCAAAAACTAAGTCATGTGGGGATGACCTGGTAACATTTTGGTAAAAATTCAATATGGCAAAATAAAATGGCGGAGTAGTGTCAAAAAATTATTACTGAAAAACTACTTATCCAATTTATCTTAAATATTGCACAAAGATCACTTTATGCCTAGGAATCAATTGGTAAAATTTTGATACGAATCCAAAATGGCGGCTTAATAAAATATTTAAAAATTCAGCCTGAAAAAACTACTTAATGGACTGATTTAAAATTGTGTGCTAGAACTAACTGTGGTATAGAGATGAACTAGTAAAATTGTGGTACTAATTCAAGATGGCGAAACAAAATGGGGGCCAAAAAAAAACTGTAATCGTAAAAAAATGACCCTCTCAGGTTTTAGATATCTTCACGTTTTAGCGCCTATAGATGCCAAAAAATATGTTTTATCTATTCCGTCTGTCGGTTTGTCTGCCTGTTAGTTCGCGGCATAGCTTAAAAACTAGGGGGAGATCTGATAATATTTTGGTAATCCAATATGCCAGAACAAGATGGCGGCGCGGCCAAGTGAAATGTTAAAAAAATTATTACTAAAAAAAACTAATTATCCAATTTATCTCAAATTTTCCACAAAAATCAAGTGTTATAAAGGAATGAACTGATCATTTTGATATAAACATAAGAAATCAGCCGGAAAAACCTACTTATTGGATCTATTTCAAATTTTGGGCAAGCGTTAAGTGTGATATAGAGATACAGTTGTGATACAGATTCAAGATGGAGGACCAAAATGGCGGCCAAATACATTTTTTAAAAATCAACGTAAAAAATCCTATTTATTTGACTTTAAATTTTGCAGAAAAATTAGATATAATATAGGGCTAAACTGGAACGAATTCAACATGACGTAACAAAAACTATTTATTTTAAATTATGCCCAAAAGTCAAGTGTGGTATAGGTAGAAAGAAACTGGTAAAATATTGACAGAAATTCAGTATGATGGAACAAAATGGCACCCAATAAAAATACAGTATTTGTGTTACTATAAATGACTATCTACTGAACTAAGAGGGAAATTACGGGCAAAGGAAATTTATCGTTTTATTATTATTTATTTATATAATTATAAAATTCAAGAAGGACCTCTATTTTGAAATTTTGGGAAGAAACTTGCTGTTTACAAAAATTCTGACGGGACACTGATAGCGAAGAAAACATCTTCACTTGGAGGCAATTGAGACTTCTCTTTGTAGAGGCTGCCAACAGGAAGGTTAAACATTACCACATTTATTCTGTGAGACTGTGAGTGTTCTAGTGACTTATAAATTAAAAAAAAACATTTTAAGAGCGTGCTCCCCTGTCCTAGGCCACATCATCACATGTTTTATAAAAGAAGACAGGGCTTTCTGGGAATTTAAAGTAACCAGAGCTGTTCCTGCCTGGGAAAATTATAAACGGCTAAGAAATTTTACTGTTTCGTTAGTAAGGCAGAAAAAAATGGAATATATAAATGCAGTTTGCGCGGAAAATCAATAAAATTATGCTCTGGTAAAGATGTGAATATTCCAGATAACCTATGCAATCATGATTAGTGAATATGTTGGTTAATTTCTTCAAAATATTTTTGACTGTAGTTTGAAAATTAATTTTTATCGAAGTAATGTTTTAAATAATCAATTAAATGTTTCTTTTAATAGGACGAATATAGAATAATTCACGAAAAAATGAAGCTGCTGGTGTTGACGGCATGAGCGTTAAAATGGTAGAAAAAAGGTGTAGTTCTTTCATAGAAAAACACATTACCCATATTATTAATTCTTGTATTGAGGCTAATTATTTTCCGGATCAGTGGAAAATTTCTATTGGAAAACCTTTACCTAAAACCGAAAATCGAGCAAATCTTAACGATCTTAGAATAATCAGCATTTTATCCTTTCTTTCTAAATTTTTTTCAAAAATTTTTTATAATCAATTGTTTCATTACTGTATTGTCAGTTAAATAATTCCGTAAAGTCTGTGTGGTTTTCGAAAAAAATTAGTACATCTATCGCATTAGTTGGTATAATGATGATAAGAAATTAAATACCGCGTTAGTCTTCCTTGATTTTGCAAAAGCCTTTGATACAATTAATCACGAACTTTTACTATCAAAAATAAAATAGTAGGGACTAATTTCTTAATAATAACGCATTTTTGGACCGCCTCTTTTTATTATTTACACTTTAGATTTTTAAGATCTTTAAAACATTGCAGAATTCAAATGACACTCAAAAGTACTATCATTTTAGTCAAGAAAACCACTTAAATGAATCAAATATAGTAACTGAAGATTTAAATATATCAAAAAGCTTTCTTTTGACTATAACTTAAAATTAAACCCTTCAAAATTCAATTTTAATGGTTTTTGGTCCAAAAAACCACAGATATTTTTAAGCCAAAATCTAAATATTAATCTTGACAGTGTCAGACTTCCTGTAGTTGTGTCTGCTCGTAACTTGATAATTGTGTTGGATATGGAGTTACGATTTAGGGAATAAATTAAAATATTAATTCAAAAGTCATATCTGTCTCTAAAGGTATTATATAACAGCAGTCAAGTTCTCAGTCTGTCCTTGCCCAAAATGGTATGCGAATCCCTAGTTTTATCAAACTTTATGGGTCTTGTCTATACATGTTCACGCCTTATTTTGGGACTAAGAAAATTTCACCATGTTTCACAGACTTTTAGAGCTAGGATGGCTCAAAATGGATAATCGTAGAACGGTACATTTAAACAACTTTTTAATAAAAATTCTAAAAAACCCTTGCTGGGGTTTTTAGAATATTAGAAGGGAGAATGTACAAGTTGACCAAATGAAAACGAAAAAAAATCTAAGAGTGAATATAGTACGATAAAAATATAAAAAAGTTATGGGGTGAAATTAAACTTAACAGCCGGTAAATGCACATGAGTAATAAAGAAACGTATTTGTCGCTAAAATATACATTATAAAAGTATGTGGGCCGTCCGAAATATTTTGTCGGTCATTATTTCGGGAAATTCTACACTCCATCAGCTGGCGCAACATTAAAATTTTATTGTTTTAACTATAAAAAAAATTAACTTTTATGAATCTATCACAAAATGATCGATAGTAAGAGTTTCTTTCCGTTTCATGAAAATTAACATTTGCACCGTAAATTAGAATTACTTTGTTAACCTAAAGCCGTTGCCAATTAATGGATCAGAAAAAGATATCGGAAGCTCGAGTCTGAAAACATATTTTTTGAAATTAGCTATCTCTATCGCTGTCGAGAAAATGATAAACGTATTAGGTACCAAAAATCTAAAAAAGACAAACAATCCCTATTTTGAGATTATTGTTCCTTATATTTGTATTTAGGTCCAGTCCTAGTATATTTAAAGGATACTCTAAGAACTTCGCCAATTAAGGGATATATGAGGCTAGAGGCTTGTGTTTTCCTCTTAAATAAGAAAGCTTATAGCATTTTCTTCTAAACATTCAAGAACCATCGTAAATTAAACAATGGGTACAAAAATATAATATAAATAAAATGCATAATTACACGAAATGCAGCTTTTCAATTGTTCACAGTTTAACTTGACAGTTAGCTCAAGAAACTATTCTCATTGTTTATAGGATTAGGTTTTATGAATTATTTTGGTTATTGAAATATCTGCTTGTTAATACTAAATCCTTGAAATAAGTCTCTCTAAAAATATGCAATTGATTCGGTCGTTCCCAGGAGGACAGGACCACTAACCTCTGCTTTATTTCTATTTTATCATTTTAAAGGCGCGTCCGCAGAGAGAGAATGCGATTTCGCAACAGGAGGTTAGTAAACAATTACTGACATACACTGTAGTTCTTCCACTTATACTCGGAGCTACAGACAAGATTGCCAGATTACTTCGGCGATACACATGTTAGAATCTTTAACACACATAAGAAAACTACGAAACGTTTGTGTTAACTGATATCTGAAAGACATTATTTTCCAAACACGAGAAATATGTAAAATTTCTTCTTATTGTGAAACTGGACCATCTAGATCGGCTAGGGATAAGAATAATAAATAACGTAATAGAAACAAGTTGTACATGCCAACAGGACAAGTGTTTCTGTTAGCAAGGTTTTAATAGTTTTAAGAACTAAATGCTTTTTTATAGTAACCTTTAAATGATTGGAAAAATGGCGCATGCTATCGAGAGTAAGTACCAAGATCTTAATCTGGATCTGAATTGGAATACCTAAGTTGTCTATCGATATTTTTATATGGTCAGTTCTATGGTTCCCAAAGAACACTATTACGGATTTCGTCGGATTCAGCCCTAGGTTGTGTTTTTCTGACAATGACCTTATGTTAATTAATTCTTTATTCATCAGATACTCGGCGACGTGATACTCTTGTAGGTGAGAACTAGCACAGCGTTGTCTATTATCTGCATATCCATTTGACACAGTTAAGTATGTCGGCTGTGTATAATACAAAAAGAAGAAAACTCAAGCCTGATCCTTGAGGAACGCCGGATTGCGCATCTAATCTGACAGCTTGGACTCTATCAGCTAAATGGGTTTGGATTAATTTTATCGATTCCAACGAGAGGCCACAATAACGCAGTTTAGCACAAAGAAGACCATAATCTATGATGTCGAATTCTTTCGAGTAATCCAGTGATATCAAACAAGAAGTTTTCCGTTGATCAAGACCAGCCACTATGTCATCCATAATATTCAACAAAGCAATGTCCGTTCCACGGTTCTTTCTAAACCCGATTGACTATTTGAAATAAGCTGGTGCTCAGTTACAAATTCATATAACCATAAACATATAAGCAATAACGGATTATACATGAGCCTTTCTAGTATTTTGGAACAAATCTACAAACACATTGACTGTCTTTGATAAGGGAGAGATTAATGTTGATTTCCACAATAAAGAAAAGTATAAATATTCAAAACAGCTGTTGACTAAGTGAACTATGTAAGGAATTATATAAGGACAGCAATATAAAATCATAGTCCGATACATGTTATCAGATCTATAAGAAATAGACTTTATGATGTTAATGATAATCTCGATATTGTTTGTTGTGGCCACAGAGAAATTAAATCTGTCGTTTCTAACCAGTGGGGGCTATGAGTTGTAGTGGTTACGTATTCACTGCAGTTGCTTAACTTACAAAGCCTGCTATTCACTATTCGTCCGCATTCGATCGATTCGGCAATTCATATGAATGAACGAGTTGGCGAATCAACGAGTCAACAACAGGAGCAAAACCGACATTTGTGATTACCAAGAGAACATCCGAAATCTTCGCCGGACTTGATACTCTATTTGCCACGGAGCAGCATATAGCCACCTGTGGCGAAACTCATAACCCAAGAGTAGTAAATCGAAAGTAGAAAATATCTAACGCGGTTATAATAGTATATAGCAGAAAATGGATTATATGGGATGACCGCTAAAGCAATGGAATTTGGCTAACCATATATACGTGTTTCTGACTTAAGGTATCATCAGTACAGTAACTAGTTAAAGACGAGTACAACTATATATATATATAGAAATAATATATATACCAACAGGAGCAAAACCGACATATATATATATATCTATCTTCGCCGGACTTGATACTCTTTTTACCATAGCAGCATATAGCCACCTATAAACTATAATATATATATACCATATACACAGAAACACGTGTCTATGGTTATATATATATATATATACTTTCGATTTACTATATATATATGAGTTTCACCAACAGTAATAGGACAAGTCGGGCGAAGATTTTGATGTAATCACAAATGTCGGTTTTTGCTCCTGTTGGTGACTTGTATTGTTTTGTGTATTTGCCACGGTAGCAGCATATAGCCACCTGTGGCGAAACTCATAACCCAAGAGTAGTAAATCGAAAGTAGAAAATATCTAACGCGGTTAGAACTAGCTAACCGCGTTATATAGCAGAAAATGGATTCTTTGGGATGACCGCTAAAGCAATGGAATTTGGCTAACCATAGACACGTGTTTCTGACTCTATATATATATATATATATATATATATATATATATATATATATATATATATATATATATATATAAACGAATACACAAAACAATACCAGAGTCACCAACGGAATTCAATAAACGAATAATAACAGACTCTTTGAAATGTATTAACATCATAATAATGTTTCATTTTCTAAACGATTATCATTACATCTTTTAATGAGGGCGTTTTTCATTCGTTTGACATCCACGAGATTGTAAACTATCGCATGGCGAACGATGGTCTATGTACAGAGTCTTTCCTCATAACATAATTTTTAAATGTAGCCTACCGGGCGTAGGAAGTGACATTCATTTTTTCGTTCAAAATCAAAATTTGACAGCTGTTATATCAAAAGGTTCTTAACGGTGCAAGCTAGAGCGAAAGACTACATCCTTAAACGAAGCCATCCAGTTCCTAATTATTTTGATGTTAGTAATCAAGAATGCAGTGGGCTTTTACAAGAGTTAATAGTCTATGGAAAATTCCGTTTTCAACATTTGACCTGAACGCTAAAAATAAAGCTATGTAAAACCTTGGAGGGAGAATTTTTTACGATTACAAGCATTTTATTTGTCCACGATTTTGGAATCAATCTAAAAAATAGTTTTTTAGGGCTGATTTTTCTAATATGTTATCAAGCCGTCATTTTGTTTCGTTCATTTGAGATTCGTACTAAAATTTTAAGAGTTGATTTCTACGTAATACTTAATTTGTGTTCCAAATTTCAGGATAAATCGGATAAGTAATTTTTTAGTAATAATTTTTTTAATAATTCACTAGGCCGCCATATTGTATTTTTATCAAAATGTAACCATTTCATTCCCTTATGTCACTAGATTTTATATCAAAATTTGAAGCTATGCCGCGTACAGACGGACAGGCCGACAGACTGACGGAAATGGCAGACAATGTTTTTCGGGGTCCAGTGACCTGAAAACGCAAAGATCAGCAAAAATCTCCGAGGGTGATTTTTTCACGATTACAATACTTCCCTCTTATTAGGGTAGTAAAAACATAGAACAGTTTCGATATCTTAAGGCTTTACTTACTGTTAGTTTAGTTTTTGGTTAGAACTGTATTCACAACGCTAGGTCATCATATACTTAGCATGAAATGAAACATCTTAACTAGTTAACAATGATCTTGAACTTATTCTACGCTTATATTTTATATACATGACTGTATATAAAATATAAGCGTAAAATAAGTTCAAGATCATTGTTAACTAGCTTAGAATAAAGCACGTTTCAAAATAAATCGCTCCAAGTTCATTCATTGCTCTAATCTCGAGGAGTAAACATTCCTGAAGGTACCCTGTGAAATGGTCAGTGAAATGTCAGTAAGTGACTCCGTTTTGACAGAAGAATAATAATTTGTTAATTGACCTAAGCCGTAAAATTTTCTATTTTAATACTTCGCATAGTTCCCAATACAATAAACAAATTTCGAAATATACATAAGTCCACTGCTGTACAAAAGAAATTACATTATAAAGAGGTCTTAATTTTATATAGCTTCTGTGCGCCAAGGACAAAATCATATCGCGGGCCGTCTAAAAGGTGTGAGTTTCTCAAGGAAATTAGAAGATGGATCATTAAGCAACTATAAAAGTATTTTCATCAAACGTGTTAAACTTACGTGGAATTTAAAATAGCTAAAGAACTGCCTACTTCTGCTTTGATATTGTAAAATCAGAGTTAATTATTGTTGGTAAATTAAATAGTTTGATGTTAATTTTTAAGCGCACTAAATGCAACTATTATACTTCTGCCCTTCAGTTTCAACCGATGAGGAGGTTATTAATTCAACCCTATGTATTTTTTATTTATGTATATCGATTAGTTCGCGATGGTTTAACCAATTTGGACGAAATGACCTTGACCATTCGGTTTTTGATCTTTACCTTTTATCTGCGAAGCACAAAATCTCTATTTCACGAGTTTTTTGGGTGTCTTTAACATTCCCCTAAACACGTGCTTGTATCTTTTTTGTTTTTTACGTCATCGTGAACCAAACTTTTCAATTTTTTTTTGCAATTATCTGGAAAACTATTTTTTTGTAATAACTCAAGTTAAATATTTCGATAAGACGAAACTTTTTTATTTGAAACTTTTTTCTACATCTTAAATCATGGTTTGGGTGTGGCCGACTGAGTTAAGGTCAGCTTTAGGCTAAGTTAGGATAGGTTTTCGAACTTTTTTATAATAATCAAAGTTGAATAACTCGAAGAAACAAAACTTTTGTATTTGAAACTTTTTCGGTATCTTTAAAAAATATGGTTTGGGCGTGGCCGACTGAGTTAACGTCAGCTTTATGTTAAGTTAGGTTTTCGAATTGGCAAAAACCCTGCAAGAAGCAATGTGTAAGAGAGAGACGGATAATTTTCCACTACATGATGGAGTCAATAGGGATACATTGCCTTTTATGCCAGGGTTTTTCTCAACTTTATCCGGTATCTTGAAAAGTATTAAACCTAGTGTATTTATAATCAGCAAGAAGAGGATATATAATATACTGGATGTTCCATTTAAAATAACGAAGTTGATGCTCATTTGTTAACTTTGGATCGGCTTTTGATTGTATTTTTTTTTTGTAAATTCTAACGTTTCCGATAAAACCCAAGAACTTTTGTATTTACAGTTTTTTGATAACTCATATAATAAAATCTCTATGGTACCGTATAGAATATAACAGACACCCTGCAGATCGAGGTAACTTCATACATCAAATTTTAAGGCAATATGTTGAAAAGCATTTGAAACTCATCCCCCCATCAAAAGGGCGCTACTCCGCCATTTTTAATTTTGGTAAATAATCGCTATATATACCCAGGCACTACTCTAAATACTTCCTAAAAAATTCATGCAAATTGGTCACACTATCCCGGAATGATCGGTCTACATACATAAAAACATCCATAGGGTCGAATCAGAAGCAGAAAACTGGCTGTCTATATTTCTTCTCAAGAAGTAATGATTTCGGAAGGCGTGTAGGAAGTTCATCATTAATCAAAGTAAATTTAGGATTCTTATTTACATATTTAGAAAGTTACACAGTAACAAAAGGTATCGTTTGAATGTTGAATGAGTTTTGAAAATTGTTTTGTCAAATTTGGCGTTGGCCCACGTGATCGATATAGCCCCGTTACTTGTTTAAAAACACATTTATAGTATGTAATTATTTAATAGTCGTATTAAAAATGTATTACGTATCATTTTTCCTGATTCGAGGCGAAGATCATAACTCATTTTTAAATATTTTATTATCTTTGCACAATTAATTTTTGTGCAAAATTTAACATCAACTGATAAGAAATTTTTAGACTATGCGGCCAATAAGATAGAGAAATGCTAACCTCGAGTGATGGATATTGGAAGTACTGTTATTTTATTAATTTCCTTCATAATATTCAAGGAAGATCGAAATTTAGCCAAACTTATTTTGCGTTTGCGTTGCTATTTGAGAACTAAAGGCACAACTTATCCCCTTTCCAAAAAAACCTATTTACTTTTGTGAAATAACGTTCTATTTATGGTATCATCATCAACTCATTTTTTAATACGAGCCTAGTTTTTTATTTCTTGTTCTGATACATTCGGAATACGTTCCATAAAACCTTAGTTAACTTCTTTATCACCCCGAACATGATTTTTATTTCATTCGAGAACCGTAAAAGAACCCCATATGTTTAGTGTTTAGTAAATCGAAAAAGTCATCCATTGTCACATAGATACTGATTTGCAAATTTTGTGAAATATTTTTTTATAATCTCAAAATCCGCAGTAGAACAAAAATTAAAATAATTGTTACATGTTTCACCCGGTTAGGGCAACATCAGTGTTTAGATTATATATTATATCCCTGTTACCCAGTGCTGTTTCTTATATCCCTATTACCCAATGCTTAATTTCCACTAAAACCTGTAACTGCTTTAACCCCAGGTAAAATTGACTTAATTATTACGTATTCTGACGTATTCATTTTCTTATAATGATTTTATAGATATATTTATTTTATTTTTTTATTAGCTTATTTAGATATCTATTAAACACATTTCTTAAAATTAAAAAAAAATTAATTTAAAAATACGTAATATGTGTTAAATGTGATTAAATGATTTTATTACTACTCTGTAAATTTTAAGACTAATACGACAGATTTGAAAAATAAAATATTGAGGAAATATTTTTTATTTTTAATTGAAATACAACATTCAGAGTTTTAAGATAGTTCATAAATAGAGGGCAGATAAAAATAATGAAAAATTATTAAAGAAATAAACACGTACACTTAAGAGGTCATATAGAAAAACAGTACTTATAGTTTTATTAAATATCCATCCGGATGTATTAAAAAGCGAAATAAAAATTCTAATTTTAAAAGAGAGATAAAGTTGCCACAAAAAACTGGTTTCTGGTTTTAGACAGCTCCTAAAATAACCCTAAAAGCATGTTTGGCAAAATTTCGGTTCTTTTCAAATTTCTTCAGAAGTAGTTAGAAATTTTTAAAATTTTTAAATGAAAAATAATGAGGCATCAACATTCGCAACTCTTTAATCGACTATGATATCTAAAAAAATCAGAGAAATAATTGAACAAAAATAAATGATAATGCATGTAAAGTTCTAACAATACAGGGAACTCATTAAAAATTTTGCGAGTTACAGAAATATGGGATATATAATTTATTTAAACCGGCGCTGTATACTTTCGCCTTAATCATGTTATTTTTTTTGCTTTGATAAAATATATGATTGTATTGGAATCTTGATAATGATTCGGAAAAATTAGCTGTCATCATATTTTATAAAAATTCAATGTTCATATCTTACAAATACATAAACGTTTAGTATAGTTTATCCAAAGTCCGTTTGATAACATAAAAACATTCATATTTATTATATAATATACATACATATAAGTACGCACACATAATGATCTTTTTTACGTTGTATAAATTATTAGATTAAGTATTCCACCGGAATAAAGAAGACGTCTAGAAGTAGCCGGACTAGTCAGTCAGCCTTACTCTTGGTGGGTGTGTTTTATTAATTATTCTATTTTATTAAAAAAAGATGAATTAACAAATAAAGACGTTTATTAAATTATATTTTTTTTTGATATTACTATTTTTTAATTCTCACGTATTTCTCGGTGTTTGATTCTTCAGATCGTCACAAACGGCAAAAATCGATTTCTGCATTGTGCCATAGACGTTCCAGAGAATACCAATCTCATTCATGTTTTGTTTTAAGGATTTTTGAATATCTCCTTGTTCACTATATCCTGACCCCATGTCCAGTATATCCTGACCTCATTATTTTCTACCGCTGGTGGTAGCGTATAATGGTAGTATGGTTCATTGTTGTCAGGATGTATCTCATGTAGAGTTCGAGAAGCTCCAAGTAGTCTATTACCGCTACTCTATCATGTCATTCCAAGTAGTTCTTACTCGCTAGACGGCCTGGACTCTCTCTCTAGATCGTAACAGTATAGTCCATAAAGTTCTTTCGAAGCCTATTGTTCGCTTTTATCTCGATTGGTGACACTATAGGGAAACGGCAGCAATGGCTCTTGACTTAGATTGAGAGGAGAATATCCGGTGTCAGCTCTCATAACGACTCTATGTAAATCGGATCCAGCGCGGTTAAAGGACCTCCTTAGATCCTTAATTTGAGAGTTGCACATCATTACATCTAGAATAGCTCTTCCCCTTGCTATCTTGGCAATGTCACTCGTTCTTTGAGGCTCAAGGTTGGTGCATTATATGCTTTCCCCATTATGATGCTCAATGTCCGACATTTGCTTGTTCCGAAAGTCACTCCTATATCAGCGCTCATCTTGTGAACTAATTTGAGAACCGTCTCCAGTTAACTTTTATTGGCGGAATAGAGTTTAAAATCGTCCATATGCAGGAAATGGTCCACAAGCTTAAATTCATTTTTTGTTTTGATTGTTTGTTTGACTAAGTGTATTCGATACAGGATTCAAAGTTTAAAGCAAGACAGAACCAAAAAGCGCTGAATGAATCACCCTGAAAACATTCCTCTTTGAATTTTCATCTCTCGGATTTCGATCCTGGTATTGCCAGATTCTAAGGAAAATTTTGTATACCATCGTTCCATCGCACTGTGCATCACTCCCACATTTTTTTCCTCAATACCATACATTTCAGTAGTCAATCGTGAGTAATCATCAATAATGAACTCAAATACCTTCTGATAGTCAGCAGTGGCCTACCTACCACCTTTTCCTTGAAAAATTAAAAGTGTTTATTTATACTAATGAATACTAATTTTATTTTAGTTTAAGAAAACACTGGCCTTAAGGGGGGTTTTAACCCATGTACGACAAAAAACAAGTTTTAAAGGGTCCATCTTATATCCACTGTAGTTCGGTTTTTCAGTGGTAATCCTCGGCATTCATCGAGCTAAGGTCTATTTTGACTGAGGTTTGCTGTCATCAATGTGGCGATAAAAATTTCGATCTTTTCTTGAGAACTGGTTGTTCTGAATACTCCTCAAGTTGATCTCACGACACCTTAGTCTATTGGCGGCAACAGCGAGTTTCTGCTTGAGTGAATCCAGATGGTTGATAAGTATTTTTCGAGTATCTCTTTCTACATTTCGTTAAAGGCATATTTTTCTAGGGGGGGGACTGTCTGGGCAGTTTTCGTTTACTATTGCACTCTCCTATGTTGTTGTCTATATCCCTCCGTAGTCTACTTTGGTTCGATTTCGCTGGGTAGCACCATTAGCATCGTTATCCTTCACCACCAACAGAGGCTTGACTCCGTGCATAAGGGAACACATTCAACATCGTCAACCTTCGGGGTGTTCGCCCTCAGGAGCGGGTTGGGGTGCGCGGATTTACTAGCCTACAAATTTACTAGATATTTTCCTGAACTTTGAATTTTTAAATTAGACGCCGGGGTTTTTTTATTTCTAAAATCCGTTTTTTTAACATGCTGATTTTTAAAGGACTTTATCGAAAATGCCATTATTTTTAGCAAAAGTAACCCTTATCTTTAGCTACCTTCCTAGTGACCATCCTCTTTTTTAAAATCTATCAGCAGACGACAACGAAGGCCGAAGGCCTACGTACTGAGTACCATGATTGCTTTAAGTGAAGACAGGGAAATTATAGTGAGGCAGGATTTAAAGACTTGCAGATTAGGAGAAGAGGGAAAAGCATTTACTCGTACCACATTCCATAATCTGGACAGTCTAGGAATAAAGGAGCGTGGGAGGTCCTTGGTTCTTGCAGTTGGACTCTGGCAGATGATAATTTATCAGAATATAATCCGTGGTAGTATATATAAAACAGAAACAGATCGCCCCGAATTCGACCATGCTCTAGTAATGCAAGCTTCCTTGTGATGTTTGGTTCATCAGTCAGCTCTTCTTTGGACAGAGTCAAGGATATTAAGGGTTGGAGGAAAGACTGCTCCCCAAGTATTTTTGAACTCGGAAAAACATCCCAATTTTTTGGCTGTTGTGATTATTGAGGTGACGTAATCATGCCAGCGAAGACTTTTCTGAAAAGTGATACCGATTAGGCTAAAGGAATCTTCGAGTGAGTACTGGAAGATAATTTGTAAGGGTAAACAAGATTGTGTCTTAGAGGCGTTAAAGTGAAAAAGGTTCTTTGCTCCCCATTCTAAGATTTTAATGAGTTCCTCGGTTAGGGATAATTGTATATTGGAGCGGAGTGTAATATCATCACCATAGCTGTAAATAGGATTCCTGGCAGAAGAAAGCAAATCATTGACGTGCAAGAGGAATAGGGTAGGTGCCAACACTAAACCCTGTGGAAAACCTGCGGTGATTTGGTGAAAGTTTCATGAATGGCCGTCAACCACTACAGAAATACTTCTGTTGGAGAGAAAACTGGCAATCCAGGAGGATGGAGGAAGACCATAGGCAGGAAGTTTGTTAAGAAGTACATCATGCCAGACGTGATCAAATACTTTGGATATGTCGAGGGCAATAATTTGGGCTTCCCCGCAGAATTAGATTGACTTATTCCAGTTGTGGGTTACGAAGGTAAGAATTTAGAATCCTGGTACTTCATTATTATCAATAATATTAATATTGCATTTAACAACGACATATTGTCTGTAAATAAAGGTTTGTAGCCAAAAGAATAGCGAGAATAACAGTACATCTTTAGGCAGCTCTGCATATATTTTATTAAATATTTTCACCCGCTAGTGTTTGCCAAATTAATCCCATGTAGCTTGTTATTCTATGATTTTGCACAATGGGTTACGCAATATGCGATAAAAATTAGTTAAATCATTAACTTTATCAAAAATATGTCGCCGCTGATAAATATTTAAATTTGCAATATATAAATTAATGAGAATATATATCTTGACTTATACTTTAACTCATATAATTCGCATTATACGAGACACTGTTCTGGCGAAAGACGATATTATAATAAGCTTAGGTCAAATCGTAATATTTCCATCCGTGAAACATTTGATAATATTGCTACGAACGAGGATTTGTCGCCACATATATTTTTTTTATTTAACGAGCAAATCTATAAACAAATGAAAGGTACAATGGTGCGCTCACTATCACCGCACCGGTGGGGGATTATGATATACGTCCAGAAAGAAGTGCGTAACAGAGAAAATTTAAAGCCCAAATTATTGATTCGACAGATTTTGACAGTTTTCTAATTCTCGTAAATTCAATTCATCCTCGTATACATTTTACTCTGCAGTTAAAAGAAAAATACAAAATCCTGATTTTAGAAGTGTGCGTGGAGCAACATATGGACAACTTTTTTACTTGTGATTTTAGGCGAAAAAGTTATTCTTCATAAAAAGTTTTGTTTATCTGAAAAGAAAGGTTGATTTAAAAAGGAATGTCATTTAGAATACAAGCTTTCACGGCTTTGGTCAACTAAGAAATCATGGTGCTTGGGATTAGACCGTGTCAAATTGGAATTACTATCCGACGTTTCGCCTTCGATTGCACGAGGCATCTTCAGGGATATTTACTCCACGAGATCTGAATACTGAGTTCAGTTTTCAGATCTTTCTTAGGAATGCCATTTTATTATCAAGGTACGAATTAAATACATCAAACATTTGCAATTTTCGATTTATTAACTATTCACCTAACCGAACAACTACAGCTCGCACAAAAAAAAATAAATCACTTTTTATCTCATACTTTTACGCTTTCCAATTCGGCTATCTCGGAAAATTTAATTTCTTAATTTTTTTGTTTTACCTACTTGCTTTTGCGTGCTTTTTTGCGCAACTTGTATACTATATGGCAATTTTTTATAGCCAAACTTATTTTTTTTTCAAAACTTTTTACTTAAAATAACTTTTTTTTGATAAAATCACTAATAAAAAAGTTTTTCATATGTTTTATGTCTACGAAAAAAAAAACTAAATATTTGCCTTTGTTGAAACTCCAAGTTTAATTTTCACACTTAATGTACATGGTGTTCAAAATATCAAAAAATTTTAAGTGAAGAATAAAGAAAGTACTTTTTTTTTAATCGAAATAACTCACCCGGCGAGATTTTTTCATATCCTCGCGTTTTGGGATTCCTAGGTGCCAAAAAACATGTTTTCTCAATTTTTTCGGTATTTGTTTCGCACTCTGTATCACATAAATGTCTTATCAATACTATTTTCAAAATACAATATAAACAAAAAGTTTTTTCCTAAAATTAATAATAAAAAAGATTTTTTTTTATTATTAATTCATCTTTTGTTAACCAAAAATTACAGAAACCATATATATCTATTATAGTCTGTAATAAAAATGTATTAGATTTTTGCAATAGCAAGACAATAATTTAACCTGTGACAACTCCAGGTGAGGTACGGGCCAGACCGGCCAGAGCTTGAGTAGCAGAAAGGGCACCT
Organism: Kuschelorhynchus macadamiae; assembly: GCA_030620095.1. NCBI lineage: Eukaryota > Metazoa > Arthropoda > Insecta > Coleoptera > Curculionidae > Kuschelorhynchus > Kuschelorhynchus macadamiae. Next base: position 853,126 of record JAUTXW010004784.1, read on the forward strand.
TTTAAAATATCAATACGACTGGCATTTTGCAATTTCGTAAAATTGCAAGTATTTTTTTCTACGTATTAATAGACAATGAAGAAAAAAGTGTTTGTCATTTATTTTCAAAACGGTTTATTATATAAGAAAAGTGCCAGAGATCTCTTTGCAGCAACTTTTACTAGTACTAAAAAGACTTTCTAAGTGCAGAAAAATCTTGGAGTTTATATTTTTTCTTCGAAAAACATCTGACTACTGTCCTGCATACATGCCCTCAATGAATCTATTAGTGCTTTTTCTACTTTGAAAAGCTTACTATTACACCTTTAAATTAAAAAAAATATTAAAAAACCTCCGTAACACAGTTTTACAAAAAAAAAAACTTTATTTTTAGCAAATATATTATTCCTACAGTTTGAAACACACTGTACCTCAAAAAAAAATAGCTGTTATTATACTTCCACTCAGTTTTTATTATATTATATTAATATAATTTATTATTGTTAAAAGCTTATCTTCATCAGATATGCTGAAAATAATGTTGTCTTAACTAATAATTTCGGTATTTTTATTTACATATTACAGAGTGAATCAATAACACAACTAAAGTAATTTACATACCTGAACAAATTCAATCACTATTTTTTTATAATTTTAAAATATATTTGTGCCTTCGTTAAAATGTACCTACTAAACACTAGACCGTCTATCTCGTATACGTAACATGTATCGTGGTTTTAAAATAGTATTAAGTATTTAGCAAAAAATAATGGCATAAAATGGATACAAATCTAAAAATATAAATGCAATGACATAATTATCCCAATAAACACCCTATGTATCACCCCCTGCATGATATAATCTTGCTATATTCGAAATAGCTTAAAATAACCGCAAAAATTCTTGGTCCACCGTTTTGAAAAGCAAAAGTTTTCAATAAATTAAAACTAATGTTTATGATGCCGAAATAAATGTAGTATTACTGATCTTCCAAACCTGCTGTAACAATAATAAAACAAGTCTATCTGCCTCTCTAGAATAAGATTAGCGCCGACTTCACGGAATAAAATTAAAAGTGAAAAAAAATATTATTTTTCACTTTTTAGTGTAAGTCGGTTTCGTTTTTTTATAAAAAAATGTATTTCATCCTTTTTAGTTTTATATATACGAGTTTTATTGTAACAAAATCAGGTTTAACAAATGGTCCAATGCGTAATATTTTTTTCCTGATATAATGGTGAACGCGTATAATCGAGGCGCGAGAGAGAGAATATTAAAAAAACCTCTTGCAATATATCTTGCAAAAAACAAAATGGCACCATTCCGCCATTTTTTTATTATTCTTGCTATGAGACCACGACTCCGGCAATATCCTGAAAATTGCATCTAAATTGGTCAAACCATCGCGGAGTAATCGAACATGAAACAAAAAAAAACAACAAAACGACCGCCATTTTTAAACAAATACATAGGGTCAAACTGATAACCTCTTTATTTTTTGAAATCTATTAAAAATTACAATGAGAGTAGTCGGTTAATAACGTTGTATTCATACCGAACGTTGATCTTTCGAAAATGTCATAAAATACTAGATTTTGAGGTTGCACATTTTCATGGTCACCTTGTATACATAAAATTACATAACGGGATAGCAAAAGGAAGACCTTTTAGCAAATGGGGTTGTATGTCTATTACACATCTCAATGCTTTAGTTTGAAAAGGGTATTTAAAAAATATAAATTTAATTATAAAACTCGCTGCCTGTATCGTCTTTACCTGTGTTTTTTTTTATATTATTATTACAAAAACGGGTGAACGGATTCCAATTCAAAATATATGGGACCATCAGAGAAACGTCCTCTACAATTTGGCATTTGACTCATCAAAGTCGGCCAAGCCGTTTAGACAATGTGCTCGAACAAACGTAAAAAAACTACATACAGGTCGAATTGACAACCTCCTTTTTTTTTGAAGTCGGTTAAAAACCTCTAAAATTAACAATGGGGACTAAAAATAATTCTGTGTTTCATCTCCAGGGCTGCTTTTAAGGTTTCAAATAAACTTTCTTAAAAACAGACATTTTATTACAGACTATGTACATGTTTGCAAAACAATAACTTAAAGTAGTAAAAGTGTATCCTATCCTAACTTCTTAATCACACAATATGGGCGAAATTTGTACGGTTACATTAAAAGTTTCGAAAAAATTATTAGTTCTAATAGAGAACTTTTTATTTTTTTGGTGACAAAAAGAATTAATTTTATTTAAATATTATACTTTTTCAATCTCGGCTTCTTCAAAATAAGTAATAATTTTTTTCACCCTCTTGTCTCTCCAAAAAATACACACCCCCAGAACTTTGGTCTAACTTTAATAGATTAATCTATACATTTTACAATCATTTTTTAAACTAATTTAACTACATATTACTGTAGGATTGAATTATCGAGATAAATTTCAAAAATATATCTAGAAACCTCACTAATTGTTAATGTTCTATTCTTTGAATTAGTTCACAGCGAACTGATCTAAATTTCGAAATCATGACAGTCATTATATAAATCATATACATCTAATATTTCATAAATTTTTACAGCAGCTTGTTTTTGAGCAACTTCGTAACACTAATCAATCTCAAAATGTGCAAAAGAAACATGTAAATTAGCAGGACAAAACGTTTTCCACTAAATAATTTTTTTAGAAAATATTAAAGATGTTTGCTACTTTCTATCAACCTTGTACAAATAAAATACAAATCAAATCCAATTACATACAAGTATCTTAAAAACCTTCTCAAATTATATTTGCATAGCTGAATAAATTTTTAAATGCACGCTATGTATTATTATCGGAATAAATCTTAAAATACTTAAATGCAATTAAATAACTAGCTTCTATTAAAAATAGAAACCTGCATACTATTTTTAATAAGTCGATAAAACCATTGTAACTAAATATAGTTACAAACAAGAGTGAAAATAAAATTGCTCTGTTTGTTTATGACTTAAAAATAGTCGCTAAGTAAATTACAAATTTTGATTGATATAAGTATGTATTCGCATTGTTAAAAATAGTTTTAAAATAAACATTAAACATACACTGAGTTCATTCACCAACTATCCATGCAGATAAAAATATACTCTTATCGAAAATATTTGTAAAAACATAGATTTAATTTTCCTATTTTAATTCGCAATTTTGTTAAATGATCATATTACGGCTACATCGGTGCACCTGACATCTACCATACTAATTAAAAACTGGGAAATTAATATCTTAAAACTATTCGGACTGACTCACTACATCACAGAACTAAATTTTACGTGATTTGCAGCAATATCAATGAGAGCAATAAAAGTTTAAGAATCTTACCAGTTAAAAAAAACTGTTAAGTTTTTAGATTTAAATTTCAAAAATCCTGAAAAAATTAACAACGCCCTTATTAACTGTATTTCATTGAATAGGAAAAACGGATGTTATGGTGCATAAAAGTGACGGAGATACGATTAAAAAAATATGCATAATGATAATTTCTTCCACGAAGAAACGGCATGTTTCACTAATTATACCCAGATTGTAATAACTTTTCAAACGCCATATTTACCAGTAAAATCACTTTTTACTGCTAAACAAATGATATTCTGATTGGAGCTGTGATGTAATAAATAACTGGGATATAATCTCAAAAGAAATTATATGGAAATATTTATCGGGTTTATATCAGGATTTAATAATAAAGATATAATAAAGTGTGTATATGGATGAGTTGTCCAAATGGAACATATCAGCATCATCCACGTGGTATAAGGTCTTAACAACACAGTATACATTATCACATTGTTCGAGAACCGAAAGAATACATTTGAATAATTAGTGTTATTGTGCAAGCTTTAGGGTTAAATGTTATCAAAAAATCAGCGAACCAACTCACCTCCGCAAATGAATTACGTATATTACATTACACAAGAGAAAAAGCACTCGCGGTTTAAAAAGTTGAAAAATAAATCGGCCGGGAGGCAACGTGACGAGAGTGATCGCGATCGCGTATCAGACTTTCACCTGAAATGAGAGACTGAAAATCGCTCTAAGTTCACAGAGCACAACTGAAAGCCGAACTGGGGATAGATAGACGCGCACCATGCTTCATGGCCTCGAATTCCCGCTGACTCCTGCCAAGTTGCCAGGTTCTGTGTTAGCGCGCCACTGGATATCGTCTCTCATTGGAGGGAGCGCGCCTGTGACGTGAGTAGCGAGGCCAATGGGGAAAGATATCGCTTTTTACGTCTCCGAGGAGTCAGCTGAAAGATGCCGCGTGGGGTTAAATTCCTGAAGAGACGACGGCTTTCAGCTGTGCCTCTGTCATCCTTCTTCGATACATTCTGAATATTTATTCGGATTGAACTCCCAGTCTAATTTTTAAACTAAACAAGGGCTTGAAAATCAGCAGTATTTTACTAAACAAATTTCTTTTTATTGTTAAAGTCACATTATGCAAAACGATATTATAACACAGCAGAAATAATTTAATATATTTTTAACTTTTTTTCTGGCTTAGTGACATCTTCGCAAAAGATTTTAAGAAACTAAACTAAACCATTTTTGTTTTAATTGTTTTAAAAATAGATTAGAAAGTTAAGCTGGCTTTGACTGTGTCTATCTGTTATTTGCATACCTGCTGCTGTTGTTTGCTGAGTTATTGATGTTAAAAATAATCCCTGTTTTAGATAATTAATGTATGTTTGGACAGGGCACCCGCAAGGGTTACCGGCGTCCGCGTGCCGGAAATATTTTGGCGCCTCTTTAAATATCATATGTAAATAATACGTTTAAGAATAAGAACTTACTTTTTACATATATTTTTTAAATTTCACTTTATTTTTTGTAGTTTAACAATTTTAATTGAATATACAGGTGTTTCAAAAATCATGCGCCAACTTTAAAGTGACATTCGTATGTCTATAAATATGAGTATACAGATGTTTGTTTTCCGAGATTAGGTGTTAAAAGTAACAAAAATATCATTTCTTTAGTAATTTTGAAATAGTAAGAGTGATTTGATTAAGATTTGATACTACCCTCATATGTATTTAAAGGCTATATTTATACTTTCTTAATAAAGTGTCAATACAAAAACTACTAGCTTCATCGTTTAGGGCAAGTAAAATAGATAAAAAATTCCTCGTAGTATTTATGTCATGACAAGTGATTTTCTAGAAAAAAAAATCTGTTTTGATGCTCATGGCACCTTTGGTCTAGTTTTAAGTTGGAGTTAAGCTCAATAGTACAAACAAACTACTAGCTTTATGTTTTTAGGGCAAGTAAAAGTACACAAAAAATTCCTGTTAGTATTTTATGTTATGACAAGTGATTTTCAGAAAAAAAAATCTATTTTGATGCTCGCCTGTGGCACCTTTGGTCTAGTTTTAGTTGGAGTTAGCTCAAAACTTTCTACAAAAGTGATTTCTTGGATCATTCCAAGAAAAAGTTTAAATAAATTTATGTGCGTAAATACCCTATTAAAATTTAGACATTTTTTTAATTTAGCATCCTGTATCTCAAATATAGGGCATTTGCGGACATATATTTAATAAAAACTCTTTCTTTTAAATAATCCAAAGAATTACTTTTGTATGGTTTGAGCAGTTCTGACTTCAACTAAAACTGGATCAGAGGAGCCAGAGGCATGGATCAAAATAAATTTTTTTCTCAAAAACGACTTATCGATCACAAAATACTAGAGACATCTTTTGTGTATTTTTACTTGCCCTAAACGATAAAGCCGCCAGTAGTTTTTAAAAAATAATTGGCGTACCATTTTCTTAAAAAAGAAGGCAAGGATGGTTACCCGTGATTAAAGTAAAAACTGATTTTAATTTTATAATAAAACAACATCAATTTCAAACTAAAATTTAATACATTGTTACAGGATTACAAATGATGTGTGAAGTAATTAAAAAAATTATTACTAAAAACTAATTATGCATTTATCTGAAATTTAGCACAAAAAACAAATTATTACGTAAGAATGAAACGGAAAAATGTTCGTACCAATTCAAGACGGCGAAAGTAAAATTGTTAAAATTATTACTTACTTTGCAGTTTGACAGCTGTCAATTCTAAATG